>PQXI01000037.1:0-211328 GCA_004786145.1 Botrytis paeoniae
AGAATACCCTTCGGGAGGTTAGATATTAGACGTTAATTACTATAAATAAATAAATAAATTATATAAATATAGTATAAGTTTATTAGTTTCCATTAAAATATTGAAGATTTCATTAACATACTTCTTTTCGAAAACTAATTAGAATCAGTTAAAAAATTTAATTTTTTTCCAATTCATTAATAAATTTAAATCGAATTATTATTTATGTTATATTAATCTAATATTATTATATGAAGAAATCTAATTCTCTTTATAATATTCTTAGTTAATAAAAGAGATAATCTTAGATCAATTTATAGTTCATATTGATTGATAATATTTATATCTCATTCTATATATAATGTTATAACATAATCCAAGATATATAATATTTAATTTTTTAGTATTAACTACTAATAGATCGTGGAATAATAATAATAAAAAGCTATATAACAATCTACCAAAATATTCAATACGTTTATTCTTAATTGCGCTCATTATTGATTACACATTTATAAATTTGTAAAAGCTATCTTATTCTTATTATAAAATTTATACTATTTAAGGTGCAGGGTTATTACCTATACTGGATATATATATATAAGATAGTTTCCCGATATTATATATACCATATTTATTTTTAATCTTAATAACAATTCAAATAATTATAATATAATTCTTGATAAATTTCTTCACAATTAAGGAGCTTTAAAAGTTTTCAAAAAAATACTTGTAATATATCTAATCTTACTAAAGTTGAAAATTATATTAACTTGATTTTCAACATTCGAGAATGGAAATATTTTATAATCTATATAATTTAATTTAATCTTATGAATATATTCTCTCGTATATTAATATTAATGAGAAATCTATTGAAGGAAGATAAATCGAAAATACTCTAAGTATTAAACGAAATCTTCTATAATGTTAGTATAATTCATATTACTAATAGAAAATCAGATAACCAAATTAATACTATAATAAAGGATTTGAATGTCTAGTTTAAAAATATCATATTAAACGACAGAATTATTTTAAATCAAATACTCAATATTACAGCATTATTAACATTGATTTATAGTAAATCTTTATTTTATATCAAATATCATCATGGAATATTTAGATTTATACTTGTTTACATATAAGTTATTACTTAAGAATACGGAATTTCCTCTGAGTTCATGAAAATATGATGACTATATTTTATTTATTTTATGTTCTGGTGTTGATACTTATTTAAAAAAAAGATTAAATGAGTACAACATATATCAATGTATTATATATTCAATATAATACAAATTATTATATAAATGGAAAGATTCTATTGATGTTAATCTGATAGATTTGAGATTTTCATTATTAAATCTACTCAAAATGATTATTATTATGATATCACCTATAATATGATATTATTTTAATAATCATTGAGTAATATGTAAGAAAGCTTTTTAAAAATTCCTCATTAATGATGATAATATGATTAAAATCAATTCATTTATTCATTTGAGTATAATTTGTACATAAAGAGAGTTCAAGATAAAGAAAATAAGGATAAATAGCCTCTTCTTATTCATTTTCTTTATTATGATTCTCTCGTTATCTTAATGATTATTATCTCTATAGTAATAATAACAATTAAATTTATATTTTGATGTATCATTACAATAACTCTATATTTGAACATAAACATTGATCTTTTAATCTTATATTTAAAATTAGAATTCATTGATTATTTTACTGAATTTTCGATAAATAGTTTTATGAAAAACTTTCTTAATCTTTTCGATTTTAACTAACTTCTTCAAAAGAAAAAAGCTTCAATATATTCATTATTTTATACTTAAAAATAGAAGGATTTCAATTATATTCAATCCTATAAAAACTATAGTAATTAATATACTTAGGATTCTGAGTGTGTTTAGCTTTTAATCGATTTTTGTATTAATTAGTATAAATATTATATTCGAATTATCAAAAAATATATAAATATTCTTTTAAATTAAAAAAACTTTGATAGTTTAAATTTGAATAAGCTATAATACGTTTTTTATCAACAAAACTAACTTGATTATTAAAGCTAAAAAATTCAAAGAGGTATATGAATTCTATATAAAAACTAATCCATAGAATCTTTTCATTTTTTGTATCAATATCATAATGAAAATAATTATAGTTTATAGAGATATAAATCATTTAAATAACGGAGACAAAAGTTATAAATATAAATATTATATTATCATCTACATTGCGAAGATTTATTGAGACATCAATAAATTATAATCATATTATACATCTCGATATTTTTTAGTTTCGATTATAAAAGTATAATAAAGGGTTTTAGTATTTTCCCATAAAGAAAAAAGAAATCCTAAATAATTATACTACAAAGATAATCAATCATGATCTAGTAATCATGAGAACAATAATAAAGAATGAAATCAAAATAATATTCGTAATATTTTATAGGATTTTATTAAAAGATGAAAGGCTTTAGTTAGCTTCATAGGATTTGAGGGTTACATTTGATAAGTAATCGTTTACTCTTACTATACATACCAGAATCTAAGTATTTAAAAGCTTCAATATCTATAAGAATAATATAATTTTAATTAAAAATTGTATTTTTGATTATAGAGATTATAATTTGAATGGATGCAATTATTAGTATTTGAGCCAATTATATGATATCTATAAAAGATTCGATTTTTAAGAATAGCATAATTTTGATAAAACATTAGTTAAAAAAGTTATCAAATATCAGGACTATAATTGCTTTAATCAAGATAATTCTGACTAAAGAATTGGTTATTATATTTAATGACTTTAAACCAGATTACTTCTTATTTTCTACAATATAACTAACAACAGAAACATTATGTATTTTCATAGAAGTAACAATAATATCATATTGACACTTTATATCATACTTAATAATAGTATAATATTATATAATAATATCGACTATTAAGATTCTTTTGAAAATACTATTGTTTACTATAAGACATAAACAAGAATGAATATTCATACTTCTTTATTATCTTTTTATAACATTTTATAAACAAGGATTGAATGATTAGAAATCCTCTAATTATATAAACAAGAGGTATTATATGAACAATAAATAATCAAGTATTAAAATTTTATCATATAATACTACTACTGTAAAGGTGATTAAGTCATTATATAATGAATCTTTAATATATCTAGTTTCACTTGACTCGAATCTATAATATAAAAAAATCATGAATTCGAAATGTCAGAAAGATATATGTATATGATTGTGAGCGAGGTCTACTACGTAAGGCGCTTGAATCGTTAAATGTATTGTACAATCAATTTTATTTTAAATATATTACTCACTGGATCAAACATTGAAACTATAATTTTATACATTCTAGACTGAATCAACATTGTTCAAATTAATAAATCATTGAAAATAAGGAGTTATTTAAAGATATTAGTATCCATATAGGAATTTTTTGATATAATTTAGATTTAATTCTTAATCTGAGTACTTATTTTTTCACCTTTTAATGGTTAATTACTATCAGCAAATATACTAGTAAATACATAAAGTCGACGAGACACAAACTCATTATTGTTATAGAAATCTAAAATCAATACATATCAAAAACTTATATCTAGAATGATTTGGGTTTTTCGAAAATTAATTTTGATAGTGTCGACGATTGTTATGTGAGCATTGATTCAACGAATAATACATAAAAAATTGAATGAAGTTTTCAATAGTTTAACTTTTGACATTACTAAGTAAATTCTAAAAATATATTCTTCTTCACAACCAAGATTTTATATTCATCTAATTCTCTACCTAATTTGGATTCTGAAGTGAGGGTTCATAGCCTCTAATTCATTGGAAGAATTTAATACTATAATTACAGTACGGCTGAGTGCCCGATATAAAATCGACCTATATTTCTCCGATTCCCTATAAGGTAATGAAACCTTCAAAATTAATCTCTGTGAGAGATTTCTGAAATCGACATTCATCGATTTCTTGAATCTGTATAATTGAATGTTTTTATTGTGATTTTATTTCAAAATTTTATCCAAGATTTCATATTAGATCCAACTTTCGTTTAGTATCATGAAAACCAATTGAAACCATATTCATTATAAAATCTGACATTTGAGATATCGCCACATGCAATATAACTATACAGAATTATTATCACAGTATTAAAATTTCATAAATTTCATAAATCTAATAAATCTAATAAATCTAATAAATTCGCTCACCTCTCGCTTCTGGCTTGTATACGGGCACCGAAGACATTTCTAAACCCTAAAATTTACAAATCTAATCAATATAATAAATCTATTCTCTAACAATCCCTTTTCTAAATTCCTTCTTATGTCTTTCTCTTAGTCTCTTTCCAAATCTCTCACTTAATTTGTAGTTTAATTTATAAATCTATTTAAATATATCACTAAAGTTTCAATGTTCCTTTTTTTATCGTTATATCCCTTACATTTTTAGTTCAATTAGAATTGTTTATTTTATCCCTTTGCTTTCTACCTAAAACTTCAAAATTTTAGTTCAATTTAATCAACCTAATTCTTTAATTAATCAATTTCTTTAGTAAACTATAAATTATTGATATACAAAATATACTATTCAAAAGCTTTTATTTTATAAAATAATTCTACTTTTTTCCTTTTCCCAAACCCTCTAATCTTGTCTCATTAATTCGACATTCGATTGAGTTCCAGTATTTTGATATTCGTATATAAAATATTTACACTCTTTCTTAATCAATCAATCAGCTTTCAGTTATGAACTGTTTTTAAATCATATATGTTAGGATGAGTTGTTCAAAAATAGTCTTCTTCTAATAATCATGTTTAAATAATCATTGTAATTTTATCAGTTTGTATGGGTTTTAAATTTATATTTCCGATACGAGAATACAATGATTAACTTGTTTGTCATCATATTCAATATTACATTTGTATATATTCTCTATCATTATTTGTAGTATTTTGAGAATCGATATGTATGTTTTTATTATATAATCCTGGATTTATTCGCTTCTGAAAGAATCTTTGTAGTCTAAAGAGAAACCTTTGTGTTATTTGAAAATTCAAAGCTTTTTGAAATAATTATTTGTATGGAAATCTGAATAAGATAGATTTTATGTAGTTATTCAATAATCAAATAATTCGAGTCTAAATAGAATTTTAAGTAATATACTTGTATATTATGATATAATTGAAAACTGTCTTTGTTCGTCACTTTTAGTTTGAATAGAGACGCTGAAAATGACATTATGTTCAAAATCTATAAAATCTATAAAAATCTATTAAATCTATTAAATTTATCAAATCATTATAATAATACTCTATACGAATCACTTAAAGTAATAACGCATAGTCTATCATAAACCAAAGACGTATTACATTCGTATTATATAATTAAGACAATAAACCCTATCTTCAAAAAGTATAGTTTTGATAGTTTCAATATAGACAACCTTTAAAATCCAATATAACATGTTTCTTATACAACGACTGATATCTAATAAGATGTTGTTTATTCATATGATTTTGATACTCATATACTTAGATACTCTAAGGTTTCCTTGTCTCTTTAGAGATTTAGACTACAATACAAACCTTCTATAAATATCTATATAGTAGTTTGTACTAAGCCCCCAATAGATTTTCCAAAACAGAGTAGTCATTTGGGAAGCTTAAAGACCTATTTTGAGTATAGCTTTTATAATTGAAGGATAGCTTAACTATAAATAAAATCAAAACTCGAATAATTATACGGACTTCTAGGGCTTAAGTTTATAATATAGATAATGGATTTTTAAATGTGCCGACTTTTATAATAGTTTACTATAAGAGTTGTATCACTCTATCGAACTTTCGACGATTAGACTAAGAGTGATTCTTAATCCAGTAGTTTCATTCAAGTTTATTCAAATCGACGTCGATTAAAAAATTTCATCGTATGAGTACATGAATTCATAGAGAGCTAATAGAAGTCTGATCACTCGAGGTCGTCCCTAGTACCTACTATCATCTATTTAGGCTATACTCTCCTGCATTGTATAAAGACTAGTATAATTATATATCCAATGTTACCTAGTACCATACATCTGAGTAAGTATTCCACAATCTATTCTAAAAACGAACGAAGGAAAAGGATCAAGGAGAGTGACATATTAATCATAGATTATACATATCCAAATCTACACACAGATGTAACAAAGAGACAGAAATATGCTTTTCCTTTTGTGTCTATCTTGTAGTTGTTTGCCTACTGATAGGCACGACTGCACCTGCAGCCGTCAGCAAACAGGAAAATGAAAGTCATTTCTGAGTGTACTACCCTTCTCATATTTCCATTCAGCCTATTACCACTCAAACTCCTGTTATTCCAAGAAAACTTAAATAAAAGAGTGCGATGCTAGCTTCTGCATCTTTTCAATGTATGCCTGTTCAGACCTATTCTATGCATCAACCGGAGTCTCCATTTCACAATTCCTTAATAACTCCTTCCCACAACCAAACTCCAATAACCACTAAACTGATTTCCCGACCCTTACAAAGAGGGAGACCTGGGTCGGACATTGGCCAATCTTTTCGACATGAAGTCAAAGAAAGCAAATTGACCAGGCGAGCTGCCGACTTCGTAGACGAATCGACTGGCAAGATAACTACCGAAGATAGCACGGAGGTAGTTGTCAGGTACCTATTCATATTAGCTGGGTGATTTTATCAATGTGATCAGGTCAACTTACTCTCTCCATAATCGTGTCGAGGCCGATCTTAGACAATAGCAACTGCGGCAGGGCATCAAGCAACACTGATTTCCTCAATTTTGCATCTCTCCACAGATCAGATGTTTGAAGCTCCTCGTCAAGTTTAGTAATAGCAACACTGATTGTGTCACTCAAGGTGCTTCGAGGGATGCCAGTTTGTTCATGTTCACGCCAGATGGCTTCGAATTCAAGCTCGGCATTCATCTTTATAGTCTCCTGAACTTCTTTAACATATTGTTTGTAGAATTCCGGAGCCTGGCCGTTGCTTCCCACACACATGTTTTCTACAAAACTCTCGTCATCAAAACTCAAGGATGCAAGGACTTCTAGAGATGAAGATGTTACACCACCCTTGTTCGCAGAAGCATCCTTGAATAGGATGCATCCCGCCTCTTCCAATCGTAGCTTTGCATCCTGGGTAATAAAAAGATTGGCACCTTCGACGATGTATGGGATGGTTGATTTTCCATCTTTGATGAGCTTATTGACACTGGAAAGGTCGACAGCCGCTGGACGACCACCGCAGGGGACGAAGGCATCGGTGATGCCAGTATCGCGGAGATGGAATGTGTTCCGGAAAGTTGTACCATTGCTGACTTTATCCCCGTTGGGTAGGCTGACGTTTGTTTCATCGACAAGAACACGATAGCCTTCGTTTGATAATTTCGAGAGATCGTACTCCGAGATCATAGCACGCTTCGTAGCCAAGCGCTTGAGCTCATCAATGTTGAGACCCTGTGGATCAACCAAAACCCCACTGCCATCGACAATCGATGTGTAAGTTTCGTTGCTCAACAAGATTTCATTGCTTCCCAAGTCACCATCTGGACCACCAGTCTGCATTTTTCGAACTTTGCTAGGGTCCAGTTCCAGTTTTCGATAGATGCCTTTGACGTATTCTCTGACCGACAATGACGTCATGCCGTAACTATCATGAGGGATACCGCCCAACTTGGGGGACTTTCCGGTGAAAAAAGATTTCCACCATGGAGCATTTCGCTTGCGAGCGTGCTCAGTAGCCCAGTCAACAAGATCAGCAGTATTTTCATCGGGACCCATGAAAAGAATTTCTTCCTTGCCATAAAGATCAACGATGGGATTCTTGATACCAGGGGACGAAGGCGGCAAGAGAAGATCCATGATACTATCAATATACTTCTCGAAAGCCACACTGGCTTTGTCTTGCTGATTGGCATCTAAAAGAATGACACCCTTGGAGCCACCCTCCGGAATATCCTTGTTCTTGCGTTGTTGGGTATTGGCTAGACCGTAATTCTCGTCGAACATTGAACGAGCATTGATAGAGTATGCTTCACGATTTCGAGATTTAACAATTCGAATGCCACCTCTAGCAATGTCCCTGAATCTAAGGTGGAACCCACGTGATTCTGATGTAATAACCAAGAACATGCCATACAATGGCTGAGGATACTCGATTTCAGGAAGGAATGAAGGATCGAGACGGAAGCTCAAAGCAACTTTTGTAGGAGTGTAAAAGTTGGTTTTCAACAGGGAGTTGTTGAAGATACGGAACGCAGTCATGACCATGTCTTCGTGTTCATTGTTGACAGTCCTCGAGATCAGCTCTTTGAGCTCCTTATCGCTGAGAATGTCCCCAGATGGTGAAGGTGGAATGGAGTCCTCACTGTATCCAGGGCCGAGGGTAAGATGCGTGTTTGCGAACGAAGCGTATAGTGAACGGACAAGTTCCGGATGATTGCTGATGATCTCGAGAATGTAATCCGCAGTAAAAGTCTCGGTGCGCAGTCTGCGCTTAATGGTAGATAGAATCTCGGCGTGAGAGCTGTTGTTTGGATCCAATGCAGACACTAATGAAGAGTACTCAGAGCCCAAGCGGTTGAGAAAGTGCTGAACGAAAACCCAAACACAATGACCATAGATTGTTTCCTGAAGACTTAAGCGCCCACTGGCAAACAATGCCTGGAATTTGTTCTGTGGTATGCAGTAAAGCAGGGAAATCTCCTTGGTGATTTGATGGATAGATTGTTCAAGGGTAGGGAATTTCGTTGTCAAGTCGCTTGCAGGCTTGAGATAAAGACTCATGACAGTGATACCGTTGCTGAACTGCTCAACATATTTTCTTGAGCTTGTTACCCCGTATGAGTGATACAGGTCACTCAGAGCACTGAACAATCCGAGGGCTGTTCTGCGTCTGAAAGCCACGACCAATCTCTTCTCAATCGAGTCTTCAATATCAAAGACCTCGATGACTGGTCCAGTACGAGAGACAGCAAGCTCAATGATCTCTTGATAAATCTGCTTCGTGTTGTTGGTAGATTTTGCTAGAAACATTCTATCACTGATGACTTCCAACCGAGTTTCGCTGGGTGATGGGTTAGAGTCAACGAATTGACACTGATAGACGAAGTAACAGCGTATTGAGGACTTTGTTGGAGTGGAACCACTATACAAGTTGCTGGTAGAACGGAAGCTCTCAACCCGGAAGAGCTGATTCGAGGATGTATCCAAATATTTGGCCTCTAGTCTGTGCTCATATCGTGGGCCACCAATTGCACTAACACCGGGCTCGCTAGTATCAATATATATGGCATGATCTGAAGACTCCATGTCCAATCTGATTTCTTGACGTTTGTCTTCGCGAGCAAATGCAGCAACCTTTGCAGCATAAAGCGAGGTAATATTGCTGACGACGGCTTCAACGCTCTCGGTCTGAAAATAGACATCGTCGATCCCAAGCTCATTATAGAACCATTCCAATTGTGCGTCAATGAGTTCAGCTGGTATCCATTTCATTGCCTTGATCTGCTCTCTCACTTCAGGGAATTAGAGTTGTACATTCATCACGGCCAGAGTTGACTTACCTTTAACCATCTGTTCTGTCCTACCTGCGAATTCTGGAGCAACATATCCAACAGTGGCGGAACGCAAGACGCGGTGTCCATTTCCATTGCCATTTCTGTGGGGGATGTTGAAATGTGTTGGTTGTGGTGAAGGTTGTCGACCAGGAGTTCGGATGATCTGCTCCACCAACGGATGGGGAGAACGAGGTGTTGAACTACTGATAGTAGCCATATTTTCTTCTGTGGAAAGAAAGAACTGTTCGTCGTATGCGGGAAACTGCTGAAGAGCACCCATTGAGTCAGTATTGATTGGGAAAAGAACCGTAGCCATTGTGACTAGTGGTTGTGATGTAGAGAATAACACCGTCCGCTAAATGACTTGCACAAGATATGTGAAAAAAGGGGAAAGTAAGTGAAGATAGACCCAAAAATGCAGCAGGTCATCAACACCTATCTATATCGGCAAGCCGGTAAGAAAGGGTCAATCAATGGATGAAAAAGGAGTCAGGAATCATGTTGACAATGCAACTCCTGGATTCCTTGACCGCTTCATTTCTTAGTATTACTTGCATTGCCTGCATTGCTAGGGAAGGATGCTTATCAGTCGATTCCGCTTCAAGAGCAACCTTGATCTCAGAATAGTCCGAGGGCGGTTGTTTGAGATAGAAATTTGGACTTATTCGATCTTCAAGTTGGTAAAAAGGGAACCTGATAGCGCCAAGCCTGTGTTTTCCCAGGGCAATGGAGGCGTTTATTTTGATAGGAAGCGATAAGGAAATTTATGTGGGTTTCAGAAAAAGGAATGGAAGATCTGCGCCACGGACTAAAAACGTACCTGAGAGATAAAGTTGTATCACATACACCAGTATCAATTATATGTGGAATAGGTGTGGTGGTAGTTTGTACTTTCAAAGATGTGTACTTTACAAGAGATGTAAATTGGTAAGTGGTGTGGTAGTTGTGTTCGATTTAAAAGTTACTGGAACCACGAAGTGTCGTCAAATGTATGGAAGGCTCCCGGTTAGGAACGGTTGGTTTCAAAAGATTTAGTGAATTTGAAGGCGGCTCAAGAGGTGGATACAAATTTAATTGGGCGATCTAGAAGCCGTATGGCGAATTGCGTGGTGCAAAGTATTGAATGAATAAAGACTTTTTTTTTTGGTACGTATCGTCACGTCACCGTAAACCTATTTGATCAAATTAGAAGGGATGTTTGAACACCGTAGCGGGACTTAAGATACGTACTAAGCAGGGCTGATAATCCAAAAGACGATGAATGATGGGTGTATTCCAGGGGGTGAATATAGTCTTATCTTTTGCTCAACCACAGACAATCTGACAGGTAGACTGTTGGGGGAGGGGGGAGAGCGGTGACAGTGAAGAACTAAGAATAGGATATTGATTGAAAATGCTTCTTTTCGTCTTGCATTCCTCGTATTGAGTGATGTGTGCAGGCACAATACGATTGTTGCTGCTTGTTTCAAAGATAAGAAGAGAAAGGCAGAGGGCAAAGGAAAAAGAAAAGAACAATCTGAGTCAGAGTTCGAGATAAGACGAGAAAGAACTGGAATGCTCTTGTTATTTATATCTTTGATGAAGGGAGTGAAAAAGTAAAGGATGATTGAGGTAGATATTGATATTGATATGATCTTGATATGCTCGCCCTTTCAAGGTTCCAAACGACAAAGTGGCAGCAGCAAGTGAATCAATTTATAACAAATCATACTTCTCCTACTTTCCCTACCTCAAACTCAAAGGTCTCAATTGAGTAATAAAAAAGGTTTCAAGAATGAGGGTTTTAATTTTGGTTCGTTTTTTTTTCTCCCTCACTCTTTTCCCCTCATACCTCTCATGCCTCATGCTTCATGCCTCTTACCTCATGCCTCATACCTCTCATGCCTCATGCTTCATGCCTCTTGCCTCATGCAGTGGTTGACTGCTTTGATTTGCCCTATTCTGGATTCTTTTGGTATGGTTTGACATATGTTCAGGTCAGGTTCCAATGCAACGATTACCTACCTAGTGGCTAGTCGCTCGTGTTGTTCGGACGGGAATTTTGTTGGTGGTACCTGACGATCTAGTAAGGTGTAAGGTACAAAGTACAGGAAGAAATCGATCAATTGATGTTTACCGCTCTTTAGCGTCTGTCCTCCCTGGCTCCTTCCCCAATTAATGGGTAAGTGGCTCGAGTGGGTAAGCGGATATTCATTTTTTTGCTGGTCGTGCTGGTTTTGCGGGTCGGTAAGCGGTTATTCGAGGCACATCTTACATATTGCAACCCTGTGGCCAACCCTGTGCGCAAGCCTGTGAGCTGATAGAGAGATAGCAGCGTAGGATGATTTATTAATTGAGTTAACCATGTTGAGGTATATTGCACCCCTACCATGCCGACTTAGGTACCAGTCTAATATCCAATTCATCGAAACTCCAGTGCGGTGGCAGCGTGGCTTGTGTAAAGTCCAAACGTAGACAGACTTCAATTATCCGAATTATCCACTACGAACTACGAGGCACAAAGTATGTTTCCGTTGGGGATTTTAATGTTCCATGTTCCATGTTCCATATTCCATATCTCTTCCAGAAGAATGGCTATTCTTATCACTTGATCTTCCTAAAGGGGATTGGTTTTCAACATCGCCTTCTCTTTCGAAAGTAAGGAGTAAGGTCTAATAAGGTCTAATAAGGTCTAATCCTTTTCCCTACGAGCTTATCTCTATGTCCTGGGTTGAGAATGCATAGAGTTTTCCAAAATTATATTGCTGCTTGGGTAACCTCGAATTCAATGAAGCCGATTTCGTAAAAGTAACTGCACCCCAAGTAATCAAAAGGAAGATCTGAGGCAATTTTCGAATCTATTTTTGGTTGAATGCTCAAATGCTCAAATGCTCAATACCGGTCCGTCCGTATAAGCCCCAGTTTGCCCAGCCACGAATGGTTTCTGGAATATAGGTCATCACCAAGCCAAGGATATGCTGTACCCTGAGATCTTATAGTATGGTTGGTGCATGTCGTACAATCTCTATATACTTTTTGGAAAGGAGAGGAAAGGAAACAAAAAGCCATTCGGAAAGTCCAGCCAGTGACAATATTTCCAAATAATCTACCTATCTCCACGACAGCGTCCTTCCGCAAGGCTAAAAAGAATAACATTCAACATGCAGTAGATTATTCATATTTTAGAGATTACCCAAGTAGGTTATTCTTTCACACGAGTCATCATGAACATTTAGTTGCATGAACCAAAATCTACTTTCAACACTCGGACTACCCTAGTTGCATACTCCTCTAATAACAACAACAACAACAACAACAAGAAGAAGAAGCTCTTGAAGCCTAAAACAAAGGCCCTTGAAGGATGAACAAAGTCCTCTTTCACTATCCACCACAATCCACCACAATCCACAAATTCGCTGTCTAGATTTTGTCCCTTCCCCAGTCTCGCATCGCGGATCTCCAAAACACGAAGCCGAAATGACTAATTCCCTCACGGATCCCGTGATATTCGTTCTCATGACCATCAGACCTCCAAATTTGGCAAAAACGCCATAGAGTTGACAAGGATACTTCAAACAAGTTCAAGAGATATTCCATTAGATCGAACCAGATTAAAATAGTAATAGTGAGACTCATATAACAACAACAATCACGAAAACGAGAAGAACAATGAAAGCAACGCAAATTCATGACCTAAGCGAATCAAAAAGTCTAGATGTAATTGGTGAGAGAGAGTAATGGGACATTAGTGCTCTCCATATGGCAAGTTTCAATCAATCAAGATTTTCCCACTAATTTCTCCATGATTTGCCATTGTTCTCCATGATTCCCCATTCTTTTCTTCCAAATCACGCTTTCCCCTTTTCAATTTAGCTTAGAAGATTCTTTCGTCAACCCCGCCATTTACTATTCCCCAAATTGATTTCTCTTACCCCCAGGAAATCATACTCCAACGTCAACCTTACTCAAACTTCATCTCCTACATCCAATAAAACTTCATTCTACGCCCATCTGTCTCCTGACTGTGACAAACGCATTTCCTCATCCCTTACTACCTGTCGTCATTCGGGGTCTGGATTGTATATTGAGAATTTAATGGAATCTCATGACTAAGAGTTTGCATTTTTCATTACACATCAGTCCATGCCATTACTTGGGTCCAAAGGTTCAAACAAGGTCAATAAGACAATATTCCACCATTGAGTCTCATACTTTCCCAGCTTCCCAAGGACCGTGTTAGTTTCTCTTACCCCAGATTGTGTCACCTGCCGCTAAAAAAGACTCTTGATTCAATAAGCGCCGATTCACCGTGTTTGATACTCACCCTAAGCTCTTCACGGCACGCAATTTGATTCCCAAATTTCTTCATATAGTACTCCACAGTGTTCTATGCTACACCGCTAGGTTAACGCAACCTTTCCATCGTTAAGTAATAGTGCAGTTAACCCGCATATTCAAATTACATTACGTTTCTCTTTGTCTCATGGCTTCCCCAGAGAATCATATTGGTCATGAGCAACAGGATCAGCACGGACAACGAGATCAGCACATGAACAGCAGAGAATATGCTGTGTCCCAAGATGCTCAGGATCCTCTTCGTCAGATCAGAAATGAATTCCTCATTCCTTCTACGGCTGATTTGCAAGCCAGGACTTTGTCAAGTTTAGGTACGAGATTCTACTCTAGGTAGTTGAATCTGTTAACTAAATGGCACCTTAGAGTCTCGAATTTCCTCTCCTGGCGATCCCTGTGTTTACCTTTGTGGAAACTCACTTGGCCTACAGCCGCGTACTACCTCTACTCGTATAGAACAATATCTCAAGACTTGGGCAACTCAAGGTGTATTTGGTCATTTCAAACCCCTTTCTGATTCGCCTTTGCCAACATGGCTACATGTAGATTCAAGTGCTTCGGAGAACATTGCTCCTATTGTTGGTGCGGAACCTTCGGAGGTCAATGTAATGCAGACTTTGACTGCCAATTTACACCTTCTCATGTCCGCGTTCTACAACCCTGATGTTAATGGCAGGCACCAAATCATATTGGAAAGCAAGGCATTTCCATCAGATCACGTGGGTCGCCCCTTTTGCGCTCGTCACCAATCGTTTATGCCGGCTAAATTACATATAGTACGCCGTAGAGTCGCAGATCCGGCATCACAACCTCTCACCTGCTACATCGATGATTACCCTGGAGTCGCGTTCAATTACCGATCGCACACTCTCCACAGATTACATACTCAAAGCCATTGAAACCCATGCTAAAGATACAGCAATTTTGATACTCCCAGGTATTCAGTTCTATACAGGCCAGTTACTTGACATACCCCTCATCACACGCCGGGCTCGAGATCTCGGCATATTTGTCATTTGGGATCTCGCTCATGCAGTTGGAAATGTTCCACTCTACCTTCACGATTGGGACGTCGATGCAGCTGCCTGGTGCACTTACAAATATTTAAACTCAGGACCGGGTTGCATCGGTGGAATGTTCATTCATGAAAGGAACACTCAAGTGCCTGCTTCGTCACAGAACACAGATGCGGGGGCAGGATTTGTAAATAGATTAAGTGGCTGGTGGGGCAATGACAAGAATACGAGATTCGCCATGGAGAATCGGTTTATGCCGATAGCGGGCGCTGCGGGGTTTCAATTGAGTAATCCAAGTGTGCTGGACATCACGAGTCTAAATGCATCTCTGGAGATATTCAAGCTTGCCGGTGGAATGGAAATATTGAGGGCGAAATCTGTGGAGCTGACTGCCTATTTGGAGGATTTGCTTTTAGATACAGCGATCTTCGAAAAGAGCAGGTTCTCGATCATTACACCTCGGGACAGAGAGCAAAGGGGTGCTCAGCTGAGTCTCCAACTTGCTGATGGATTGTTGAATGTGGTCATGAAAGAACTGGAGTTGAGGGGAGTGGTCGTAGATGAAAGACAACCAAATGTGATAAGAGTGGCGCCGGCCCCTCTATACAACAGCTTCGAGGATGTATGGAAGTTTGTGGAGGCATTCAAAGAAGCAATGGATATAGCTTGGAAGGCAAAGCTTGGAGAAGTATCTGCTGGGGGCACACGGGAATTAGAATTGACCACCTGAAGAGATAAGATGTCATCGCAATGGCAACCAAGCCGATCAAAATCTTTACCTTCATTTGTCAAGTGCACTAAATATAAACTTTAAGTTATCTAAAGGTTCTTGTCCCACGTTATGCAGTGATTTGGGGTCCCATTTTCGGTTTTAGTCCGACTTGATGATCTCATCTCAACCATCTAAATGTTGCTTAAGTTTCTGTCAAGTTTACTGACTTCACAGTCACATATTTGGTGTTGTTCACTGGACCATTTCGATGTGCATCAAGCATGGTGAACGGACTTTCAATTGGTCTCTTGCACCTTTAATATGAAGCTCTGAATAAATTCCAGCCAATTCCAACCTTCACATTCAGACTATTGCCTGTTTTCTTTACGTCCAATTCATCATATTCAAGATTTTATATTGTCCAAGGCCGACCGCTTGTCGTACAACATCTTCGCCAAGAGTTCTGGGCAATCTGTACTACAGAGCTTGGCCACTACCCTATGGATAAAAGGAAAATAGGAGAATATTCAATAGGACACATGCATAATCGCACTACTGCGCCAAGGAATAAGTCATCTCGCAAGGCGAATACGCGCTGGTAAGGAGAAAAAGTACCAGACGGCTCTTTGCACCTGCACTTGTGTAGACTGTCTACGCTGCACAATACGGGAAGCAGAAACTGTGCATGTGTTTGTCAATTTCTTTGAGTTGATTGTAGCATTTGATCATCTAAGTCTTTACAACACAGTAGGATATTAAAATAAAATAATAGGGGCCGGGCTTACAGATTCGTGTCTGCTGCATATTACATTAGTTGCTCGAGAAAAATGTGGATAGAGAAACGTGTTACACGTACTTTGATGTTGTTATATCGTTTTGATAGTGTTCAGTATTGATTATTGATAATGATTAACTTGAGGGTGAAACTTGCCTCGGACATACCAGGCATGGCATCACTCCAGTATGTTTGAAGCACGTGGACATTCACTTTCAGTACTATGCAGTCCCCATAACTCAGGCGTTTTGGATCCTCAATCACGTTTCTTACATAGCTTTGTACCTTGAATACCTGAATGAAAATTTCGTAGTAAGATTTCGGGTTCAATTGACAGTCTTCACGATGAGGACAACTATCTACTTCAATGCCGGATTGAAACACAGGAGCTCTCAGTATATTGATTGTCCAACAGATTGCTCATGAATATGAATGCTTGTCAATCGCCTCTCGATATTTCACATATATCCAGCTCTCCCCATTTCGTCAGCTAGGTTGGAATCCCCCAGTCCCCAAGACACCCATTTACTTTGTATCTTTTTCATTGAACGAGTATAGAGTTTGCTAGGTTTAGATCGTAAGGACTACAGAGTTAGGTGTAGATTTTATTTCAATGTCCAGTTTATGCACACAGTGTCCATTACTACGAACCACATCCCGATAGTCAATGGTCCTTTCCAGTGATCTACGTATACGGCTTGAGTCGAATAAACAAGTGGAATCACAATTGATCAAGTGATTTTGATTCGTGCGAATTTACCGGAATTTCTCTAATCTCAACACGTCGGTCAAAAGAAACTGCACCTTGAAACACATCGGTTATTTATATTCGTATGGCTAATCTTCCTCAAATTGATGATTGTATGTGAGCGAGAGAAATTATTTGATTGTCAGATTCGAAGTAGACGTTGAGAAGTATTAGTATTGCTACCATGCGCGTGTTCTTTGAACCTGATGTTATTACTTCCTTATATGAAAGGATTCCTCAAGACTATTTCGAAATCATTTTTATTTGTGCCGCCTGGACAATACAGATCTATATCCAATATATCGGAGACAAAAAATCAAAAAAATCATACGTTAAGCTTCAACCGTGTCTTATGGAAGATTCATTGACGTGCCGACAAAATTCAATCAAAAAATGGTTAACTATATCATAAAGATGGATTATCCACAGACCCATGCGTGTCAGTCTAACCTTTCTCTAGAGTCATCATGCTTTCTCCAAAGCTCTCTCCCAGACACGCATTGTGCTCTCCCAGACAACTCTTTCTGCATTGTTCTTCCTATAATCCGGCAAGATGTCACCATCAGGTGCACTCTCATCATCTGCCTTGAGTCTGTAAACTCCACTCGAACTTCCATTTCCATCAACCGCCGAACTCCTTGAAATCTCTACACCCGCAGATAGCTCTACGCCCGAACTAGCCCCCTCTCTTATTTCAGCAGGTGGGTATTTCGCACTCGTTGCCAAAAATAATCCCCTTTCTCCCGCTTCCTCTACACTCATTGCAAATAGGTTGAGAAAAGGCAATATTACCCATCTAAAGAAAGTTGATGGAATGGCATAAAAACCCGTGGTAGAAGACATCAATCTATCAACAGCCCCAGTATCCACAAATCCCGGATACTTGTGAATGAAAGTTATGCGAGGGTTAGACTTCGCCAGTTCTTCGAAAGCTAGAGTTGTTTGAGTTGTTCCACTACCAGCAGCTTTAATCATAGTGAAATCTCGCTTTACTTCGAGATCGTCAAGTTCAATCGATTTCTCTTGACCCCCCGCTAAGATGGAAATGACTCGGGGATTGGGAGCGGTTTGCAGAAGAGGAACTAAGTTGTAGGTGAAACGGAGACGAGAATAGTAACGGAGGGATTGAGGGATGTCAATCCCTTCAGATGATTCTGGACAATATCAATACATGGTGGATAGAAAGGGGGCTATGACTAAATATACCATTCCGACCATCGAAGGACAAATAGCCTGCGCTCAAGAACACGATATCGACCTTTTCTTCTTTCCTCTTAATTTCATCGCAAAGTCTATCCACTTCCTTGATTAAAGAGATCTCGCCTTCGAGGAAGTTTAGTGTTGCTGATGGATTTGAAAGTTTCAGGTCTTTGAGTAGACGCCCTGCAGCTGATTCGGATCGTCCAATGATATACGCCTTGGGAGCATTTGCGTACTTGATGAATGCTTTTAATGTACCCATACCAATACCTGATGTTGCACCCGCAAACACGGCAACCATACCAGGAGTGCCTGTAGCTTTAAATGCGACATTCGAAGCCCGCACAGCATTGATGGCGACCATTATGCTGTCGGTTCAAATGGGTTGGATACTGAGATGTTTTTTAAAATGTAGTAAGGTGTAGCAGAGCTCACGATAGGTTATACGATCTCATGGAAACAAAGTAAGGAGAAAAATGAGATGAATGATTTGAACAAATAACTTACATTCTAGAGAAGAGTCTCATCTTATATATATATATATATATATAGCCGTATTACAGTCACATATCATAAGGGTCAATTTGATGTCAAGTTGTATGCACCTCGGATTCATCAAAGTTGGAGGATGAATGCGAGTATGGACCGAGCTTTATCTCTTAACTATTTATAGATGCCGCCGACAATAGAAAGGGAGAGAAGATTTGGATACACATTACTTAGCATGAATATGAATATGAATATATGTCTCAGAGGTATGTCTATAGAAGCACAATACAAGATCATTCCATAAGTTTGGTTAGACATCCAAAGATTGAATTCAATTCTGTTCATTGGATGGTATAACGTGGTTTATCATCGGGTCGCCAATATCACCGGGTCGTTATTTCAAAATTACACCAAAACTAAGCTTTTTTTAATATTTATATCTTAATAACTAACCATTATTTTTGAAAAAGAAAGAATATTAAATAATAATAAGAAATCAGTTATTCAAAAATCTGATTTTTATATCAATATTTTTATTCTATTTCGAAAAAAGCTGGAATTGTTACGATTTTCGTTACAAAAAAATTGTTTTGATAATAACTCTTATATTAGTTCAAGTTTTGATCAATAATTAGATTTTTGTAATATTTATATAGTTAAATTTTATACTTTCAAATTTTATAAAACTTTATCAAGAAATAAAGAAAGTGCACGGTTACACATAGACGTTTTTTGTATGTAAAAATAAATGGCGACTCGGTGATATTGACGACCCGGTGATAAACCACGTTAAAGTATTATCATTCAACTTATGTCATCAATTAAATTCACTCCATAGTTCAGTCGGAAAAACTGCGGTCGAATAAATAGTGCCAATCTTGACCGCTATTGCTGAGCAATGTTTGTAACTTTTGATGATTACCTAGTACATACAAGCTTTCGATCGTTGTAACTTCTCCCGTCTTCTACCCTTGATCCAATACTCCGATTTTGGCTCCCGATGAACATGGCGACCCATTCTCTTACACGTAGATGTGCTGGACTTACCTCTACAACTCCCGCATCAGTGGTTCAAGGATTCATAAAGACCGCCACAACAACCCGGTCATTCCACCAAAACACCCCGCGTCCAGTCTTCGATTTTCTTGTTCCACGTTTGGGTACTCCCTTGCAGTCGGCATATCCTCTCAAGCAGAATGGGATATTAAGGAATCCCGTGAAATGTTTCTCGACCACTAGGACACGAAAAGCTACAATCACCACATTCAATCCACAAAAGAATGATGATGGTACAGAACAGAAGATTGAAATCACATCGCGTGCTGCAGATGTATGTATCACTGCCTTCCTATCTTATATGCCTTATTTTAAGATGGAACGATATGCTAACAACTTGCTCACAGCGTTTGCAACAACTCCGCAAGAAAGAAAACAATCCTAATCTTGCCCTTCGAGTCGAAGTCCAGTCAGGGGGTTGCCATGGGTTCCAATATGTGATGTCTCTGTGCGACCTCCCCACCAATATATCCCGAGATCTCTTCTCAAAGGACGCTGTCCAAGAAGCATCTTCGCCTGCTCTAAATACTTCATCCACAGATCCAAATGCTATGCCTACGTCATCTACTCCCTCGAAATCAAATATTCCGACCACGTTGGATCTTCGCGAAGACGATACAGTATTCAGCTACATCAGTGACCAATCCCACGCTAGTGTAGTTATGGACGTGTTCAGTCTCGATGCCTTGAAGGGTAGCAGAATAGACTACGAAGTCAAGTTGATCGGTTCCGAGTTCAAGATTGTTGACAACCCGGCCGCGACTAGCAGTTGTGGTTGTGGAACAAGCTTCGATATCAAGTTTTGAGTCTGAAGCGGATTGATAAGTGTACTGTAAGTTACTAGATACGATATACCATTTGGGGTTTGAGTTTGGCGTGAATGGCATGGTTTGATACTACGCGGTGTTAAGCAACAGATTAGCGACCACAAGGGCATGCATATCATAAAAAGAATTCTTTCATTTTTACATGGTCTTACCCACTGCTTCCGGGAGGGTCTTGTATGCGTTGTCAATATATACTATGTTTCTGAAATTTTACTATGAGCAAGGCATGGGAAGCATTGTTCTGTGCAAAGGAGAGAAGGACCTGGGAGGTACCATAGACAAATGATCTTACGTAGTCAAATCAATGCTGGAAGACATCAAGAGCAACCAATTTGAGAACAATGCTTTAAAATTTATGACTGGCGATGATAGTCATGAGGTACACATAAAATACAATAGCACATGGATAGTAAGAAGTATAAGTTGTTTCGCGATAAAATCAAAATGGTATCAATTATTTCATAGAAGTGTATCATTCTTTTGGTTTCTTATACGCCATACATGCCAGTAAACGCTAAGCCAAAGAAAAACATCCCCAGTCCCATCACCAGCTTTAGTTCATTTGTCTGACCAAAGCGTTGATCTTCTCCTCACGGTTACCGAGGTCACCACCAAGAACGTAGTGGTTGAACTTTCTTGGGCGGAAACCACCAGTTGGGTTGCTGAGCTTGAATGGCCAGAGGAAGTTGGCAGCTTGCTTGAAGTTGGGGCCAACAGTGAAGATCTCGTGGATCAAATCTTCCATACAGACGATACCGTACTTGCCGAGGTTGGCTTCAATGATGGAGTTGTCGGTAAGAGCAATACGTTGCTTGTCGACCTTTCCGTAACCACGCTTGTAGACGAGCTCACGGACGGTCTTGAGGTTGGGGTAACCATAGGCGATCCATGGCTCGACGACCTTGAGCATCTCGAGGGTAGCCTTGGTCATGCGAACAAAGACACCGTTGTTGATTTGAAGAAGACGGAGAAGCTGGAGGATCTTGCGGGGCTTTGGTGCGATCTTGTTGATACCCTTGATACGGATAACGAAGACCAACTTAGGCTCAGCTGGAATGTAGAAAGAACCAGATTGCTTGGCGACACGAGCAAGACGGATCTTCTCACGCTCCTCATCACGGTACTCCTTGACGTACTTCTCAGCACGCTTGAAGATGACACCACGCTTCTCCTTGTTGGCCTATATAACGAGTAAGGTTAGTCTCGAGGTCATGTATATTTTGAAGTACCATTGGCATGTGTTAAACTTTTGTCAGACCCGAAAGATGGTTAATTTGGACAACATCGACGTAGAGTCTAGTCGCAAACATGGTTGTTTATGCATCATATAGAGTAACACATGCCATGTGGTATTGGGGTTGGGTAGTAATATACCTTCTTGACCTTCTCGGTCTCAGCGGCTCTTGCCTCTCTCTCCTTGGCTTGACTCTTGCGCTTCTTCAAGAGAGTCTCAGGGATGAGAACCTGCTGGGCAGTTGGGGTGGTTCTATATCAAATATTAGTCTTGTGTCCCGCATACATATGTATGGAGAAGAGCGCCGAGAGGGAATTGCAGCTATAGCGCAGCATTCTCGCAAAAGGCAAACTCGACTGTAATGACTTTAATCGGTGAAAAATGAACCAGCCTAGACGATCCCTCTTCCCACGAAGGCAGAATCGCAGGACTCAGTTGACAAATATTCTCATCCAACAAAATCTTGGCAAAAATCCAAGAAACATGCACAGCATAATTGAATGTTTTCATGGCCCCCTAGAGAAACCATTGAATTTCCATTCTTGTGCGGCAATTGTTTTAAGGGAGAAGATTTTCATCTTCAGCCCCAAGACCCCATACTGCGTCTCTTGAAGTGCAAGTCCAAGGACCTGAATCAACGAGGGAGTAGCTTAGGACAGTTCGAGCTGGAAACCATTTTCAGGTTCCAGCTTTCGAGAGGGACGCGACCATATCTGAATCCAACACAATCGATTGACTCTTCGAAGGAGTTTTTGGGGAGATTCTTACGTGGCAGACATCGTGGCGGATTGGCGGTTTTCGAGGTTGTCGTATCGAAAAGAAAAAAATCCAACTGTGATTGCGAAAACTTTATTGCAAAACTGGATGTGTGAAAGTTTTCTCGCTTAAAATGAAGCTAGTGAGACTAGCTCCGGATTTCAGAGACCATGCTGACACCGATATCACGTGGCGTTTCGATTCGTGAGAGCGAGAGAACTTCAGGATCAAACTCTTGACTTATATTCTTCAAAATTAATCTCTTAACTTATCCTTCATGACATCTTCAAACTTCACAGAAGAAAGTTTCAAGTCTTGTTCTAGAGTATTGCAGTTTGTGAAATTTAGTCTAAATTAGTCGGAGAAAGTCAAAATTACCCCTAGGTATTCTGTATCACCAGAGACTCAGTATTTAATAATGTCCACGATATATGCCATCGGTTCAAATGGCTCAGGACAACTTGGAATCGGCCATAAAGAGGATGTATCAGTTCCGAAGCCAGTTCTATTCGACGATGATGTACCCGAAGGAGTGCAGCAAATCAGAGCTGGAGGTAATCATGCCCTCATATTATCCACTTCAGGTAAATTATATTGCTCGGGCGATTCATCCAACGGAGCTTGTGCGCTCACTCCCGAATCACACTCTTCCCATTCGAGATTTCGACGTGTGAAACTCTTGGATGATCCCACAGTTAATGAAGCACCGGTAGTTTTGTGTGCAGCAACTTGGGAAGCGTCGATCATTGTCCAGCAGGATAAAGATGGTCATGCGACGAAGATGTATTCTTTTGGGACAGGAAATAAAGGGGAATTGGGTCTGGGAGAATTTTTATTTCGATCATCCAGACCTCAGATGATTGAGGACTTTCCACCAACTGGTTTGCAAGTCGTTGACCTTGCCACTTCTGTCAGTCATGTGGTGGCTGTTTTAAGTAATGGGGACGTTTATGGTTGGGGAAGTGGCCGAAAAGGACAAATTGGTGAACCTATCGGTATTGTGCATGCTCCTCGCAAAATTGAAGGTCTTAATTTCAATGTAGTTAGAGCTGTCTGCGGAAGGGAGTTCACATATCTTTTGGCGGAGTCCTCGAGTGGCCAACATAAAATTTTAGGGTCTGATAAATGGAACATTAGATCTTCAGCACCGGAAAAAATAACGGGTTGGACTGATGTTGGCAGTACATGGGGAAGTATTCTACTTCTACAAGAAACCAGAGCTCTTTTGTGCTGGGGAAGAAATGACCATGGGCAGTTAGCCCCATCACGATTACCGCCCGCGCGTCAGATTGCGATTGGCAGTGAGCATGGCCTAGCACTCACGGTGGAAGGCGAAGTATGTGCATGGGGATGGGGTGAACACGGGAACTGCGGACCAAAAACAAAAGATGGAGATGTGAAGGACACCTGGAATGTGGTGGCATCCTCTAAATACTTGCCGCCAGGAGCAAATATCTCATATATTGGCACTGGCTGCGCTACCAGCTGGATCTGCCTAAATTCATGATAGCCGAAATAAGATGGGCGAATCATTATCTCAACAAGCTACCTGCTTATTCTTCTCGGCCTGTTAATCTCGACGCCAAATTCTATTGTACCCTGGTAACGCACGCCATATATCTTGGAATCATGCCCAGGCTCGACTCCGATCCGTGCCCCATCTTAGCCTCTTCTTTATAAGAATCGATCTAAGAGATCACTCGTCAAATAAACCGCGAAGCTAATGCTATTAATAAACTACTTGATTCTAAGATTGGGCAACTTACTTGTGATAGTCGTTGAGTTGGCGCCACACGTTGTGTCGGCACAGTCATGTACTTTTCGTTGGGTGGAATTGAGTCTTCGGGATTACTCTTATTTTGAGTCTCTTGCAATCTACGACTTGGGTCACCAGCTAATGATTCCTGTGAAGTGTTAGGGGTAGTCTCAACAGATCTTAACCGAACTTACGTCCACAGTTACATCCCACAATAACATTTCGTTGTCCTCATCTTCATAATCAACAGGGTCCCATCTACGATCGTCATCGTTCGCCGGCATGAATAGCGCTTGTGATTGGATGCTAGGTTGTGGAGGCGGCGGCAAAGGTCTAGAGACCTTTCTCCTTGTGTTTTCCTGAACCAGAATTGGATTTGGACGAACCGGTGCAGCCATCTCGGAGCCTGATCTGGTTCTTTTCAGACTCGATGCGGCTTCTAGAGGCTGCCTTATAGCCGGTTTCTTTGAAACTGCTCGACTTCCGTTTGTGGCTGGCGTTGCCGACGCCGCTCTCGCTTCACCGGTTGTCATAAGGATAAATTCACACTGCATACCGCCCTCACTATAGGTAAGCTGCATGGGACTAGAAGGGTTGGAGTATAGAGCTCTGATATTCGTGTTGGTTATCCCGGCATGCGCGATAATTGATTTAAAATCTTTGACGCTGATGACAATGTGCAGCTGCTCTTCGACAGTGAACTCGACGAACTCCAAAGTTTCCACGGCTATTGTGGTACGCAAAGGCTGCTTCAGAACTTCTACAGAAAAATCAGTGATTTGAACGATCTTTGGGATCGAGGTGAAACTTGCCATTCCCGGACATAATCTTTTCTGTGAAACTGGTGAAGCTCACGCGGCCATCAACCGAGAAAATGTCGAGTTGTTCAGTGCCTGGTCCAAAATGCTCTGCAAACTCGCGCAGGGTTCTGGAAGAGATTGACCAGCTATTGTTAGCTGCTTCACTTGAAAATAAGGCATGCAGGGGAGGAACAGCTTCAAAGTTCAGTCGGTAAATCTTCAAGACCCCTAATTGTAGTGCGTTGGTTAGCAAAAAGAGGTCTTATCATTATGATTCTTGATTTACCATGTCTGCATAGAATCTTCACGATAAAACGACTTTTTGTTGCCCCGTCGCCATCCTCAATCGAAACATCACACTTTTCTATGGCAGTATCCTTTTCCTTGAAAGCATCACCTCCGATGCGACCCTTGAAAACCGCGAGTAGAGCCTATCAAACAATCAGCTAACACCCTTGATATTGCACAAAATGGAGACATACTTTGTTGTAAATTTTGCAGCTAAACTTCTCCGGTGTTTTACGACCACTACGCAGTGGCGTATATTGATACTTAGAAAAGAACTTATTTCCCACCAGTGTAAAGGAAGCATAAGCGGACTTTGTTGAATTGAGCGTTGTCAAGATAAGCTGCAGACAAAATTAGCAATTATATACAATAATTAAATATCTAAACTTACCCTACTATGAGTAGCTTCGATAGATACTGTTTCGCTGAATTTCCCAAGACAAACGAGTGTATCATGAAATCTCCCCAAAGCATCTGGATTGAGTGTGAAAGTCAGGATCGCCATGATGAATATCACCTGAATATAATCTCTTAAAAATATGGTAAATGTAAATTGCCTCCCTATTTAATGTGATATCTAGTATAGACTAGAAGTGAAGTGAAGTGTTAATCGAATTGAACTGGATCTTCCCAAAATGTCGACATCACGTGTTATCTATCGCGTCCTGCCTAATTACGCGATTTGCCCCGCGTCTCCATCCATCATCACAAGCACAAATGCTTAAGGATAAGCATCTACAATAAGAACTTACTTTACATGCATTTAATTCCTATTTTTCATTTTCCAGCTCTATGTATTTCAAGGTACTGATCACAATCAAAATCAATTAAAACATTAACCATCGTCTGTTTACCCGGAGGAATTGGCCACCGTTCAGTGCTGCGATATAATGTCTGTGAAGCTCGAAATCGAGGCAAACCCCAAAGATACCATCTCTAGTCCAGCACGCCACATTACACCTAACGAGCAGAGGAGCATGAACTTACCAGGAGATATACTTCTTCAGATATGCGAAGAGTTAGCCACTCAACTAGAATTTGGGGTTCTTTTCAATTGTGCTATCTCCGGAAAACAATTGGTTGGCTCGGCGTTGCAATGGCTATATAGGTAGGTATCTTGCCTAGAAGTCCATTTCCAATACCAAGCTCTTAGCTGATCCCTGAAGGACACATAATGAATACCTGAGAATTATTAGCAGTGAAGGAGAGGCTCCTGAGTGGTCAAAAATCCAAAAGCGCAATTCTAAACACAGCGCGGCTTCGAAGTGGGCAAAATTATGGCAATCTATTGTACGCTCTAGTCTAGGGACTACTGCCTATCCATACTGTCTATATATACGATCGCTCGATCTAACCAATCTTTCGAATCTTCTCGAGGATAGCACCTTCCGAATGGCTGCGATGGATAACTTCTTTGCTGATGAGATGGCAGAGTTTCTAAGTGTAGATGGGACACCCAGAAGGCGATCCAAGAGAGGTCCACAAGTACGACTCAATACTACAAATATTCTCAATCTGATAGGAGAATCTATTACAAGATATGTCAGCGAGCGCGCGGATGAAAACCAGACAACAGTTGCTTTGGAGAATCTTTCAGGGGATATTACATCAGTTGCATTGCCTATATGGGCGGGACGCTTATCAAGGCTGAAATCCATGACGATTTGGGACGGGAAATCATTGAATGAGAACGTAGCGACGGTGATCTCCAAAAGCTGTCCCAACTTTGACGAGATCCGTATATTCGTGTGTTCTGATGATACCGATCACAATCCTGCATCATTCATAAAAGGCCTCAGACAGAACAGTCTTCTTTCACTCGAGGTTTTGTCTAACTGCAGGATTGGTCCTTCTTTTCTGACCGCTTTAAACCATCATTCTGAATCACTGAAAAGCTTGAGGCTACAGAGCCTCAATTCGGAAGCCATCAAGAATCTCAACATTCTTCAAATATGTACTGCGCTCGAGACACTCGATCTAGAGGATAGTCAACATACTGTGGACTTGGAAGCTACAGAGAACGATGTATTTCTTGAAGTCATCGAATGGTTGGGGCGCTGCGAGAAGCTGCGAGAACTGGTTCTAAACAGAATTGTTTGTGCCCCAGCCATTTTAAAGCAGGTTTGTCTACGAAACGATATCCGACTGCAACGGTTGGTAGTTACTGGCCCTTCTCTTGTCAATGATACAGAATTTCATAGAGCGATCTCACACCAGACTGAACTCGAGGTCCTTGAACTTCGAGGTGGTTCGGACGAGGTATTTAGAGTCAGAGATGATATTGATAACCTTCTCACATCCATATGTCAACTCACTAAGCTCAAGGAACTTACCATCATGGAATCGTTTGAATATTTCAGTAGTAACGAAATCAAACGTCTCGCAACAAGCCTGCCTCTTCTCGAAAAGTTTCACTTCTCAGGTTATGGTATTGGAGATGAGATCTTGCCTTATTTATCAAAATTACATAATTTGCGAGATGTATCTATCGCTGCAATCTCTAGTTTCACTCTCGATGGCTTACTGGCCTATGTTTCGACTTTACGGGATACAAACCAAGGTCTTGTACTTTCAGTCATGAGTCAGAATTCCGACCAAGATCTTGCACCCTTAGAGTTACAACTCATCCGAGAAGGAATGATCGCGAAAGTAGATGGAAAGTTTGACTTCGCACTGCTGAGAGAGGTGGCGGAATCGGAGTTTGATTCTGCGTCCGATTAGATTTTATACATTACCAACAGATGCGAAGAATGGTGTGTGGGGGCAAGTGGGTTGGGTAGGATGTCACCAAGGCGCGAATAGGGAGTTTTGCCTTTACTGCAACAAGGAATCAAGAAAACATGCTGCTAGTACGGAAGTTTCATATGGAAATGGCGCAAAGCTTATGCGGATTATTGCTGACTATCGCACAACCTCTTTCATGAAAGTCTATATAGATAGCAGAAACATTTGAGAAGCATTTACAAAAGCTGCTGTCTCTTCGTAATGTCTCTAATGAAGAGATATTAGATGTTTGACGCTAAATTGCATTTCATTCGATAGCATCTATACTATAATTTCTATTACTCATTCTTTACATCCCCTGACAATTACAGCATAGCACTATGTTGAACAGCAAATTTGTCTTTAATCTTTAATTTGGCCAATCACGTGCACAATTCCGTCGACAAATCTTTCAATCTCATGACTCAGCATGTCCGGAGCCTCCAACATCATCAAGTGTCCAATTCCATCCAAGACTATTAACGACTTTCTTTCCTCTGCCACCCCACTCAGGTTACACAATGTTTCCTTCACTCTTTCTACCGTTTCAACCCTATCATCCCCACCAGCGAACACCAACGTCGGCAAAGCGATGTTCCTCGCCTCCTCCAATATATTCTCTTGCATCCCATATTTCGGCCATGCTGCTTTCGCATACTGGTTGCCAGCTAGCGCACTCGTAGCTAAACTACTGACCACATGTTCAGAAAGAGGTGAAGAGGACAGAACATGAGCAATGACGAAAGTAGCAGCTTCAATGCTATCATAGGCTGTCGACTGCTGCTTTGTCATTTCCTCGGGAAGAATCAGAGGCGTAGGAGGAGCAGGCGCAAGAATTACGAGGGCTTGGAGTCTCGGAAAAGATTCTGTAGGAGAAAGTGATTCAATGGTAGAAGAGAGATGCATAGCAACCTTTCCACCCATTGAGTGGCCGATCAGAATGAATGGGTGATTTGGTGTGAGAAACTCGGGAATGAGACTGAAAATATCGTTGGAGAGATCCGTGATGTGATACGCATCTGGATCTTGTGGGCCGGTAGAGGAACCCCAGCCTCGGAAATCGAGAGCTAGGCAATAGTAGTTGGAGGAGAGTAGAGTAATGAGAGGAGCATAGGTGCTAGAGGAACCACCCCAAAAATGTAGAAATATCAAGGCTGGCGAGGAGTTGAGTGTGCCCGAAGAGAAAACATTGAGTTGAGTAGAGGAGTTAATCTTGTAAAGACTTGAGTTTGTCATCATGATTATTGTCTCTTGTGAAGACTAAAACTATATTGAAAGTATTACACTGAATTCTATGAATGAACACCCGAGGAGAGTTGAACGTCTGGATTGAGTTGAAGGTTTTAATCTAATCGAGTTGAGTGCTAGACCTGCAGTCAATGTAGATAAATATACCACCTCCAATGCTTACAGGGGGGCGGGAAGCGGATATAGCAACAATATATGCGGGTATACATGTCCACCATCGATAGTAGAACGGTTTTACACGAACGTCCGAGAAAGCTTCTTGGATGTTAGTGAAGACAACGATTCTGAAAGGATATTCTCAACATTAAGGACCACTCCCTCTGCTCGGTGACTCTTGCATTGGAACTTCCATATTTTCCAGGATTTTTTCGCCATCATCAAGATTCACCTCCTCAAATCCCTCCTCCTTAACCTCCTCCTCCTCAACCTCCTCCTCCTCGGCCTTGTCCTCACCTTCTTTCATAGCTTTCTCTTCTGCCAGCAGTCGATATTTTCTCTTACTTTTCTTAACAGCACTGCTTTTCCTCTTCTTTTTGGTCTCCCCTACAATCGCAACCCTGCTCTCCTTCCCCTTCTCCAACAACTCAAGCCTTTCTGCTAGCATTTGTCGTGCGATTTTACGATTCTGTGTACGAGAACGGGTGGCTTGAACTTTGAGGACCATACCTGTTGGGATATGTTTCAACTGCACTGCGGAAGAGGTTTTATTCTATGGGATGGTGAGTTATAGTCTCCGACTTCAGATTCAATGGCAGATAGGCTTACAATTTTCTGACCTCCCGGCCCACTGCCATGCAAAAATACTTCAGTAAAATCTGCTTCATCAATGGGTGCTGGCCGGTCAGGCATCTTTTTCTTCCATAAGGGCGTTGTGTTGCAAATGTTGCGTTTAATGATTGAGTTTGAATTCACAGCAGTAACATTTTCAAGGCCGGTGCTTCTGGAAACTATTGAAAGTAATCCTCGTAGCATTGTACATGTTGACAACCTACTGATTGCCATGAAATAAATTGTCGTAGTTGTAAATTATTTCTTGTATCGTAATTCCGTCGCATTGATTAGCATAGTGATTTGGTGAGCTTATCGTCCACCCCGGAAATTTGATATTCAGGTACTTACTCCGTACGGGTACTCAAAACAAAAAGTTCCGCTTCCATTGGTGCATCGTCCACTTCTTCCTTCCCTTAACCTCAATTTCTCTCATATTCATCTTCACATCGTAATTGTCTTTGTGTATAGTTGAATTCCCCTTCTTTGAATCATCAATTAAACAAGACTTAGAAATCGCAGCTATTCTCACTGTTAAACGGACTCGAACAAATACACGGTCAAACTACGAGAAACAGAGTCAATTCTACAAATCTCACAACGATAAGGGGTAACAATGTCTATGTTCGCATCTACATTTCGATGGCTGCAGAGGAAGAGGTATCAATATGAAGTATTTGCGCCCGTCAAAATCCAAACAGAATAGATTCTGACACATTTGAGCAGGTCACATTCTCATTGTACATGTTGACACCCACAGAGAAATTTATATTTAGTACGTCTTTTAACCTCTCGGCCGGCAGCCTCTTATTTTCCCTCCATTTGGTTGCATTTTCCCACCCCCTTCTCGAGTCTTCAATTGAAATGCACGTGTGGCTAATATCTTGTTCTGCAGATTCGTTTCTCTTTCTGTTCTTTAGCATGATCATTATTGCCATGACACTTTATCTTCCACAACACATTACATTTCTTACCAACCGCGCCTGGTTTTACTACAATGGAGACGAGTCCGCCAAGTCTGCCCTTACAACTGCGAGTCCTGTGATAGAAGCAGTGGCCAAGGAAACCATTGCAAAAGCTGCCGTGGTTGGAGTTGGGAAGGAATTGTGATTTTGGACTTTCACGCAAGAATGTATATAGAGGGGGCCGTGTACCAATGTCAACGATGGGATGTGAGATGTGAGAAATGAGAAAACGCGGCAGTGACGACTGGATTTATTTTGTTTTCATACGGGAGTTAATGATTGCGATGGGATAGAGCGGATGAACACACACCTAGCATTGTTGTAATACTTAATCATGAGGCGGGCATGGAATTTGAATAGATATTTTGTTTGGGAAGTTGCTATGTATGACTTAATGCTGGTACTCTATGAGGTCGTTGTAAAACGTGCATTGCATTCTTCTTGGTGGGTACTATGCGGAATTTTGCCTGGCAGCCATGAGATGCTTCATAGTGTTGTACATCAATTCTCCAGCCCCAGGGAAACCTTTGCGCTCCAGATATCTCAAGACACCCAATCTATAGTCTTGCCACGATACAGACAACCCACCGTCATCTTGAAGCTTCTTCAAAGAAACTTGTGTCACTGGTCCAGCGTGTCTTACGTCAATTTTATCTTCGGCTTGGTCCTCTAATTCCCTCACATATGTAATGGCAAGATGACATGTTGCTGGCGAGTATGAGAGACTGAATAGGGAGTTGAGTGAAAGCGATTTTTCTAGCTTGCCAACGTAAACAGCCAAAACTCCCATCGTCTGCTCTGGGAGTAAACAGCCAAGTGCATTCACATCTGCTGTGAGGAAAGCCCGTGATCTCCACAAACAATTGCAGATATCCATCAGAAAACCATTGAAGCGATTGACATATTCCTTGGGATATGACTGATTTCCAAGTACAGTCGAACCCGTGCGTGAGGCCATGGCCATCTCGAGAGATTTCTTGTAGAGGGCCAAGATGTTGCAAATGCGGGAGATGATCGATATGTTGGAGCTGAAGAAGAGTATGTAAACAAGTTGAGGCGGGGGAATAGCTATCCGGACTTTAGATGTTATAGCTGTATGAGATATTAGGAATGCGTTCGTTTCGTAAAAGTCAAGAACATTTGAGTAAGTGGAAACACTTGAAGACTGTTGCAGTATTGCAAGGGCCAGCTGATTGGCGTGATTTACCAGCGCGGCTAGGTCTGTACCATAGTTTTTTGAAGGTGAAGTCTCCGAGAGTATGCCGAGATTCCACTGGCTGAGCAAAGTTTTGTAGAATTTGAGGAGAGCAAGCTGCGACTCATAAGTACCATCTATGAGTGCATCTTCAACTAGGGAGAATATGTTCTTGTAGAGGTCTACTGCTTGGTTAGTCTTGAAAAATATTGTGCGATTTGTGGCATACCGTCAAAGGAACCAATGGGAGTATAGCTTAACAACCCTAAGATCACATCACGGTTTGTGATACCGTTCCAACAAGGTAGCACGGATTCCAAATACGAGAAGCATGCCGAAGGCAGTATCTAATATGTGTTAGTAGATCGAAGCAATATCTTGTGATCCAACCGACCTTGGTGTATCTAGTGTATTGTAGTATAAGTTCGAGCATATCTGCTATCTGTGTCTTGGAGGACCGACCATTCTCTAAATGATCTTCGAAAAAAGCCAGAAGCCAATAATCTATACGTTGCAGCGTAGTCTCCGAAGACCTGAGATGTAGCAACTTCTGAAGCAAAGGGTCATAAATACTAGCCACTAATTGGTTTGGGAGCTCGATCTTCTCAAGCTTTTGAACAAACTCATTCACATCTCCTACTTCCTCTAGTGTGATTGAAGTCTTGTAACTGGTTAGAACTGATCGTGAGCTTTGAAACGAGCACTTACATCTTGGGCATACGAAGTATGTACTTCAGGTAGAAACCCGTGCTTTCTCTCTTTGGTGGTCTTTCGGGATATACGGAAATTTTGATGAATAGAAACAAGCTTGTCCTCTATCTTCTGAAGATGATCTTCTTGGATCCTGCCGAGCCTTTCCCGCCACTCACGATTTGGATGCTAATAATATTAAATCATGCGTTATGAATAAGAATTTGGTGAGAACTAACCATAAACACTGAAGCCCTCCTGGAAGTCACATCACCTACGATGACCTCGGGATAGTAATCTTTGTATACCCTCATAAGTCCTACCAGAGCTGGATCGTGACCCGCTTTTCTTGTCCATTGCATTCTGAAGGAAAATTAGCAGAGCTTTGTACAATATCTTACTCTAACATACAATGCCTGTATCCTAAATGGTCGAACGTGTTTTCGGCGAGTGATGAGGGACAACACGTGACACAACTGTGACCTTGCGAATGTTAGCTGCGATGCCATAGTCTAGAAATCTAGGTATAGATAGACAGTACCTGAGGGCAATAGTATCAAGCAAATTGAACAATACAGCATAAAGTTGTGACAAAATCTTTGGATTTTCCAAAACATCATAGACCAGGACTATCCATTTCAACAATGCGGCCTGAGCTGCATAAGAGGGTTTGGCTTTTCCATGACCCAGAGCTCCTACTACTTTGATGACTACTGCATCTGGAACTTTGCTCGCTGGATAAAGATGCTTGATCAAGTTCCCAATAATCCCTTGATCGAGCTCGTTGGGCAGAGTGAGGATGTCAATAAGCTTTTCCAGCGACGCATTAGATAACCCTTCTCCATACGCCCTCGAGCATAGTCCATCCACGTGGCTTGAAACCTTCACCGACCGTTGCTTGGCAGGAATACGTGATGCTATATTGATTGTCAGTATTTCTCATCGCTATCATAAATCTATGGTAGGTAATGGTTGTGGTCGCGTAAGACGCGTTTGGATCTTACCGTTCTCCAAATCATCAAGAATATCATCAACATCAAGATTGTATTCGATCCCAGAAGGGCTCTCCATAGCTTAACAATATCTGAATTGACACGATGTAGGTATAGTCTTATGATTGTACGTAGAGTTTTAATGCCGGACTTTAGAAGTCCAAATATTGTCTGTGTATTTTTGATGTTCTTGCTTCTTGGAAGGGTATCAAAGAAGGGATGAATATTACCCGATTTGCTTACATTGCTATTCCAAGGTTTCTTTTCGGATGAATATTATCATTATCCTCTCAAATTTATCTATAAAGACCCCTATGCATTGTACATACAATTCACTGTTCTCTGTTGTTACCTATTGTGATCCTCTTTATCAATCATATTTAGTCAATCAAGAACGTTACGAATAGAAATAGGTTTAGATGGAATAGCATCAATTGGTAGTTTATTATGTATATAAATATTCGATACTTCTCCTCGAGTGTTTATTATATATAAAATATTCCTATATTTATAGCATATAAATTACTATTCTATATTTTCATCATTTTAAGAGATTATATTTATGCAAATAATAAAGCTGGAAAAGGAAGTAGTACGTAAATACAAGATTAGCATTACTCGATCTATATGTATGCAGATGGATACTTGTTCCTTCCCATTGGGTATTGACTATGCAGGCATTCCAAAATCTTTCTACATATATATATTTCAATCATCTGGGGCAATAGAAAGAATCTAAATCCATAAATCCAACCACCTACAGCATCTAGGTATACTCAAAATCGCCCTCATCGTTTCGTCTCAGTTCTTGTGTAACCATAAAATATGCGCAAAACCCAATAGATGGCATATCCCTGACGACTCCTTTCGCGTTCCTCAGTGACCGCCCCAACCTCGAAATTACCACCCATTCGCAACCTACGCTTCTTTTACCCATATCTATGAATATCAACATTCAAAAAGATCTTCCACATTGGATGATTTGAAATACCTCCTGTCCTACCCCAAAGACACCAATGCCATTGGTAATTGGACCGTTGAGCCTGCACATCTAGGCAAATCTTATCCCAATCTAGCTATGATTACAATTCATACGACATCCTTTGATACTGGGCGAGACTTCTCTGCCATACCCATACAGTCTTCAGGCTTCAAGCTCTCAATGTATACTGTTGTTATTACATTGCATCGATTGTGAAGTCACTTCCCTTTGCTGGGAAATTGCACCACATACTCAAGAAGGCCTTTTATGGGTATAGTCAAAAAGAACAACCCCTGCTGTTATCCGAGAGAACAGAATTGACGGAGCCACGCATGAGATGCGTGCCAGCAGATCAATGTACTCTTTGGCAGCAGATCGTTTGAAATCTGCAACCCCGTTCTGGTGCAAGGGGGGTGGAGTGAATGGCAAGCATGTGTTGGTGTTGTACAGGTTTGCTCCTTCGGAATGCCCCGCAAGCAGGTGGAAGCAAATCAACTCCCGAGCACTTCTTTTTCTCATGCAGATGCATTACGAATTTCTACTTGTGAGCAGGAGGGCTCCTGGGTGTCGACTTGCTGCGCTGGTGGTGTGGCCCCAGACCTCGTTTGTTATTCTTGAATTCCTGCATTGTACGGCATCCTGCTAGAACATGTGATGTATAGACGCCAGATCTATACATAGCCCATGAAAAACTCTTTGTCTTGTCAGGCTTGGCTATGCCTCTGCTTTGGTTAATCGGACAATTTTATGAAATTCAGTCGATCGTCGATTGGGGCGAGAACATGGCGTTGAACTAAGCATCGGATTATCGTGTTAGCATTCATCTTCATGTTCCAGCTGGAAGTTAGGAAGAAAAGATTGATTGCATGTACAAAATTGGCTGACCTCCCTGGTCTTAGTTTACCCTACTTGACATGCAATGCAGGCACAAGCCCTGATCACACACTAAGCATGCCCTGAGTCTGAGTTGCCGAAATTTTTATACCTGCGAAATACAAGACGAAGAACAACTCAAATGTTCTTCGGCAGTTCAACAGCCGGCAGAAATATGGCCTGAATTACGGGAGAAGAATTTTGGAATCTTTCAATAGATTCTGATTACTGAAGCATTTACAACATCTTCGGATTATTGTTAACATTTGCTCTACATTGGTAGTTTTGGTGCATCACATTAATTCTTGCGGTTGCGTCTACTATTCCTTCTGCCAAACAAATCGGTAAATGTTGATAGTCGTTCCAAAGCTTCCATAGTATTAACAGATGCGCCGCTTAATGCCTCATTGGTAACAAAAGATCTCGTTTTGGACCTCTCAATGAATCAACCTTTCATTTATAGTGTGGTTTTGCTCTTCAGCCCAGTACGCGGATGACCCGGTTCGTGCGCCGCCTGCAAGGTTTATTGAGGGGAGGGGGGTCACAACAATTCGTCTTCATCCTATGATATCTCGTTTCCACACTCGATCGCCTAGTTTATCCCTTCTTAACAGGCGGCAGGGTATGGAACCCACACCCTTTTCGTATTGGCGGCAATCTAATTCGGTCAGAGTCAAAGAGAACAGTGTATTTGTGTACTTGTATAAAAGTGGACTTTCGTCTATTACTTGATCTTTGAACAATTTTAATACTATGTTATCACCTTACAGGGAAATAACCGAAGATTAGGGATGTCATCGAGCAAGCCATAGAAACGCTGAGCAACCAAGCTGTCGGTACACGCCTTCCTATATATTCCTCTCTAGCCTTTGGCCGTTACAATCTTGGAAACTTGAGGTAGTTTTGAAAAGCTAATGAAAGGTCAAAATGTTGATTTCAAAACAGGTCTCAGCTACGCTATGTCGTCCTCGATTGCGGCGTCAGGAAATATTACAGAATCGATGTATATACCTTCACTTTTGTTTACAACACAGTTGCAGTGAGCGATCTAACTGTATATAGCGACACTGACGAAGATTTTATCTCTGCCTCATCAGGTATATCAGAAGATCAATCGGATGAAGGAAATACCTCAGCTACGATACTGAGAGATTCGGCGGATTTCTTGTCGAAAATACGATCGCTTCGCGAATCAGATGTCCTGGTACTTCTAACTCCAATTGTAGTGCCGATCAGTCAAGACATTACAGACACCAGTGATCCCTTTGAGTGTTTAGGACGGGCTCTGGCCAAGAGACACGCCAAAGTCCGGCATATTCCTTACACACGAAGGTAATTGGAATATCCGATTTGTCAAGGTCAATACTAACCAACATAGAAATGGTATTACTTCAACTCATTTGGGTTTCATAAAAAGAAGCCATGTCATTATACTTTGTTTCGTGGATCATCCCGAACATCAGCATCAATTCGAAATCGCAGAAGTCCTCTTTGCAGTCAGCGATCACAAGCCTTGGTATGCTTAACCTAGTGTTTTATGTCATGTTCCCGGAAGTCATACTTTGATTGAAGGCTTTCTTTATATTTCCTACGTATTCTCACATACTGTCAATTCTTAATCCCCTTGGAAGTCTTTCTTTTGAACAACTACTAATTTCTGGGCCTATTTTAGCCTCATTATGGTATGCAGTGATCAAGTAAATAAGCAAGATTCGATTCCGTTCCCTACAGTCATCTTAACCTCGGGATATACACCAGAAGATATGGAAGCCGCAGCTGCAGTGATCTTTGGAGAGCGGGAACCCAGTCCTAACATAGGGATAACTAGTTCTGCGTCTGGTATGATGGAGGCAGCTCGACCCAAGCTTTGGGCCGTTGACCAATGGAATGAATCCAGAGATGTACCGAGTGTTCTCAAGCTCTGGAGTGACAATTTTGATGTCCGGTTCTCCATTGACGTTGAGGCTTTCGTGTCTCTACTTTGTCGCCCAGGTTATGGAAAACACTATGTAGTGCGGGACCCAAGAACCAGCGAAGTTTTAGGTTTTTGTGCTACATATCTTTCATACGTCGATCAAGAAGGCGAAAGACTCATCGCATCACTAGCGATTATTGTCGTAGGGAAGACCTATCGACAACAGGGCATTGGTCTCAGTCTTCATAATCATGCTATTGGACAGTTTAGAGGCACACGAGGCGTTATTCGTCTTCACCTGGGGAGTATCTTTCCAAGGCTGTTGTACGGACCACCTCTTTCTTCATCCGCAGAATTGACTGCGAATGATGAGTGGTTCCGCCGAAGAGGCTGGACACTCAACAAGGAGTTAAGAGGTCAGGGACAACATGTGTATGACCTGATTCTAGACTTTACCAAATGGAAATATCAGCAAAATCACCGGCAAGAAAAATTTAGGTATCGGCAGAGTGTACAAGATGACATGGTTGAGGTACTTCGTTTGGTCGAGGAAGCATCTATTAAACAAGGTAATATGGGATGGTTCGATCAATACTTTGCTCTAATGAACGGGCCCAACGTGAAAGACATTATCATATGTCTCGAGGGAGATCGGATCGTTGCAACGGCGCTCACATACACCCCGTTCTGTGGCAGCTCCATATCTTCTAATTTACCATGGGCAGGGCGGATTGGCCATGATGTTGGTGGGGTAACATGCATATGTATTTCTCGTAAGTGATCTAAACTGCTTCACTATAATACATCTTTGATACTAATTGGTCCGAAGCACAGAGAAATGAGCCAATAGGCCCGGAATTACTTGATGCTTGTATCAAAAAACTATACCAGCAAGGTATGAGGAGAATGTTTTATGACGGCGTAGCAAATGATGTAGACGAACTAAAACAACTAGGTGAGTGTCACATTTGTTCACATACCTGAAAAGCGACTGACTTTTCAGGTTTTGAGGAGTGGGCAAAGTACCGCGACGTTTGGAAGGACGCTTAGGTAAACGGACTAGTCTACAAGGCAAGGATATTTAAACATTGACTTGATTCATTCCTACTGAAAAGTCCACTGAGGGTGCCATGGAGACTCTCCTTCTGTAGTGACGAGGATTTAATTTCTTTTATCTCCTCCCATCAAGCCAAAGATAACAAGAATAACAAATATAGCTCCGTGTTTGTATTACGCATAATCCTCAAAATCTTATATCCGACACATTGGGCATGAAAAGGATGACACTAGCATGGACCTGCTGCAGATTTGGAGCGTATCATACACATGGGTGATAGGCGAGAGCTTGGATAAGCTATGGAACTATTTACTTTAGCGATCAAAGCAGAAATGTTACTCGGCTGGGTTCGTACTACAGTAAGGGCGGGGGATAACATTATGGTAAGCACAATAATGCTCGATCTTAGAATTCGAGGCACAGGCTTTTCAAACCCCAGAGACACTCTCCGCGCTTGGTGTTCTGATATTAATCATGGTGGATCAGTGAACTTACAATTCAAGGACGTTCCAATATCGACGGCCAAAAATTCAAGGTCACGTAGCGCTAGTGCTTGCAATCTTTCGATCTGAAATTAGACTGCATGAACGGGGGCATCGAAACGTTGCACAAGAATTTAGAACCTGTGTAACACGTTCAGAACGCCACGTCTGCATGAGATCCCCACTAAAGCCACTCAAGAAAGTGCTGTGGTATATCAAACTAGCTATCTAGGTATACGACCTGCCGAGAAAAGTTATTTGTGATACCACGTTAGTCAGATCTAGATGTGCTTGATTAGCAAAAGTTGATTGTTACACCAGCTCCATTACATCTACTGCTGCCTGACGGCTACGATACCGTAAGAAAGAGCCTTCTTGATTTGAGCAGGTGCATAAGATGCGGCATAGATTTTGTTGACCGACATTCTACGGTCTTACCTTCTCTTCTGGATCTTGGATATGGCGTAAAATTCCAGTGATTATGATGATGATTTGCTATACCGACTGTTCTCAAGGCTCAATTTATGATTACATGTCGGGCGAGGCATTCCGGCTTGTCACACGCAATACTTCCGGAAATACATAACATCCATGTACAAATGTTGCGCCACTGAAATTAATTCTGCGCCGCAGATCGTCAATTCAGGTTATAGCCCCAGCTTCTCTTCAAGCTCAATGCTTATGCGAACATTTGTATGCATCATCTCATACTCGACGATATCCCATTTTAAAGATATATAGTGGATCGCATTTCGAGAAAAATTTCTTCGCGTCATTTCTCACCATCGGCCAGTCACGATGATTCTTTCTTGGTGGGGCTGCATATTTTATTTTGAGACCCTCGCCGCCCCCCATGTCCCTAGACAACGCTATTGTGGTTCGATGTTCGGTGTACCCAAGAATCTAAACTGTAAGCCTTGTGAGTAATTGATTCTTTAAGGATGTTTTGATGCATGTTGCCTTTAAGAGGATCAAACGTCGTTGAGAGCTCTTCTTGGGATATACTTGATTTGTTGTTATTTTTATGTCATTTGCAAAGCACTTCAAATGGCCATTTAAGTGGCCAGTACAAGATCCCAATTCAACCATCTCCATAATTTCGATTTAGTCTTACCATTTCCAAGTAGGAATATGATGCCATCCGAAGAAGACAGAGCAAGTTCAACGCGCTAATATGCAAGCCTCATTCGGTGTTTGATTCTCGTGCAATTATACTCGGAGGAAATGACACATAATAATCGCGGTAAATTCAATGTATCAGCTTTAATTGAATTGAATACCGTCCTCCTTAAATTCTCGCTTGTTTAGCTCCCGCGCTACGGTACGGACCGCCGTTAGTCTGTGCGCATAGCAAGAGTTTCTGTCCGTGTATAAGATAGAAAGAACACGGACCACTCTGTCTTCCTCATTCACTTTCTTCCATTCATCTTTTCTAGTTCTGTTGATTAGTGCTTTCAACTTTTTGATTCGGTACATGTCTACAAAGTCAAACTTATCCCTTCACATTCCCACTTATCCCTATCCACTCACGCTCCGTCTACTGGAACCATTATCTCGGATCTCTACTTCCACATGGTACCATTCTAAATGTTCAGATCCTCTACCGTGAGGTCCCACTCATGCCCAGCCACGACCTTCCTAAATATCCATACAGCCTAACCGCAATGCAAACACAGCTCGCTGCCCCCCCCATACGCTAATGCGCTCCCCTTCTCCAGTCGCACATGTCACTCCATCTAATTTATGATCTCCTGAAGGGTTGTTAAGAAAAGTATTCATTCTTTTCGTTCGTTTACTTCCATTCTTAATTTTGACCCCACAAATTGCTAGGCCAATTTTCGGCATGAGAAGAATCCTGTATGTTTCATACGAACCTTCGAAGAAACATCTCTTTTGTTCTGCAAATGATTTTTAAAGTTTCTTTCCGTGCAATGATCGATTCGATATTAAGGAAGGAACCTGTAATGATCGCTGTCTCCCAGACGTAGCTCGTCTGCAGGGATTTTTCAATAGTCCGGGCTGTATTATAGATCCGAAGAGCCGACTCTGCTTTCTCTCGAAGTTCCCCATGATTCTAACACTCTTAATTTCATCAATATTCTAGACAAATTCAGCGTTTTTCATAGCATAGGTGTCTCTGTTATATTCGCAAATCTAAACATAATCATTGTTGGAGTGTCACCCGGGTATTAGATTTCTCCTATTCACGATATTGACAACTCATCGTCTGTATCTGCTCAAATTCCCCGCAGCTACTCGAGCACAGATATTCCTACATGGAGACCAAGCACAGCGTTGTAAATACAGTTGTAACCACCACCATTTGGATGTGAAAGCAGCGAATCAATTTAGCACAGTGTCATTCAAATCCATATATTAAGCATTCATTGTGCCGAGCGTAGCGCGCAAAGCCAAGCATACGGCCCAGTATAAGAGATTAAGACTCATGGGCTCAATATGAATGGATGAGGCTATATTGAACCATCCCCCGCTATCTCTAAAATGCGCGAATCGAATATCAGCACTTGTGTGCTTGAGTTTATGGAGAGTTGTGTTAAAGCCTACAGGAAAGATTTCATCGTTTTCACTATTTCATAACTATCTCTGCAACGTCTACCATGACTCATACACCTAAAACTTTTATAGTATTAAGTTTATGCAACTACGGCGAACTGATTGTACCATTTATTATCATCTCTACAAAATTGTATTCATTAAAACTCTTTCACGGCTTAATGTTTGTAAAGTCAGTAAACACGTCTGTTAAGTTTGAAACTGAAACCGAAAAGGAGAAAATGTCAGTAAGAAAGATGGCCGATTGGTAGAAATATCCGACTACCATCTTGAATATATGGGCCCTAAAGCAAGTTTTGCAACACTAGCTATATCACATTTAGCAGCAGAGAACAGGCTTCAATATTATTGTTCACGTATTGCAATGGTCGAGATAAACGCCTTCAGTAGAATACCGACAAAGTACCAATGGCGTGGAGAGCATAGGTGTGGGTATTTGAGATGAGGATATTTGTAATGGCTGCATGACAGCTTGGGGATTTCTTCATTGTAGATTCTGCCCACGGGTGTATAAAAATGAACAGGGTATCGAAATGGGTATGCCAGGCTAAATTACACATTTTATTTCACAAAGATATGTTAGTCGATTACCTACTTGTGCCTGATATTTACAGTGTGAACCTATCGCACAGTCAGTTAAACCATATCGACTTTGACCTCTGGAACATCCAATTATGTCACCCCCTATCAACATTTTCACCTGTTATTATTGTCAGACTTGGTGACCAGATTTTCTTCGCTATTGTACAATATCAATCTTCGTGCTTATTTCTAACGCAATTAATATGTTGATCTTTTTGACAGCAGTTCTCAGCAATCGACGAGTCACTTCCAAACCCAAGAAGAAAATAACCGAGAACTACAGCACACGGGAAGGCCAGGCTTTTATTGCCGTCGAAACATCTCGCAATCGATGTCGCGGAGGGATGATATCAAAGAAGAATTAAGAAACAGCCATGATATCGAAGAAAATGAAGAAACGGCAATTGTTCTGCTGTTGCCGGTCCCCATGAGTGTCACTGGAGCGTTGAGTTTCTTTGACTGAAATGCTTTGACAAATGTGTCTAGATCAACCCATCCGCCGAGAGTAAGTGCCTGATACCAATCTGAAAGATCAATCATCTGCATTCCATTCTAACCTCTCCATCCCATCGACTTCGAGCCTCTGCAAAAGCCAAATCTCGAACATGTCATGTTCCCACAGGAAACACCCTACTATCGAAAGGCGGCACACGATCGGAATACGACGATATAAAACCTTACGACCTCTTACCCATCGAGCTCGCCCACCTCCAAGTCAGGGCACTATCTCACCACCATGCCGTGCTTTCTATCTCTTATAAAGATATTCCGCTTGAATTGATATCCTTACCATACCTCCACCATCGAACTATTTCCCCTCCACCACTCTCCCTACTAAAATTCTATACATATATACTCATCCCACTTTCCACGCAATCTCTAATCCCTTACCACGACCTCTCTACTCCTCAATTTTCCAGTATCCTAACCTCAACGCTCTACCCCCCAACAGCAATCAGCAATTCGAACCATTCGAACCCGAGCTTCCATTTTAATCTCAATCTCAATCTCAACACAATCCCTCCATTACTCTACTCACATTCAACATGCTTCAGCATCGAAACTCGCACTATCTATCACTACACCATACCATTTTCGTCATTCCTTAACTCGACAAGCAAGAAAAGAACAAAGAACAAAGAACGCAGAACAAAAGAGAAAGAGAAAAAGAAAGCGCACAAGAAAGGAATACATTCCCTAGACAGATAAAACAAACATAGTACACAGGTTCCCAATACGTCAAAACAGCTGTTCAACCATGTAGTGCTTTGAATATCATTCGAGATAATGCTTTACATGCAAAGTATTCTGTGCATTTTGGATATTTGCAACTTTTCAAATGTGGAATGGGGTCAAGATCCTCGTTGATTTTAGATGTGGAAAGAATTTTCACGTCTGATTGATCGGGTTGGGGATCTATGAGTGCGGTGGTGATTGAGGGGGCATGGAAGGCTGGGGGAAGGGGGAAGGGGGATGGGAAGAGATAGTTTGTGATGTGTGGTGAATTTTTGATGGTAAGTGACTAGTAGATGTATTTGCTAGAAGTGAAGCATTCATTGAACATGACAGAGATTGCAGGATGGTGAACAGGAAAAGGAGTTTAGAGTACGATACAGACATCATGGAGGGACAAACAGCACGTTGGTAACAATCAATGACATAGATGATAGAGAATCTGATAGAAAGACTTTTGTTCCGTTATACATGATCGATGATCGATTTCGATTACCATCAGCATCATGCTTTTCCAGCAGTAACCTCAACCCACTTCTCAACCTCTCCAAAGCTCTCCACAAGAACCTGCCCCTCCCTCTCCTCCGCAGTAACCTCCGCGTTCCCCTCTCTAACCACCACGAAACTCTTCATTCCAGCCTCCTTTGCGGCTCTCACCTCCTTGATGTTATCGCTCAAGAACAACCACTCACTCACCTCACCCAACGCATTGTTTGCCTTGACAATCTTCTCATAACTCGTCATATCCTGTTTCAGCCCCGCATTAACGGTATCCCAATATCCGCATTCAAGCTCTCTCCCATCACGCCCTTCAAGTCCATTCCAAATGCAACTCCTCAAGTCCCCTTCAGTCGTATATCTCCACAGCAACTTCTGCGCTGCCACGCTCCCACTACTATAGATACAAATCTTTGCCCCATTATCTCTCCACTTCTTCATCGTTGGGTATACATCTGGGAAAAGTGGACACTTCAATTCGCCCGATTCATAACCACGAAGCCAGAGATATCCTTGAAGAGATTTAAGGTATGGGATCTTGAGATCCTGAGCCATGAGATCGCGGACATGAGAAAGGAGTGCGTCAGGGGTAGAGGCGTGTTCAGGCGGGAAGGCAGAGCGATAAGGGAGGAAGGATGGAGAGTCCCATTGAGTGGAGAGTGTTTCTGGTAGAGCTGCGAGAGCGTATGGGAACTGATGGGGAGGTCAGTAATTGAGCATTGCTGTCTAAATTCGTGGCAAAAGGTGATGTGGAAAGTTTCCTGCCAGATGAGCTAATCCGACAAACGCATTGATACATAGAAGTACATGTTTCAAATGTATCGGGTACCGGCATGCTAATGGCGGGGAAAAGCCAGTATCATGTATATGAGTGGGACTCCGGATCCAGGGGGGCTGGGGGCTCGCTTTGCAGTGAAACAAAACGAAACAGAACGCTGATGCTATGGAGTGAGATTATTGATGGGACACGGTGCAACCAACCCATCATACATAGATAGGCACCTATAGGACTTTGGCTCTTCCCCGCAAATGATATGAGCGCTGATCTGTACGTTGGATTGACCATACACGTTCGTTTAGAACGTGGCAGACGACCATTTGCATTAGTGTCACTCCATTCTCTCCTCATCTTAGATGCCATCACACTTGCGATTCAATTCACCTATCTCTTGTACCTTCTTCCACTACTATCCTCTAGTTTAACGTCAATGCTGCAAATAATGACGATCCTCCCCGTTGCCACCCCAACCAATGATAGCGGGGTAGAAGCATTGAAAGACAGAGCACTGGTAACACGACAGCTCATCATAAGTCTCACATGACTATGCACAAATCAAATTTCCTGCCCCCAAGATATTTGTATGCCGGAGCTTACGTAGTACAACAGTCTTCCTCAGTTGTGTAAAGATGTAAAGGCATATATCATCGAGACAGTGATTGATCATCGCAATCGGAACCGTTGAATTTGACTGGTAACTAGACCAACAAGGTAACTACATACCTGTTTCGCGTAAAGCGCATCGCAAGAGAGAAGGGAAAGAATATGCGACTCATGACTTAATGCATAGACTACTGAAAGATTGACCAGTAGGAATAGTAAGGAAATTGTCAACTTACCAAGATATCCTTGACGAAAGAAATCGGACACACCGTGCCCTCTACAGAAGAAGAATCAATCCATCAGCCTTTTCCATCACATATTCACTTCCTCCCCAAGTCTACTTCACTACCATTTTCCACAATCTCACCCACGTGATCCATTGTAATCCGAAGATTCCATTCCCGAGAAAATTCTGCGGACGAGTGATGTGTAGAAAAGCAGGAACAGGAACAAATAGGAACCGCAAATCCCCGAGTGAAAAATTTTCATCACTCACCGATATCCAACAATACCACCTTAACTCGTGGTTTGCCTTCCATTTTATCAAGTTGGAAATCCTTCTAGATGAATTCCTCTTTTTCCCTTCGATACATTATTGAAAAAAATCAGCCCCGAGGTCGAAGAGAGATAGCGGTGAACTCTCGCGAGCTTCTTTCGTAATCTTGGATGGATGGTAAAGACTTAGGCAATGCGTGGATGCGCGCTGGCAAAGATCGACCCTAGACTACACTACCAAGTCTACTTGCTAGGAATCGCACGTTCCGTTCTTTATGCACGAGGGTGGAAGGGTAGAAGGGTCGAGGATGAATTTGAGAATCTGATTCGTCAATATAGTGAATCTGACTTCTCACCCGTCCTGCTTGAATCCCTTAGGCCAAAACTCTTGGTTCGTAAATCGTATGGATGAATTTAGGCTGTTCATGCAAGATGCAAGCTTATGCTGTAATATTCAGGAAAAGCTCTGTGGACGAAGGCTTCATGCAGTTAGTAAACGGGGATTTTCGGCAAAGAGGTTTGGACTCTGGAGATAGGACCACGATATGGGATAAGTAGCATGTAGGTACGCGGAACGTGTTCTGTGTTTTGTTGATAATGTTCCGGATTTGGCAGTGAGCATAGGGAAAATGAGGAGTAAGGTAAGGCAATCCCCTTTTTGAAAATTTAAAATTATGATGGCGGTGAAGATATAATCAATTGCGAAGGAATGGCCAGAGACCAGAGACCAGAGACCAAGACGACCGACGTATTCTGAAATTTTGCAATTGATCACATTCACATTTTGGTTTTGAACTGAGTGTTGGATACACCCCCCACTTACCAAAAATGAAAAAAGATGGTGGGCGGTGGGTGTGAATCGATCAACTCCACTCAATAATCATTACTTAATGTTTGATTCAGTTTCATACAATTCAATTGATCCATTCAAAATTCACGAAAGAGCAGGTTTCAAAAAACGAAGAACAAATTCCAGCCGCGGTTCATTCAAAAGCATATTTATTAATCATTCGTAGCTGCATACACTTTTGGGACCAAATAAAGTATGGTAAATCATGTCCGTCCTACCCAGGGACTCACTCTCACGTTGGAGGCATGGCATGTACATACATATCCTTAGTTTCCCGTGATGCATTATGCATGCTAGATAGGCACATATGTATGGGACGAGTGACAGTAAAGAGTGCTATCTAGACCCATTTTGGAGCTTCAAGTGTGTCGATAAAGCTATGGTGGACTCTAAAGTGGTAGATAGGAACCGATACTATCATTTGACGATGATAATGTTATGTTTGGATAGGTACGTACGTATCCACGAAGAGATATGTATGGCTTGGTTGGGGGCTACTCTGACGATGGATGTATGTCAAGTAGGTGTCAGAAGATATTGACGGTGGGATTTCAATCTGTACGGCGAGAGTCAGATAGGACTCTGTTAGTGATAGCTTCCCGGTATGGGCGGGGGAGTAGACTCAGCAGAGAGATAGGTAATATAGACTGTTCTCCGAGATATAGGTGTGTGTACAGTGTCAGTCTATATCGCTTCTCTCGTACCCAACGTTCTCATCTTGAAGGATTCTCTCGAGAAGAATTTTCATCATCTTCACACTCAAGTGCCCCTCACCGCTGCTTTCTCCCTCCCTCAGAAAGAAGGATTGAAATTATCGTGATGACAGGTACCGTCTTACTTTCATCATCTTCTTCTCCAATGCTACCTTCATCTCTTTCTCTGGAACCTGGAAGCGGTATCCATATGCCGCTATTGGCGCAATCTGTGGGGTAGATGAGGAACACTGGGACAGACTAGAAAAGGATGATGTGATGTGATATGATGCGATGCGACGCGATGGGGATAATAGTGAAAAAGTCGCGTGTTTGCTGGGGGGAGGGGGTGGAGGGGGTGAAGCAGTGGGAACCCAAAAAGCCAACATACATTTATTTTGTGGGGGCGATAAGCAATGCATGATAGCGATAATGATAAAGATAATGATACCAAATTGTTGAATTGTTTCCTATCTGAGCTGAATCGAGAGCTTTATGACGTTCCAAAATGGGGGATATTCAGTAATGAAATATGAAGCTTCGAATTTTGAGTTTTCCATTTCATCACAGTACCTCGGTATGTACTCGAATAGAGATAAGCAGCTGGGCTTGCTAGGCCTCCTCTTCTGATATCATGATACATCGTTCGACTATGAATATCATGTACATTCATGTAGGTATGTGAATGTAAATATAAATATATGTATATACATACCGGTACACACTTATTATCCATACCTACCTACCTACCTACCTAGGTATGTATCCAATTACTCCAGTCCAGCGAATAAATAAATCCCCCAAGACAAGTAATAAATATCCTTCATCACATAATTACCGCCCAGTTGTTTCAAACCATGTTGTATTTCATACAAATTAAATGTTTCAATCCCAAATGAAAATCCAATCATTGGACTCCATTTTCAGCATCTTCTCATTCTAAAGCTGATGAAGCATCATAATATGCGAGACTTCAAGTGTGGATTTCTGTTTCTCGGAAGAAATATCAAAAGAAAGATGAGTCTATCAAGTAGATCATACTATATCTAAGGGAGAGTTTCGGGGGGTTTTTGAATGGCATGGCATGGCATGACATGACTTTCCCAATGAACGACAGCTTCCCTAGTGAGTAGTGACTAGTCAGATATGGAGACATCGGCGGAAAGGGTCGTCGATCATACGTCTCTTGAAGCAAACGGGAATTCATTTCGTGCAGTACTCTTGAGTAACAAGCACTGCACAGGGCGCTCGATGTACGAATCGGCACGTCTGGAATTGGAAGGCATGTGAGGGTGCAGGGAAATGATTTAATCTTTCATGATAGGTAGGCTTTTTTATTTAAAATGAAGATGTGCCTTTTTCCACAAAACACGAAGGATAATAGATTGAATGACGCTGTCAATCTTAAGGACAGTTTGTATTTACTCTGTTGATAGCTACGTAGACAGATAGTTGAATTATCTAGATCTCCACATGAAACAATTTGTCTTTTACCATTCAAAGACTCGATAGTCACAGTAGGTAATAAGCAGACATAAATCAAGTCACATAACAGAGCCATTCTGAAATCGAAGGAACAAAAAAGCATCCCAGCTAATCGCCCTGTATGACCCATCAAATTACCCCACGACGACAAGAATGATGTGTATTAATATACTTGTGACATCCCTACATGCCCACGTACATACTCAGGGTAGCGTAGCCGTGCTTCACCATGTAAGATCTTAACTTTCTTGCGAATAATTGTGAAGAGGTACCGCCCAGAAACAAATCCGGAATACAGGACGGCGGGGGAAAGCAAGAAGAGTACGTGTATCAATTGATATTCGATGCATAAAACATCCGAATTATGGAGTAGGTAGCGAGGTAACCTTACAGCAGTACATAAGCGCGAGTTTCAAGATCAATGAATTCCCAGTGAATGAACAAGAGGATCTTCAAACGAGAGGGTTTAGCAAGCAATATTCTGTGGATTTTTCGAGTCTGCTGATTTGCTTGGAGAGTCATGCCGATTCAATTGTGGTTGGAAATAATGGATCCATCTGGTCTTGATGCAAAGATCCCATCTTCTCACAGTCTTGAATTGGTCTCATCAGAACGGGGAAGGGGAAGTCAATGGAAGAAGTGTGAGCGGAGACCTCCGTAAATATTGAAAACTTTACTACCTACCTATGCAACAATAACGAAGGCCAGTCCATCCGTATCACCAAGATGTTGTCTGGTGCTTCATATGCTGAGCAATCGGCTGACTTTTCCATATCATTACGACGAAATCGCCCCTTTGTCGAACGTGATAAGGGTTGAAAGCAACATCGGAATGTCCTACAAACTAAATTAAGATATGAGCACCTTGCAAGTTACCTCTAGAGGTAAAACTAGGTAGTTGCGTACAGACTGCAGAAATGGAAAAGCATGTCACTGGTTTAGGAAGTGTAAGTGTATATGTAATATGTATACGTGTAACACCATATCATATCATATCAAATGATTTGATGTGATTTACTATTGCCATGATCTACTGAATGATGAAAGAAAACAAGAGGCTGGGCCAAAACAAGTTCTTTCGCCTCTTCAATAACGTTCTCAATCGGGGTTTCCTTGATGGCAATAAGGGTAACAACAACAACAACAACTGCAGTGGCCTAAATAATTCTTTGTCCTTCCAAAATCCAAATAGATGGTCACACGACCTTTGACCTCAGGTACTAGGTATGTCAAACCCTTTTTGGGAATATCGGAAGCAGCGGTATCTTACCATAAAGAGATCAGAAATCATTTTGAGGCTTGGTTCGTAGTCTGTCTGACAGTGACGGGTTATCTAACTTGTTTACTAAGCTTTTCCATGGAATGGATCTGAGTTATCTGAAATCTGGATTATGTGTCCTGTTTGTTTGTTTGTTTCTGCTTTGTGAAATTACGATGAATCATTCAGAGGATTGCGAGTTTCGTACTGACTTATGTGTTCTTATGATTTTTATTACTGTTTCGAGCAAAATCCACAGGCGAGAAACCCCCAAATCGGGTTGTGTCATTCCAACACGAGTACATTGTACGGCTACAGTTAGTTGTCTTGTAGCCTTGTAGGTACCTAATAAGTCAAGTCAGAATATCAATCTTGATGACTGATGATGTGTATCCTTGTAGTTATCTCCGAAGTCATTGACCAATTCCTTCGAGAATCCTCAACGAATTTTAGAATTTATGTCATCTGGCTTCATCCATGAGAGTCCAGACGTTCAAGTAGAAAACGTGTTTAAATTTAGCTTCGCTATTGCCGACACAGCCTTCTCGAACCTCAACACACCTTTAGAGCCTTTTCTTAGTAGTTAGAGACGGACTCCGGAGTTACATAAGAGATCGAATACAGGCTTCGTAGCATGGCATTGAATCTAAATGAATGGGAACAGCCAAGGCACTCGCCATATTCGTCATTCTTTAGCCAAAGCCCAAGCTACAATCTATCTATTAATGCCAATCTAGAACCACCAATGGTAACGGTATTTTCCCCAGCTTGAGGGCGTAAAGATAGATAGACAGATAACATATGAGAGCGCCAAAGAAGGCACAGTAAAAGGCGGTAAAGTCCCTCTCTTTGACTCAATGCTTCCAAATTATTGGTTTAGCTATGCTGTGACTTGAGATGGTGTGTATGGTGAGTGTGATATGGTGTGGGCAGACGACGGTAATGCAATGCATGCATTTCTTAGGGGCGTGCATAAAGGTAAGATTAGTTATTCATGGGCTTTGGGTGATATTAAGATTAGCAGCCAATTGTATATCCATGAGGCGTTCAAAGGAAAGAACCCGATAGAATCATGTAAGAGCAGCAAGACGTTAGTGATGAGATGTCTCCCAAATCCTTAGAATGATTGGATAAGTATGATCACTCTTGGGACGGAGTTCACCCCATTAAGCTTCTTTGGGTATGTGGTGGCTGATAAAAGTCGCTGCTGCTTCCCATCGATTCTTTGTTGGAACTTGGAACCCTGGAATGTCAAGGATGTGGTTTCCTTTGAAACTCCTTTGAGCGATCGATCATCAATGTTATACCGGAGACGGTCAAGTAGTGAATTCTTAGAAAAGAAGGCTTGAGAAATGGTATGACAATATTATTTACAGAAAGGCGTGCCTTGAAAGAACAAGAGAGAGTGAGAGGATGAAAGGGTGGGGTGTGAATTGAATGAATGACTGGCTAATAATTAGACTTGGAAAGCTCGGAGGCTTGAGCGTGTGTACACATCCCATTGAAAATCTGGGGTGAAGTGAATAACAAAGTTGACCACCGCCCCCCTCCTAATCATCTCTTTGTTGATATCAAATGATAAGGGTCACTCTCCATACAGAGTATAGGTACATACCAGACAGATAGTTTGAATCCAATCAGAAGTGAAGAAAGAGTAAAAATGATGACAGGAATAAAGAACGATAGATATATGTAGATGCAATACAACCCTTTGATTTATTTGATATTATTACCTATACAGACTCCAGAGTCAAATAATTCGATCCTCAATTCTCTTTCCTTTCCTTTCCTTTCCTCACTTCACTCCACTTCATTCCTCATCTCACCTCGCCTCGCCTCCTCTCCTGTCAGTCATCTCATACATTGTACCGTTTGAAATATTGGTCACTTGAGCACATTTTCTGAACGTACTAGAAAATTCAAGAACCCAAGTGATTCAATTAGTTTTCAAACCTTCACCCTGGAACCTCGCGAACCTTCGATTTACAATCATAATAGTCATCCCAAGTCAAAGGCCGTCGAGGTCACCAAGCCTATTTCGACTGATTCGACCATTTGGTTTCGTTTGGACTTGGAACTTATTTAGTTTATCTGTGGCCCTTCCCTTCCCCTTCCCCTTCCCCTTCCCTTTTCTTCCCGACGTCAAGCTCAACCATACGGGTCTCTATCTTCAACACTACTTGACACATTATCTCGCACAAACCTATCTCGTGCAAGATTCCTTAAACTTGTACTATACTCATATCACGGATTATCAACCGAGAAAAAGATCTGCGACTGTTTCCCTATAATCATTTGCCGCGGATTCTTACATACAGAAAGGGAAGGACAACAAGTTCTTGCAGGACCTACGGAGACAATAATCAAAATCAACGGACAGATACTTTTTGTGGTGGTACAAGTCATATTATTTTACCATTATTTACGACCCATTTCATGAAAGACCACGAATAATTACGAATAATTACGAACAATATATATCATATCCATATACACAGACATATGAGATTGATTAATCCCTAGGCACAATCTCCCAGATACCTAGGTACACTTATCATATCTCTATCTACGACTCACGAATTCACTCTGTGTTAATTCACCCACCTAGTGATTGGTACTCTACTTATCTATCTATACATCCATATCCAGATCCACATCTATATCTACAACTACACTCACACTTCTACTCATACTCCTGCTCATACTCCCACTCAACAAAATAGACCTTCAACCTTATCACCACTCTCTCAACCAATCACTTTACAACTTTGAAAACCTCAAGATCCTTTTTTGCAAGCGTTTCTCTTATTTCGAATACTCGTGAGAGTTGCGTGTTAAAATCCATCCATCCATACCTAAATCTTCAACTCTAAAGATCCATAGCTGAACTCCCTACGATCCAAAAGCCACATCTACGCTCGTCTAGTTCTAGCCCCAAGTTTATTTATTTATCTATTTATTTCTTTCTTTCTTTATCTATCCAAACTGCAACAAGGTTCCTTCATTTTCCATTCCTTGAAGACCCTGGCAGGAAACCGACACTTATTAGACACCTCATCTCGATATCCCTACACCCCACTCCACCCACTCCAAAAACCGGCCTTTGCTTTCGCTTACTGTTCCCTTCCCTTCGACTCATCCTACTTACTCTTCTTCGCCTTTCCACCTGCCTACTCATCCACCTCATACCTTCAACTTCAACTCCACATATGTGCGTACGATAATACTGGCTACAATCATCGTCGTTCGCAGTTAACTTCCTCCCTTCCCCCTTCCTCTCTTTTACCTCTTCTCCTCTTTCTATACTTTCGACTTCATAACTCATCAACAAACAATCCCGACCGAGATACCCTTTCCAACTCTTGACGAACCCTCTACCATCTTCTCTCCCTTTCCATCGCCCATTCCTTTGATAAAGCTACAACCACCACCACTTGTCTCGTTCTGCGTCACACTGCTTGCTACCACAGCAACAACTACATTCCCGAACATCCACAAGGCTTTGCAGATTCTGTTGTAATCACCAACTTCATCAAAGGTCAACCGCATTCTTCCACCTCTTGATCAATCATCCTCTCCTGATTTACTTCCCAACGAACTCCTATTGTCGTCAACCTACAATTTCGAACATTGGCAGAAGAAGAGTCATATCTTCTACTTCCTTGTTCTACAAATAAACCACAGTAAACACATGAGTTCCAAGTCAACATTGAAGCGTTTATCACGATAGCCAACTTGATCATCTCCGATCTGTGATACATCCGCCGTCAAAGTCTTCCACTGCAAGATCATTCACTCCAGATCTGTGCAAGTCATCGATCACATCTGCTCTACCAAATCATCACGTCACTCCATCTCGATATTGCATAATTGATTGACTTCAATTGTGTGATTGCTTTCTTGATTCGACCCACCAAATCGACATCACACCTCAACTCACCCACACGTACGTTAAGCCGTACTACTCGAGGAACCTTCGAAACCTCAGACACTCGTTCTATCAACGTCTGACTCCTATGTCAGCATAACGATTTTCAACTCTTTCCTTATTCTATTTTATTACCAGACCTCAAGTCTCTCTTCTTTGTCCCATTTAACGAACAAATCCAATAAATCTCTTTTGTCAAAGCGTATTCGAAATACCCCCTATGAGCCTCTGAACACCTCACTTCTACGATCCGGAGTTATTCACCAGTTATCATTTTCTTTTTATCGGCGGTTAGGATACATTTATATAGCGTTGCGAGTTTGTTTTTATTGCCCATACACCTTTTATCGCCTTGCTTCATTCAGATCGAACTACAACCTCATTTATTCACTCCGACAATCATCAAGAGCATAGCTCTCCTTGTGCCACCATCAACTTTGTTTAGAGAAGACAAAAGCTTTTACGAATTCCACTTGTATCTCTCGATTCTTTACCTCTCAGGGCCCAAAAACATTTCGGTTGTAACAGTATTCAAAGCTGCACTTTTGTTTTTAAGTTTATTTATTTAATTTGCACACTTCACTCCTATTCGACTTTCACACTTCTTTCTTCACTCACATCACACTTCACTATTTCAACTCTTCATCATAACAATGGAGTGCTTAAGAGAGAAGTTTTACGACGGAGTCGTCCTTGATGGACGTTTTGAAACGATATCCCCCCTCAACCATGGTTCATTTGGAATGGTTTTCATGGCGAAGGACCTAATTACCAACGAAACCGTTGCTATCAAGTGTTTAACCAAGAAATCTGCCACGATGACTGATGCAGACTCGGCATTTGCCATCGATGAACACTCTGAAGAGTTATCCTGCCATGCTCGACTTGGCTCTCACCCAAACATAGTCAACCTCATCCACTCCTTCGAGACCGAAGCCCACGTGTATATCGTTCTAGAGTTTTGCTCCAGAGGCGACCTCTACGAGGCTATTCGAACTGGCACTGGCCCGCTTGAAACGGAACATGTCCGACAATTTATGCTACAACTTATCGACGCCGTTGCATACATTCACAGCAAGGGCATGTATCATCGTGATATCAAGCCCGAAAACATTTTCCTTACCCAATCAGGAGAGATGAAGCTTGGTGACTTTGGCCTTGCAACTTCCGAGAAGTGGTCATATGAAACCACGGTAGGAAGCGACCGCTATATGTCTCCAGAACAATATGACTCTGCTGGCGCGGGATACTCTCCAGAGCAAGCCGATGTCTGGGCCATTGGCATTTGTCTGTTGAACATCTTGTTCTCTCGCAACCCTTTCACAACACCCACAGAGTCAGACCCACTTTTCCTCGACTTTACTCGAGACAAGCAATCACTCTTTGATGTCTTCCCAACAATGTCACAAGATACCTACGAAGTTATTGCTCAATGCATGAGCCTCGATCCTCGAAAGAGATCACTTGCCGCTGCTCGTGAGGCCATCGAGCGTGTACTTAGCTTCACAACATTTGATGAGTTCGCCGATGACTTCAGTTCTGCCGATCGACGTGGTATTCCCAGCTCAAACCGCGAGCCATTGCGTACACCTTCCATTCAAAGCCCTCAACTCGATGCGGGTGGATCTTTCCCTTGGGCCAAGGCATTGCACGCCAGCCCACCTCAACAGTTCCGCCAGCTCTCTGCCATTCCAGATGAAGACTATGACTCAGAGGACCTCTTCCCCGGCTCCGAAGCAAGCAACAAGGATTGGTTCTCCATTGGAGAACAAACTCCTTCAATGGAATCAATTCTTGATTCTTCCCTTGGAACTTCGATGCAATCTCTAGCCATCCGCCGCCACATGAAGTCTGGTCCTCCAAAGGCTAGTCTTACCCCCATCTCTGGATCTCTACCAATCGCCATGGCAAAGCCAATTCCATTGCCATCTATGGCATCCGTCTTTGGCAAGAAGAACGACATGGTATCTAAGAGTTGGGGTGATCTCTGGGACGAAGAGATGGAAGAGGAAGAAGAGCTAGACAATCACTTCCAAGCCCGTCAAGAGGCTAACTCGCGAACTTGGAGTCACGAGAGCAAGACCAATGATGACAAGGCTGGCAGATCTCCATTGGAACCTCACACCTCATCATTTGTCAATATCCCGAGAGTGGCACCTAGTCGTACAGTGGCTCACGATATCGATGAGGATTTGGTGCCTGATGGCTTCTTTTTCCACGACACCCCTACTCAACAAAACTCACCTCGTTATTCACCACCCTCAAAGAGGACTGCTTTCGATAAGTGGTCTGCGCTCGGAGATCGTCGAAGGGCATTTGCAGGAGCATCACCCTCTGAAAGATCTATTGATACGTGGAAGACTCAAAGTACTCCACGTCGGAACGTTGGATTAGGTTTCACTGGTTTCGGTACAGGTGGTTGGGATACTAAATCGAATATTGTTAGTAAAGACAAGGGCAGAGAATGTCCATGGGCGCGGGCCAAGGGCCGAGATCATCATCAGGACAAGCGAAAGGATAAGCAGTCGGATCTCGGTGATTTGGAGTGGGTTGGAGGTTGGCATGACCTCCACTTGTAGTCATACGCTTTAGCTTTCTTTTTTATATTTTTCTCTCAGACATACCACTCACACAATTGCTTATGGAGGATCGAACATCATGGAAGAAGCTTTGTTCTTGAATATATCAACAAATTTTATTATAGGAACGGAAAGGATGTGTCGATATTGGCTTGTTGATGAGATAGCTGGTGGAAAGAGAAAAGTTGAGAAAGAACTTTTAGATAGGACTCGCTTTTCTGGTGGATTAGATAGATTATCATCTCAAAAAACTTTTGTTGCGGAGATGAATGGCTTGATAAATACCAGATAATTACCCACTCTATATTTTTGTTTCCTTCATGGTGTACTTTGTGTGACCTGAAAGAGTTTGAGCAAAATAGTTTTTTAGATGTAGGTGCACAGGGTGTGGGTGTGCGACAGGTAGGTTGGGGGGTGGTTTTCGAAAGCTTTCGGGAGATATATAAGTTTGTAGGTGGGCGAGTTTTCTGAGGCTGCTGTACTGACCACTTTCCCCCTTCACTCGGTACCATGTATGAGAACAGACGGGATAAGTAGCAAAATAAGTGGGCGAGTATACGTTTCTCAATGAACTGAGATGAGATAGATGTTGATGTTGCTATCGGTATCTAGCATACAGTCTCCTCTCTTCGTATGATGTCGAAGGGGACGTGGGATGGCAGGTCGGCGTAGGTAGGTAGGCCTTCTTCATCTATGACGCAGATGAATCATGTGGTGGTATGAGCAGCGATATAATGCGGGTGATGGGTTTCGTAGACGGGGTTTAGTTCTAAGAGTAAGTGTGAGGATGAAGGGAGAAGGGGAAGGGGAGGGAGAAGGGAGAGGGAAGGAGACGAGGAGGATGAAGAGATGTTGGTAGTGGTGTGTGGGGAATAGAAGTGAGGAGGTGGGTTGAAGTGGATGGATGATGTGGGGATGGAGTGAAATGATATGATGGATATTTGAGAGGATGAGAATGAGGATGAGAATAAGGATGAATAAGTATTCGTCGGAGAGGAGAAATTGCTAGTGCAATGTATACACATATATGTGTATGATAATATGATATTGTATATCATATATGTATTACCCCAAAAGAAGAGAAGGAAAGAAATGAAGATAGAAAATGTGAATATTAGAACATTGAAATGTTTTACGTGTTTTCAATTTTCAATTTTTCAAATTATGGGATTTGTGCGAAATGGGGAAATGGAATGTGAACCGTTGATTTGGTACTAGGTGGACTAGGTAGGTATGACGGAATTGTTTTTGACTCGGTTATTTTTGCGTGTTGTAGATGGAGAGGGAGAGGGAGGCTAGGGGAAGCTAGAGGGTGGGGGTGGGTGATTGGTTGGTTGGGGGACGTGGGGTTGGTTTTTTGTGTGGTGGTGGGATTTGGTGGATGGATGAGGATGAGATTGGGATTGGGGTTTGTTGTGAGTGAGAATGAGAATGAGAATGAGAACGAGAACGAGAACGAGGATGAGGAATGAATAGGTCTCTATTGTTGTGGTGGTTTAAGAGTTGTGAATTGAGATTGAGAATTCGGTAGTGCTGTAATAGAGTAGACTGAGCTAGGAGAGTAAAGGGGTCATCATGGTGAATGCAATTGCTGTGCACGCATCACCGATCGATAGATATATCGACACACGTAGAAGCAACGGGTATCTGTAGTGATACTTCTACATTCAAATTATCTAAAACCGCAGAGGCAAACCGGTTGAGATCTTCCGGGGTAGTTGGACGAGAATGTGAGAAGAATTCTACTCGAAGTAGATATTAGTATCATTGGAATTTGTCTCTTCCAGTCTAGTATATCTATCTATCTATCTATTGCTCCTCGCAAGCTTGCATTCGTAGGGGTGAGCCTACAGGTAAAAAATACAGACATGCAACAGATTATCTATGTGAGAGGTTTCGAGAATCTCATTGGATTGTTTGGAGGCTGGCTAGAACTGCATAGTTAGTGCTACTTGGTGGAATAAGGATAGTAGAAGTATATTGTTTCCTTTCTTAGAAAGTTATGCTATTCTGGAAACAAAAGGTAGCGCTTTCCCTTCCCTTTTTCTCGAAGAAACTTCTCGCTATTGGTATTACGGTAGGTATTTATCCTACTTGTAACTCTCTCAAATCCGGGTGTGAAGTAGAACACCAATTCGTCAAAACGCATAAGTATAAATCCTCTTCTTTCTTCACCTAGTCGCTCTAAGAAACTCCCTGTGGCACTGCATACTAATTCGGCTTTGGGCTCATTAGATCTTAATTGGGTCTCTGTATACCTAGATGTATATATATATACTCTGATTGCAACTCTCCGAGAGAAGCAGAGAGATCTTGCATCTATCCATGTTTTTGACCTAGGGTTATTACTCAATTAGTATTAATAGGTAGTGACCCATTACTTATACTCAGCTATTTTCCAATGCCACCCTCCTTGAAAATTACTCATTGATATGATATTTGAGGCCAACATACGTTTGAAAATAACCTAACTCCATTTTCGAGCAAATCTTCAACAATCCTTGTCACAGAGTGAGTTGTTGATATTCCAACCAAATATCATACTCTTTTGTGAAATCGTATTCAAATCTAAATATGCCTCAACATTTGCAGGTTTCAAATATCAAAGCCTATTTGGCGTCAACTCCAAACTTCGTCCCGAGCAACTGACAGTCTGTTCTAGGCTAATTAAAAATTGCCGTTATTGTTGTGTTGTCACCTAAGTTGACGCACGCTTTACCACGTTGGCTATATCCAGATTGAAAATGTATGTATGATTCTTATGAATGAAGTTCACTGCATTCCAACTAATAGCTTCTTAGTATCTGTACAAAGTGAAGTTCATTGCATTCCGACCCATGACTTCCCTAGTTATTTTTTACAGAGTGACGGCCCTTCATATATCCTTTGGATCCACAGTAGTTATCCACCCAGCCTTCCCCCAAAACGCCATCGCCATGCATATCTATACATTTGAACCTTTTAAATCATACCTCCCTCAACTTCACTGGCCACGTTCCTTTCTCCTCTCTTCCTAACCACTTCATCAAACATATTGGCCTTCTGAACCGCCCTCGATCTCTCCCTTACAAAAGCCAACAGCCTCAAACATCCGCTCGGCGTCATCCCCTCAATCCTTCTCGCCTGTCCCACACTCTCGGGCCTTGTAATCTTTAGCACCGATTTCTCATGCATAGAGATCCCATGAATAGAATCATAATCTAAATCTACAGGTAGTTTAAGCATCTCATCTTTTTGGAAGATTCTCTGCGCAGCTTTTTGTTGTATGACATATGGCGCATAGACGGCTTCGATGCCAACTCTATCTCGGATTCGTTGAGTATATGTTAGGATCTCCGGGACACGAGTCGAAAGATCGTTCATTGTGACGTCTCGAATGCGTAGAATGTCCAAGGCGTTTCGCATAGTACTATCATTTGAAACTTTGAAGCCATCGTTGATCCATACCGGAGCGCTGAATTTACTATTTTCGAGCGCTGATTTGAGACCATCCATCTGAGCGACCTCGTCATTGAAGGCGGACCAGCGTTTTTCGCCTACTACTCCTGCTAGTCGTCCCTTTTCTGTAAGTCGTAAATCGGCGTTGTCGGCTCGGGCACTCATACGGTATTCGCTGCGAGATGTGAACATGCGGTAAGGTTCAGAGACACCTTTGGTGATGAGATCGTCGATCATGATTCCGATATACCCATCACTGCGGGACAGAGTCAATTGCGGCAGCGATTGTGATGCGAGACCGGCGTTGATACCGGCTATGATACCTTGCGCGGCTGCTTCCTCGTAACCTGTAGTACCATTGATTTGACCAGCTAAGTAAAGACCCTGGATTGCCTTTGTTTCGAGTGTTGCTTTTAGACTTCGAGGATCGACATAATCGTACTCTACACCATAACCAGGGGCGGTCATTGTGACATTCTCTAGTCCTGAAATGGTTCTTAAAAGTTGTTCTTGGGCCTCCGCGGGTATTGTCATGGAGATACCATTAGGATAGATGACATCGCTGTCAAAACCTTCAGGCTCTAGCCATACAATATGTCTATCTTTGTCGGAAAATCGTATAACCTTGGATTCGAGCGATGGGCAATACCTGGGCCCTTTCACAGTCTCTCTGATATGAATGGACTTGTCCAGATTTGCCCGTACCACAGCATGTGAAGCCTCATTCGTATACGTAGCATGGCAGAGTAACTGGTCCTGGACAGACACAGTCTCGTTGAGATAACTGAAAGGTGTTGGTGGCTGATCCCCTGGCTGTACGGTAAGATTTTTAAAGTCAATGGAACCCTTTGCCAAGCGAGGAGGTGTTCCCGTCTTCAGTCTTCCCAGGGTGAAACCAGCGTCTTTCAGCGATTTGCTCAAACCAAATGTTGCCGCTTCCCCCATGCGCCCTGCAGGATAACACTCCAAGCCGATATGAATCTCCCCGCCCAAGAATGTGCCAGTCGTGATAACCACTTGTTTGGTAGGTATGATTTCGCCCGATTCCAGTCGCACGCCAGTAATCTTGCCACTTTGCGCCTCGCCCTCCTCCTTCGAAACAATTATATCCGCCACACTCCCGGTTACGATCGAAAGATTCGGATACGCTTCTAGCTCTTCTCGCATATGCTTTTTGTATAGATCCCTATCGATTTGCGCTCTTGGACCCTGACAAATATTAGCCTACAATCTTGAAATGCCCCCGCCGCAATGATCACCTACCCAAACCGCAGGACCTTTCTTCCGGTTCAACACCTTGAACTGAACTCCGGCTTTATCAATAATTCTTCCCGCAACTCCATCCAGCGCATCCACCTCCCTCAACATAGTCCCCTTCCCTATGCCACCAAAACTAGGATTGCAAGAGCAAACACCAATATTCTCGAGTTTCGGGGTAATCAATGCAGTCCTAGCCCCGGATCGTGCTGCTCCTGCGCAAGCCTCTGCACCCGCATGTCCTCCTCCAATAACGACGACATCGTATGGTCTGAAAATACCGAGTTAGCTGCGGAGTAGAGGATTGGAGGATGGAGTTGGAGGGGCGCATTCAATACCTTGTATCTGCTGCTACACTTGCAAAAGAATTTCTTTGGAGGAACCAGCTTCTAGTGAAAATCTGTAGTAAGGGGCGACGATATGCCACCGCAAGGCTTCTATTCATATTGGCATTTCGAATGCGTCTTGTGCGATTCTTGAATCAATGGGAAATTTATGGGCGGGGATTTATTTTTCTATAAGGCTTATCGGAGCTTTTTTGGTCTTCGCCGATTGGCTGCACGGGTTTCGAAGACAATCGATCACGACAACATTGGGCATGTCCAATTTCATACTGCTACAGGTTGTTACTATCTGAATGTGCTTGTTAGGTATGGATTAATTCCTTCTAATTTCATGGTGCAACAATTCAAGCATTTTTATAAGGTCGAGGTCAATATCATAAGGAATTAGTACATAAGTTTTCAAGACACACATGTCATCTATTTATTTTTTCATACATTATCAGGTAGAGAAGCATCTAATAAGTTGATAGTGTATTCTGGAGAGCATTTTTTTAGGGGGCTCAATATCAAAATTCATTGTACAAAAGAATGAAAGGGGGGGACAGAAGTTAGTAAATTAAGCGATGAGCATTGTGAGGTGGTGAAGAGAAGACAGGAATATAAGCGTCAAAGGAGACAATATTGAAAGATATATAGTTTTAGTGAATAGGTCAGGTGAATATATAACGTCAGAAAACTTAGCCGTACTTTCTATCGTGAAATGGATGCACAATCTCATCTATAGTAATATACATATTCATCTACTATTCTCCCAACATTGAAGTTAATATCGAATCCGAATCAGTGAAGATAGCTAATTGTTTCAATCCAAGCATATTTTATATATGATATCTCCCGCTGTTAACAAATGCTTGCATCTGAATACCCATGTCCCACAGACCTCTTATCAAACCTTCTTTCCTGTATTAGTAAACTTCTTGAAAATCTAAAGTGTAGGCATGACCTGCTAACACCTATTCATAGTTATGAGACACTTGTATGGTACACTGCTCTGGCCATAAGTAAATCAATACATACTGTCTGACCTCGTCTCCCCCTCGTCTTCGGCAACCAAACTCAACTGCTAATTTGTAAACTATCATCTGACGGAAACTTAGGGGTGCAGTTACTGTAGTCAAGATTTTCAAATCTATCATTTGCATCAAAAGCACTTACCTGAAAGGTTGGGATTAGTGCTATCACTAGTCAGCACGAACTATTCCAGTAACAAAACGAGTGAGGACAATAAGAACAACATTAGCAAAGTTCCAATTGCAAAAGTATCATTAAAAAACACCCTGAAGGTTATAGACATACAACAAAACATGTTAAGCAGGAAGCCGCAGAGAACCCAGAAGTAGCACGTGCCATTCATCACTGTATGTAATAGCTAGATTGAATTAGACCCTCGAGAAAGCAGAACAAATTGCAAAATTTCTCGTGAATGATATACCTCTCATATGAGATAACTCAATGCATGACGAGGAGTGTTCCTCAGAGATGAGATATCATACTATAATAACATGATACTGTACGAGAAACAAGACAAGACTTCATTTGACCACGATATATCACAACCGATAGTCATCAAAAACACATATACAATACATACACATGAGATGATCACCGCAGTTTCTGCTTATTTTGCAATACCTCCAGACAAATATAGCAGCCGACAAGATGATAGTGAAACTTAAAAAGACCATTTGCTATTTGCTACATTGAAACTTACATCGAAGAAGATATATCATGTATAGGTGCGATGATCAACAAATTACCGCTTATCTCACCGTATTTCCAAGCAAAACAAGTAGCAAGTGAGATGAAATTAAACCCAGGAAAAGATATATAGCAAAATAACAACTCCAAACAAAAGCAGAAGCAGAAGTAAACGAGGTAATGAACGACCTACAGCACAATCGAGAGAAAACATTCATTTCCTCAATTTCTTCTTTGAAGCGTTGATCTTCCTAAGCAATCTTCTAGGTAAAACAATACTTTCAATCGATTTGCGTCGCTTATAGAGAACCTGTATGCCAGAATCCACCTGAACTAATCAGTGCACTTGAAAGGTTCCCATTTCTGTCGATATTCAAAACAATACGAAAAAGAAGAGCGTATCTCGAGAGGCTACTATACGAGACAGCCTACCACGCATTATATCTAGCAATAAGCAACAAGGGTTTATGTTTATTATAACGGATTCATTTCTGCTTAGCCATCAGTGATAGCTCTAACTAGAAGCTACTATGTGTATCTGCGACGATAAACTCTAGCGGCCAAGAAACATAATCTGAGATCCGAGTTTTTTTTATGTTTTGTTTTATGTATTGCTGGTCCCTCCCACACAGCTAGGCTACACCGCTTCTCCTTCCTCCAGTAATCCAACTCAATTGCTGTAGTCCAGACGGCCGAATCTTGCCTTAAGAAATGTAACAATATCAATCGTTATAGTACGAGATTTGAGGTATGACCATCAATCGTAAGAACATTTCCGAAATTGCTCCCCAATAATACAAGGCAAACCAGCCCTAACATTGCGAGAACTAACATGGGTATACCAAGCCATCATCTCTATAAAAATGCCACAAACCCTGAAAAGCCCATGTACCAATTCGTAACCATAACGCTCTCACTGGAGGAAGAAAAAATGTGCATGATAACCAGAACGCCAATATAAGAACCCTACCTGTGATGCCATATGAGCCATCACCCGAACTCCATTTGCCATGAGAAAAAAAGAAAAGTAGATTTGACCGGGAAGTTACCTTGCTGATCCAGCAAAGCCAGGCGAATCCAGTTTTAGGATCCGTCTTAAATCGTTTTCCATGCCTCGAAAATCGGGATTGCTAGTTCCAGGGAGGGTACCAGTGGAACCTTGTGGCACAGGGGAAGAATGTGTGACTTGGGTGGTATTATTAAGATTATTGCCAGCCGAGAAGTTATTTCCGTAGATTTGAGAGAGGTTTTGGGATGGCCCGTATGAATGAGCACGCTCAGGCGTTCTTGTGGGAGTTTTCGCTGGGGAGACTTCTTGGCGAAGACCTGACCGAGCGGATTTGGGAATTTCACCTGAGCTTCGGGAATCACCTCTGAATTTGTAGTTGGCCTGTGGAGATCTTCCAGGTAGACCGCCATTCCTTGGGCCAGTGGGAGAGCTGTGTCCACCATGACTGGACATTGCGGAATTCGTCGTTAAGCTCAAAGCAGGCCCAAGGTTGCCATTGGTGGATGGTCCCTCAGAAAAAAGGTAAGCCTTGAGTTGCTCTGACTTGTCTAGTGGTGACTGAGAGTGACTTGGCGATACTTGATGTGGCTGCGAGGGACCCGAATTCTTAAGTGCTTTCATGATCCTTTCATTATAAGGAGTGGAGAATGCTGGCCCCAATGGTAGTCCGGGACTGTTGGGTCCATCCTCCTCCATGGAAAACATACTACTTGCTGAACCACGAGACGCTGGTATGTTTTTATTGCGGTATTGACTGTTGGGCTGTGATGGAGTTCTTGTATTCCCCGGCGACTCAATTGGGGGATTGAAAGGCCCAGCAGAACCGGTGGCATTTGAGTTTGTACTTCGTGCTCGTATCTTTTCGGCCTTCTCCCGTTTATCTGCTTTGAAGAAAAGATCGAGGGGTGATTCCTCCCTATGTGACACATCCCTAAATATTTGTGCTGAAGATGGAGTTTGCGAGGATTCATCTGCCGAGGAATCTGGCTCTTTGATCGCACTTCCAGTCTTGATCGCAGGTGATTCTGGGACAGACTTTGAAAAGAAACTGGGCATAGGTAAAGCTGACGGGGCGGGAGATGCATGGAAAGTTGGACCTGCATAGACTTGAGCTGCGGATGGTGTTTGAATAGGTCTAGGAGCAGTTGAGCCACTGGCAGATTGAGCACCGGTCAATGGCGGGGTAGTTCGATCACTCCTAGTTGCAACAGGAGACGTCTGAACATTTTTGGGTCTTCTTTTATTGGTAGACTTTCTGGAACTATTTTCGGGTAGGGTTGAATTTGGTTTATTTTGAGAGGCTGGCTGGTTCTGCTGGACTCTTCGAGGAGTTCGAGGAGGGGTAGTAGGTTGCTGGTCAGAATAGGTCATCGAGGGGTGCATGTTTTGTAAATATGCTTGACTATTGTAATCATGTGGACTTTGAGGGGCGTTTCGAGGTGAGGCTGTTCCGAAGTCTGCAGCGAAGCTTTGGGGTTGACGTTGCCCTTTGTGGGGAGTCATCGAGGACATCTTAGTTGAACGCCTATGAATGTGTGATTGGGTTGATGAGAACTGTTCTTTATACAATGAAATTCGAATGATTGTGCTTGGTAAATAAGAGACGAAAGCTTCCGCGTGTCTGTGCTATTGCGTGTGTAGATCAGATGGTACGAAATGGTGGGCTATAGGTAAGGAGGTGGACGTTCGTTGGTTGTGTCTCGCAATCTAGTAGACGAGTAGTTTTTTTGGTTGAATCTGTTTAATTTTACGTGGTTGAACGATTGAAGTGAGTTATTCATTGTTTTCGGTATGATGGTTTTATAATTTGTAGTATGTTTTTTGATAAGAGAAGGGGGGGAGAGAGAGGCTGAAGAAGGTAAATGCGATACAGCGACCGATCGCCCTACTCCGTACCGTTTCACTGATCGATTTGTGGATTAGTCATCCTTCCAATCGAATCATCAAACCCTCAGACAGATACTGATACTGCGAACAGGACGTAAGCAATGGAGGTAATTCAAAAACATCTTTCATTCATTCGACAGCTCTACAGCTATAGCTACAGCTACAGCTACAGCTACAGCCCTACGGCTGAATAATTCTATTTCTTGTTAGTTTGGTGAAAGTTAGAGATCCGAAAACATTTAATCGAAGTCCAAGGAATTATAGTACAGTATTAGCGCCCTCCTTTCGAGCTTTGTTTACACCAAGCCTGAAAGCGGCCGGTATATCACGTGACCAGAATGGTTATGCCTAAACTACGGATAGGTAGTTCCAGAATATCAAAATACCATCATATGTCTACCGTAGATTGATATCTATCTGCGTCCAAAATCATACATAACCAAGAATTCCTTTCATTTTAGATTCTGAGATTAAACGTTCTTCCATTGCAACAAACACCAGCCTTCATTTAAGCCGATTAATACAATCATCAGCTTATCCATATTAAATTCGCAAATCAATTCGTTCGCATCTCATCCTAAAGTACCCCGCCAACACCAATAATCTAGATAACCATCAACACTCCAAATATTCCCATCACCATGGCAGATGTAGAAATGGCAGACGCCCCACCAGCTACAGGGAAGAAGAACGGTCTTAAGAAGGCAGGAGGTGGTGAAGGTTCGGAAGGCAAAAAGCGCTTCGAAGTGAAGAAGGTATAGATGCCTCGATTGTTGTTGGTTTTCTGCACAGCTTTAATAAGATATCTAGTGGAACGCGGTAGCTTTGTGGGCATGGGACATTGTTGTCGATAACTGCGCTATCTGCAGAAATCACATTATGGATCTTTGTAAGTTCGAGGGTGCCAAACAGGGTACCAACTGCTGACTTTCACAAAGGTATCGAATGTCAAGCAAACCAAGCCTCTGCCACAAGTGAGGAGTGCACTGTAGCTTGGGGAATTTGTAACGTCAGTAATTCCTTTCCCCTAGAGGTATTTGTTCTAACATTAGACTACGAACAGCACGCTTTCCATTTTCATTGCATCTCCCGTTGGTTGAAGACACGCCAAGTTTGCCCACTTGATAACAGAGATTGGGAGTTCCAGAAGTATGGTCGTTAAGTTGGGGTTTTGAGATTGTATTTGGGATTGGATGAGGTATTTGAGGAAGATGATGAAGCTACGGACATGAAGTATAATATACCAAAAAGAGCGGCACGAATCTCATCCGTGCGGTTCATGCAAGACCCAGTAGGAGGCAAATGGAGAATTCCTGGCAGGATTGGCGTTAAGGACACAGAAGTAGAGCGAAACTTCGGTACAATGTAGCTTACAATGTGAAGCTTTTTATTTGTGCCAAGATATTGTTTGCATTTTGAGGTATTCCCAATCCTATGACGCCCCCAGATTAAATATCCCTTGAACATTTCTTCAACCAACAGTCTTTCCATCCACAACAATCCCTTGTGTCGATGTATCCCGCCCACCTAAAGGTAACCATCTAACGGGATGTTTCTTGTAGAAGGGCCATGGAGGCACAACGATGGCGAAGGTGAATGCCGTTCCAAGTAAACCGAAAGCAAGCGCCAGTTTGATATCTTGTTTGAAGAAGCCAACAAAGAAGGCAATGGCCTATTACTATCAATCAGCATATTTCGAATGATCAGGAATGGATGGAATGATTTACTCCGGATATTGCTAATAGAGCTGTTGTCAAGAATTCTGCCAATCTTTGACCTTCAAAGTCCTATACACAGAACAGGGAATCAGCATCAGACCCAGCTTTATGACCTTCAATAATATGATTGTATGAATGACTGTGTACTAACAATTTGCCCTTCGGCAAGATCCCGAACCTGGTCAAGAATTTGGTCTGCCATATTCGTAATTTGTGTGCAAAGTTGGATGACCGATTTACAGAAACAACGAATCAAGCCTTTTACTAGATAAGAAAGTCGATTTTGTGAAATGTTACCAAATTCTAAAGTGTCCCTTGAAGCTTAAGTTGAGGCCACACTTCAGCCTTGTTATGGTTATGGGCACCCTTGACTACTAATCGCCTTGGCCGAGAATTGGGTAACCGGGGGCTAAAAGCACATGGTTAGAGTTTGGGTGAGGGATGAGCGATTTTGGTTCAACAAGATGTACAGTTTACTTGATTACTGGTACTCAAATGGGTTGATATTAAAGTTATACTATAGATAATACTATAGATATATGAGCTGGACGAAAACCTTCAAGTCTTGGCTAAATCGATAGTAGATAAGATGTGATCGGAGAAGATTCCAGTTCATGTATGGCGATAATCCACGGCCAAAAAAAGGCTTGGAAGATAAAGAACAAAGGGTATCAGAATGCAAGAATACATTCTAAGATGTCTGGATATACCAATGAAGATGTCTCATGTCACCAATTCACATTCCAAAGTCAAGATCAATACGTCTTCTCGTGGGACCAAAGTATCCATTAGACCATTAGAACGCAGGCAACCCAATGAATCAATGCACCAATGCACCAATCCCGTATTAAAAAAGATGTTGAAGAACATTATCAGGTCTTGGCCTTTTGATGATAATACACAATCATGCCACACCAAATGCCTTGATGGCCCCGAGCAGAAGGATTTGCCATGAGGAAGTTGTTCATGTGGGAGAGATGATTTTGAAGAGAAGGAATTCATATGATCTAATCTAAGAGATATGTAAGACCTACCAAAATGTAATTGATACCTAACTACCTAACCACCTACCTAACCATACGAGCCATACTATATATATCAAATGTCTGAGAACTGGAGGTTGGTAGGTCAATTGTCTGTCAATTCTCCACCAATTCCCCCCACCAAATTCGCTTTTTTCCAATGAATGGAACTTTGAAGAAAATGTAGTAAGGAATAAGGAATAAGGAATAAGGAATCATTACTGTACACACCTGGGAACACACCTGAACACCACCCATCCTCGCTATCGTAGCCCGTACACTAACAAGCGCCTCCACCAAGATTTCTCTTTCAAGCTTTCTTCCTCCAACTCCACTTCTTGTCCTCCTTGAAAAATTACAACTCAAACAATATCGGATTGGTTTCGACCTTTCAACTCCCTTTTTTATTTAAATACAACATCTAACATTTCAATTATTATCTTCAAATATCATTTTGCCATTAGCAACTTACCAAATATCTTTTATTTGGCCATTGGCTGTACCCTTAGCCATAATATAACGAGTACGCTTAGGGTTCCCAACACTACATAAAACAGGCCGACCTTTTTCAACTTCTTTTACCTCGAAAAACTTCAACTCAAGACCGGCCACCCATAAAACCTACTTTTCCACCCTTCCAACAACCCAAGCCACGATCAACTTCATTTAAATACTGTCCCATATCGAAATATTCAAATTGTCGCATTAGAGCGATTGTCGAACTCGAGCGTTAATTCATTTCGACTCACAACGCCTCAACGGCTTCATAAACAATCAACCACCAAATTGGCGGGACTCGTATTCCAAGGCTTTTCCTTCATCCGTCCCCTCCTCGGTCCAGTGAAGATCTGGGCCTACTGCGGAGGCGACAAGAAACCCCCATAATTGCACTTTAAGCAATCCAAAAACGAAACACAACTGCAGCTATACATACAAATCAAAAAGGGGTAGCGGATGGACGAGTAGCCATTCTTCACTAGAAATCACACTGTACAGGGAGTACCTGTGCAAAGCCAACTATCAAATTGACGCCAAACAAGCGGTGGGCGCTCGTTGCGACCTGCCTGGACTTTGAAAGCTTTGGCTTCCTAGAAATCTGTATGTCGTTCTTGTTGTAACCTTTGGAGTCCAATAGCTAATTCACATGCAGAAACTTAACCTAAACATATCTTATCTATAATATTATAACTCAAAATGTCTGAACACGAAGACACCTCCCTTGATACCGGCTACAGCACGCCGGTGCCAGAATTAGATGACCACAGACATCAATCCCAAGCTCTACCAAAAGCTCGTTCTCGCAGCGGTACTATCGATAGTATGCAAGCCCCATCTCCTCGAGCTCCACAGAGTCCAGACTTAGCACGTGTAAATAACACACTTCTTCAAACAATCGCAAGAGATTTCGAGGAAGCCATTGTCGACGAGGACTCGAGAGGTGTATCTCCAATGGCCATTCGAATGGCAGATAGAAGTCGTAGAGGAACCGCAGCAACTGCTGATATCCGTTCCCTATCGCCACCAAGCTCAGTGAAAGCATTTGCAGATGCAAGAAGGAGAGAACGAGAATTGTCCGTTTCGGACCCGAACCCTGGAAAGGCATTTGCAGATGCCAGACGGCTCGAAGATCATAATGCTCTTCATAGAACAGAATCACACGCCAGTCACCGAAGCCATCGTACATTTCGTAGCAGACGTTACACTAACGACAACGATGCAAAGAGCTTCGCAAGTTCGTGCAAGTCAGCAAAGGAGGATGTTTGCTTCCCTTTACATGCTTCTCCAACCAAAAACACCTTACAAATCAATTTTGAAACCCTCGAGGATTTCATTTTGGAGGAGGAAAATCGTTCCAAGACTCCTGTAAACCATACGCAACCTCGAATCTTCCACGATTTGAGAACTAATGGTGCGGTGCCCACGATTGTTACATCGGAAGGTACAGTTGTTGATATTCCTTCGGGCCCACCATCAATCAATGAGAAGATGGATTTATCTAGCTTCGAAGAACTTACCCGACCAAAGCAATTGCACCCAGACACTAATAGGTTTGAATACTTTTCCTCGCACGGAGTAGATAGTATTCACGCATCAGAATTCGGTGATCTCATCCTGCCAGGAGAAGACATAAGAACCCTATTCACTCCTCCACAAGAAGAAGAACAACAAGGAGAGAGTGTTTGGTGGTTGAATATGAACAGCCCGACAGAGGAGGAAGTTCGTGTGATTTGCGAGGCATTTGGCGTCCATCCCTTGACTATCGAGGATATCACAGCTCAAGAAACGCGAGAGAAGATCGAACTCTTCCCTTCGTACTACTTCGCTTGTTTCCGTTCCTTTAGCGTTGTAGAGATTGAGGACGGCCAGGAATACGATCCATTCAACATTTATGTCATTGTATTTCGAGAGGGTCTACTCAGCTTTAGTTTTTCGCCAAACCCACATGCAGGCAGTGTTCGTAAGCGTATCACATTGCTGAAGGATTATTTGTCTTTGAACAGTGATTGGATTTGCTACGCGCTAATGTAAGTTCTCCTAACAAGCCACCGAGATCATGAACTAACAACTTCACAGTGATCACATCGTTGATACCTTCGGCCCTGTTATCCACAAGATCGACAATGAGACAGATACGATTGAGGATCAGGTCTTTATTGCTCGCAGTGATGACATGCATGCATTTTTACGAAAGATCGGCATGGTTCGAAAGAATGTTATGGGTCTGATGAAACTTCTGGGTGGCAAGGCCGATGTCTTGAGAGGGTTCACAAAGCGCTGTAATTCAAATTACCTCGTCACTCCTCACATGGATATTGGTATGTATCTTGGCGATATTCAAGATCACGTTGTCACTATGATGACCAGTTTGGGGCACTCTGAGAAGATGCTCTCAAGATCGCACAGCAATTACCTCGCACAGCTGTCAATCGACAACATCACCCAAGGGAACAACGCAAACAAGGTTCTCAGCAAGATCACTCTCCTCGCCTCCATCCTCGTTCCTCTTAACTTGGTATGTGGTATGTTTGGTATGAATGTTGCTGTTCCTTTCAGGGACGCGAACAGTCTCATTCCGTTCTTTACAATTTTAGCTGTATTGGTGGTTTTCTCTCTTGCTTCCTTGGCCCTTGCAAGACGGTATAGATATATTTAGATGTTTGTGGGAAGATATGTGCTTGAGCTAATAATACCGTTGGGAGGGTTTGTAATTTTGGTAGATGTGGTACAGAACTTGGGCTAAAATCATGGTGTTACTATTACGGATCTTTTGGATACATTGTAGATGTCTTTAGATTTTGATATTTTTAATAATAAACCAGATATTACTTAGAATGTATGAATTGCATGACTTCAGTAATGTGATAATTGATATGCGCTTCAAGATCTCCGGTCGTCCGTCACATTATGTTCACAAATGTTGAAGCGGCCAAAGAGAAATCAACACGTGACCCGATCAATGACGCTGATACCGATAATCTTTGAACCCGGCAAAATTTCTGAAGCTCTCTCAAGCTCTTGTATCAAACCATTGAATTTCCAGCCCAGCAAACCACCAATTTCTCTGTCGCACACATAGGAACCCTTTCCTTTCCAAACAAAATCTCAACACACAACTGCGAACTTCTCGATAAGCTAAACAAAAATGGATTCCTCATCTCTTCAACAAACACCGGATCTCTCCAAGTTGTCGGATAGAGACAAGCAGGAATTGCAACAATTTATTGTTAATGAGACGCAGAAGGCTAGGATTCAACAGTGTATGTTTTATTTTTTCTTCTTTTGCTTTGGCTTTGGCTTCTGGAGTTTGTTTTAAGGGGGTTGTTTGGGGGGTTTCTGGGAGAATTGGGAGTTGTGATGCAATGCAACGTCTGGCCTTCTTCCCCTCCATCCCGCGAGGGGATTTTCCCGATGCCAGAGGGAGGACTGTTTGAAGATATGAATAGGAATAAGAACAACAAGCTAACAACCTCTCCCCAAAATAGCCGTCCACTCCCTAACCGATGTATGCTGGAAGAAATGCGTAACGGGCAGTATTCGCAGCGGCAAGCTGGATAAGAGTGAAGAGAGCTGCACGATGAATTGTGTAGAGAGGTTTTTGGATAGTAGTATGGCGGTGATTACACATTTGAATACTATGAGGGCGAATGGGGGGGCTTAGGTTGGAGGGGTTGTTTATTGTTTGGGGAGGGGAGGCGAGGTGAGATGAGGAGGATGTATGATTATAAGTTTGATGGGATGGGATGATGTTTTGAGAAAAAAAGTCTGTGTTGGAATAGACATGACATGTATACTCTCTGCTTCTTTATGATATGACGAGGTGAGGGGGGAAGGGGATGGAGTGTTAAACGAGGTATATGGATATGAATGAGACATGCATGAATGATGTCTTTTGTATGAATAGAAAATTCTAGGCGGATATGCTATGTGATATGGGATCAATGAAGAACATGAGATCCTTTCTTGCAGGATCTTGATCTGATTGTGTAGGAAGTCGATAAATGGTGCTTGGCTGTATTGATGTGTGGAGGGTAGAAAAGTGGCAAAGTTGATGAATATACAACCATTCGATATGATAATCACTTCTAGATGCTCGTGAAATTGGAAAGGCTTAATTTGTTAAGAACGATGTCCCGTGTGCAGACAGAACTCCAGGCTTTTCATACGGATCTTCTATGCAATAGCAACTCAAGCTTATTCCCTTGTACGCAATTCCCCGAAGAAGAAAAAATGAATGTAGCACAAGTGGCAGATGTAGATGATAAAGAGCCGTCACAAACAAAACATATACAAGTTCAAGTGTATCAAGAATTGTCATTGGCAGGGTAATACTGCATTGGTATACACATTTTGAAAATCATCTCATTACGCTAAATGGATGTGGGTATCGACCAATCGTAGAAAAAGCTGGTTGTTTTCTCCAACCATAAAACTTTTTATTTCCCTCAAATCCAGATTCCTAATTCCACTCCCAGTTTTGATAATTTAGACAATGGCGAGCTTGGTGGCAGCAATGTCAAGAGCATCAACATCAGCAGTAAGACGGGCAAAGGCCTTCTTAGATCCATCAGGTCTGTAGTCGGTATGTTAGTAATTGCACATAATTGAAGAATTTGAGTTGAGCCTACCTGATGAGAGTGTTGATCTTGACGGTGTCAATGTCGTAAAGCTTCTTCAAGGCCTCCTTGATTTGAGCCTTGTTGGCCTTAATGTCGACAATGAAGACAAGGGTGTTGTTCTCCTCGATCTTCTTCATGGCGCTCTCGGTGTTCAATGGGTGGATGATGACCTTGTGCTCATCGAGACGGGGTTGGGAAACGATGGAAGTACGTGGGTACTTTGGTGCACGGGAGAGTTGGAGGGTCTTAGGTCTGTGGAAGGTAGTCGAGAGACGGACCTTGCGGACCTTGTGGGAATGAACCTGATAGAATCATTAGTATCAAATATTAATCTCAAGAATGGACAGAAGAACTTACACCCTTCAAGGTAGCCTTAGCAGCGGCATTGGCCTTCTTGTTACCACCCTTGGCGGCGGCACCTATTAAAACTTACGCATCAGCAAGCGCTCTTGAAGAACTCGCAATATCTGCTACTGCTGGTGCGCATCTTTCGCATTCCTTTCCGTTGTATCTGGAAATATTTTCATATTTCGTAATTTCAAAGCGGTCGCAATACTTTCCAAGGACGATATTACGATTAAGAAATGCGATCAATGCGAATTTGAGAGAAAGGAGACTGTACCTTTCTTTGCTACTGGAGCCATTTCGACGAATATACTTCCTGAGGGATTAGTATTGGAATTGAGTTGTCGAGGAGTTGATGGTTTGCTTCAAGAGAATGTTTCGACGAAAAAAGTCGAATTCACAGATCGTGGGCGAAAATTTCGCTAATCGGACAATCGTTTTGCCGGATACCGAAAGATTGACTAGGGACGCATTTTCCATCTAACTTTTCGTAAGTAAATACTTTATGAACTAGTTGGGTTTAATCTTCTGTTGTTGATTGATTAATTTTGTTTTCTTTTACATTCGTGAAGATCTTCTGTTTTTTCGCTCGTGAAGATTCATGCTGGTTTCATCATTGATTTGAAGTTCTCAAATCTTTCACCATGGGTATCAACAAGAAACCAAAACTTAAGTCACTCTCACAAGGTCGACCACCCACGATCAAGAAACCAGCTCAACGTATTTCAAGCAAAGCTACTCGAACAATTATTCGTAAGCACCATACGTTGGAAAAGCAAAAGGCCAAGGCGTTAGCAGAAGGTGATGAAGTCAAGGCGGCGGCACTAACACGTGAGATTGCTTCACAAGGGGGATTGGAAAGCTATCAACGTGCAAGTCTAATCGGGCAGGGCAATGATAGAGGTGGGGATAGTAGCAAGATCTTGATGGATTGGCTAGCGCCTCTATGTAAAGATCTTAAGGGCCTAGTTGAAAGGAAGTCACCTGTCCGCATGTTAGAGGTTGGAGCTTTGAGTACTACAAATGCTTGTTCGAGAAGTCATACCTTTCATGTTAAGAGAATTGATCTAAATAGTCAATCGGAGGGAATCACGCAGCAGGATTTCATGGAACGACCGCTACCGAAGGACGAAACTGAAAAATTTAACATTATCAGTCTTTCTCTAGTCTTGAACTACGTTCCGGATGGCGTAGGCAGAGGTAATATGTTACTCCGAACTCGCAAATTCTTGGAGACAATCTGTCCGGCTGGTGATGGCTTTAGCGAATGGTTTCCGGCATTGTTCTTGGTACTGCCATCGCCTTGTGTGAACAACTCGCGTTATATGGATGAAGCGAGACTGGAGGCAATCATGGAGAGCTTGGGATACGTCATGGTGAAGAAGAAGCTTTCGAACAAGCTGGTATATTATCTCTGGCGTTTACAGTCGCCAACGATGAAACCACGACAATGGAAGAAGGAAGAGATTCGAGCTGGAGGCAGCCGCAACAATTTCTCAATTGTGCTTAAGAATTGATCGCGATAGAGGGGGGGAGGGCAGGCGGTCTACATTATACATTGTACGTTGATGGATCGGTTGCAACTGTCTACCACGAACGACTATCAAAAAGAATTCTACGACAAGCAGCACGGATTCCGGTATCGACCGGAATGTCCAGCTTGCTTCCGAACACTGAGGGGTTGTATAATGCATGGAGCGATAGGCGCAAGATGCAGAACGGGCTCGGACTACAAATTTTATATGGTGGGTCAGCACCCTTGACGAAGATTTCGGCCTCTCCTGATGAAAAAATAGACAAGACGAAAGATTGCCAATCAGTTAATGAGAAGGTACTGGTTCGTAATGCGAAACAGTCAAAATCATGAATGGCATGGGGAGATTCGGGAGAATTAGTTGATGCAGTCGAAGGTGGGGGGACTTTTGAGTTTTTACACAAAAGTACCATGTAAGGGATGGATAAGAATACGGTAGATATCATATTGGCCGAGAACTGCAAAGGACCTGACGGGCAGGTGGGGCATCTAATCCATGCATCTACCTGCGCCGCTGCATTTCCAAGTTTCTACTCTAAAATGTTACACTGCTTGAAGAGCAAAATCAAACATTGCAGTCTCAATGGTAAGTTGGAGAGTCTGGGAAAACTTTGCTTGAAAGAACTTAACGAATGAGTATCAAAGGAGGAGAAGAAAGAGGGGAAGAAATAAAAGTAGTGGTTGCACGAAAATACAAGGGATGATATAAAAATTTTGTGTTGTGCATAAAATTGAATCTCGCATGACATCGGCTTGAAAGTCCGATAAGCGTTATCTATGGCTGGAGAAGCTTGCTTGATTTTTAAAAAGGCGGACTAAAATCACAAAATATCAATCTAGATAGATCTTAATATACAACCCACACCCAATTACACCTAATTCTTGATCCTGCCATATTAATTTGCTCGTGTGTCCATTCTCAAGAAATATCAGATGGTTTCGCAGTGATTTTTTTCTTAAGATTGACTAAGGATTAGAAGATTTTAGAATTTTGCCATACTCAGTTTCTGACGGTGGCATTTGATGATATCGCAATAACGAATAATCTATTGCCTCCTCATCATGGCGCCTCCTCCCAATCGAAATCCAACAACTTTCCATGAGTACGAGCATGGCACATCAGGATCCCCCAGAGGCTCTATTAGTAGCAATCGAAGTGTACGATTTGACTCGGGCAATTTCTCGCCATCTGCAGAATCTGATTATCTAGCCCCTGGTGATCAGAATGAACAAATGGAAGGTCTGAGGCGACGAAGGTATTTCGTCCTTCTCTTTCTTCGCGTGTATAATGGCTAATTTTTGTTTCCAAGGTCTTCGATTGCCATGCGATTTAACTCCATTGCCCATGCTGGCGGTGTAAATAGTATCGAGAACTTTGCGCGAAGTTTAACACGAGCTACTGCCTTCCACGAAATTACTCCCCGCCGCCCGTCGTTCATACTTGCTGGGGACGGCAGCGGAGAGGGTGATGATCCAGATCTAGAATATGGAGGATTACAGGCGGACTATGGTAGGATACCTCGATCTTCCTTGATCAGAGAACAGCTATGGAGATCAAATTCAGATGGTGTGGGTGATGATGAATCTGCAATTGGCGATGAGACAGAGAGCAACCTATCCCGGGTTGCCAGCCACATGAAGACCGAAGGAGAACGAGTTCTTGGAGGCGATCGCGCAAGCGTGCAAGGAAGTGTAAGAGGCGGTCAATCCATCTTTGCCATTGCTCCGCATCTATCAACTCCTTTGGCAGGAAGCTATGGAACGTCTTACGGCACATTACGTTCAAACTTAAACGAGTCATCGATGATCCATGCTGGCCAACTTTGGCGACAACAACAAGCCACCGGCGCAAATGTTGCTGACGGGGAACACATGCCTTTGATTGTCAAGGAAGTTGAAGAAGATGGAAAGATCGTACTTGTGGTTGAGGGACAGTCTACGCTTCCACAGACGATCCTTAACTCCACGAATGTTCTAATTGGAGTTGGACTACTCAGTCTCCCTATGGGTTTAAAGTACTCGGGACTGCTATGTGGCATGATATTACTCTTTCTATCGGCGCTTGTTACGTCGTACACGGCGAAATTGTTGGCTAAGTGTATGTATAGAGACCAGAGTCTTTTGAGTTTCGCAGACGTTGCTTATGCAACCTATGGTCGCAAGGCAAATATAGCGACTAGTATCCTTTTCACTATGGAGCTTCTTGCGGCATGCGTTGCCTTGATTGTCCTTTTTGCAGATTCTCTTAACTCGCTAATTCCATCCGTCGGAGTCAATGAATGGAAAATTCTGTGCGGTCTTCTTTTGATACCACTCAATTTTGTCCCTCTGCGTTTATTGAGTTTTACCAGCATTCTTGGAATCGTCTCATGTTTTTCCAGTATGTAAAACTATCCCCCAATTCCAACATATCAGCTAACCATGATAGTTGTGCTAATAATTCTCATTGATGGGTTTGTAACACCACGAACGCCTGGTTCTCTATTGGAACCGGCAACCCAATATATTTTTCCAGCCAATGTAAGTGTCTTAGACATGCCTCATCTCAGTATCATTTGTCATTGCATATCATGGCATCACCAAATAGACCCAGGCTATCAGATCTATTGTATCCTCGTACACTTCTTATCTAAATTGATGCGTTCAAACCTCGGTGTTCAAATTCGAATCAAAGAATCATCTCCTAATCTAATATTTCCGAGATGAGATTGACATGATATGATATCTATTGCTTTACTTTTTGCTAATACTACTCCTGTCTAGTGGCTCACGCTTCCACTTTCGTTCGGCCTTATGATGTCGCCCTGGGGAGGACATTCGGTTTTCCCCAACATTTATCGTGACATGAGACACCCGTATAAGTTCGACAAGGCAGTCAAATACACATTCAGTTTCACAGTAAGTTTCGATTAATCCCTAACCTCGCCTACATTGTGCTAAAGATTTCATAGTATGTGCTTGATGCTACAACTGCTCTAGCTGGTATATTGATGTTTGGAGGTAAGCCCCGCATTTCAAATTCAGCGCTCCCCTTTTCCTTATATCTTAGCCTTTGGGTCTATCCTTACGCTCAAGAAATACATCTCTCACAAGCAGCTTCAATGTCAGACAGCCACTAATATGTTTGTAGATAACGTTATGGACGAAGTGACAGCCAACATTATTGGAAACTCAAGCTACCCTCGCAGCCTATCTCTCATGATTTGCATATTCATTGCCATAATTCCATTGACCAAAGTTCCCCTGAACGCCCGTCCTATTGTGTCTACAATCGAATTGCTCTGTGGGCTTGACTCTCGCGCCATGCCCGAATCACAGGCCCTTACCGGACTCTCAGGCTACACTCGCGGTATGGTCAAAGTTGCCATTCGTATCGTTGTTCTCATCGTATTTGTAATCATTGCTATTGTCTTCCCGGCTTTTGATAGTATTATGGCGTTTATGGGTTCGGCTTTATGCTTTACCATTTGTGTCATTCTACCACTTTTGTTCTACGTCAAGATGTTTGGAAAGGAAATTAGCAGGAAAGAGCTGATATTGGATTACTGCTTGATCGCTATTAGTTCTGTAATGGCGGTTGTGGGTACTGTCTGGGCTTTCTTGCCCAAGGAACTTATTCACGCTGAATAATGCACGTACGGCAAACGACACGTTTTTAATATTTTTGGGGAGGCAGCACACATGCTTCGGAAATGTATTCGTTGCATGGTTCATAAGGATTGATATTGGAGTTCTGCATTATGCATTGATGGTGGTCGTTTGATACTCTCTATGCAGTCGCTCCATACCCAGCTTTTCTTTATCTTGTTCATACATATTTCTTATTCGGTTCTCGGGTTGTTATGAAGAAAGGTCGCTGGTTGTTCTGTGCATATGATGGAGATGAATTACGTATATACTTAGGGTTTAAATGAGAAATAGGTTATACTATGACATTTTTTCGTGCAATGTCCTCGTGAGTATTTCATGTAACTGTCCTTTGACTATTTGCTTTTGGGGGTTCATAGTCTTGAGTGAGCTTCCGGTGAGTATTGGGGTAGTTGTAGTGGAGATATACGAGTACCTACCTGCTCGATTGAAATTGAAAGGACAGTACTCATGCTTTCATTCAAGTCAAGTATTGGGAATATAAAATAGGAAGTCGTGATAATCTAAAGTCTCCTCTATTACTCTGTAGGATTCTATAGGATTCAATGATATCAATACGTCTTTTTTATCAAGTCTTCTCATCGTATCTTCAATATCTACCTTTCGTAATTGCATCTCTACACCTCGCATTGTAAGACAAAAGTTCTAATGTATATTTCCGATATATATATATATAAGTCTGGATTCCTATTATTACATGCAATCCCATAATCATCATCACCCATTCGTGTACTTTTCCATCACTGCTTCTTATCGGATTGTCCCTGTCCCTGTACTTTTTCCTTTTTGGTAGCATCTGGTTGACCGACAATCTTAACGGCATCTTTGGTGTAGATGTAACTCATTCCGCTCCAAATGGTTGTTGTGGCTACTAGGTATCTGGATGGTTTGTTAATGTACAATTTTTATCGAATCGTCGTGATCTCGTTTCCTTGTCATATCAACTCTTCTCTCAAATTTGAGCCCCCTCACCCATACTCCTCACATCATTGGCCACAGATATATCCTACGCAATATCTTGCCAAAGAAAGAAAGAAAAGGTCCAGTGCAGAATGAAAAAGAAAAAGAAACATAAATTAACTCACTGAAACCCCGTCATAGCAATTCCTACATCCCAAGTAATCAACGGCAAAGCCGTCGTCGCTCCAATCAATCCTAGCTGCAATGCCGTGTTATACTTACTAATAGTAGTTGGATGTACCTCCGCCGATGGGAGCGAAAAATCCCAATAACGAGAAAAGGTTTTGGGGGGAGGGAGAGAAATCCATCGCCAATAGATGGCGGAAATGGCGAGCCCAATGTCACGGCCGAGGATTATGGTTGCAAGCCAGACTAAGATAAAGGGGGTGATGTTTAGTGATTTTTTCATCTTGAGAGGGATGAGGATTGAAGTTCAAGATATTGGGGAGAGAGAAATATCATCAATATACAAAGGCACAATAAAAAAGAAAAGAAACATACCAGGCAAACCCCCCTTAATTGCCAAACAAACCGTCAAAATCGTCATCAGCGTCTTATCCGCCATCGGATCAATAACCGTACCCACTACCGTTTGCAAATTCCATTTTCTCGCAATCCATCCATCTACCAAATCCGTAATTCCAGCATAGGCAAAGAGTCCAACAGCCCACGCATGTTGATCATGCAGAACGAGGTATCCACAAACGGGCGCAGCGATGAGACGAGAAAAGGTGAGAATATTAGGGACGGTGTAAATGTTTTCATGGGGAGTGAGCGATTTCATGGATTTGAGGACTTCGAGGGGTTTCTTGAGGGGTGTGGACGGGGGCGTGGGTTGTTTGCTGTAATTGCGTTTGCATTAGGTCTTTTTGATGTTTGAGAGAAGAAGAAAGGAATGAAATCCAATAAGAAATTCATCGCTGTGTATCCAAACAACTCTCAAATCCACCCAGCTCATCTCCTATCAATAAAAGCGTCACTCGACCCTCTCATAATCTCGTAAATCACGTGATATCAATCCCCTTTCCAAGAAAGTCTCATCCCAACTCCCACCAAAGAAAGAAACAATCAGCATACCTTTCCCTCTCCCCACCACTCTCCGTCGAATACTTCACAACCCCCCTCTCCCTTCGTGATCTATAACTCATTAGCCCCTATACCACACAACTCCACGCGGCCATCACCACCCGCAAAATAAATCAATCCTCACATGTCAGAAAAAAGCGCACCCCCATTCCTCCCCTCCCAACCCCACCCCAGACTCCCCCTCCCCCTACAAATCGATCTCGAAAGCGTATGCATCGCAACCCGCGGCATCGAACGCGTACACTTAGTTCCCATCCCCATCCCCATTCCCGTCGCCAGCCCTCCTTTCCACAACATGAAAAATTGTTGTTTAGCCATCACTCCCGATCTTCTCATTGCATCCTGATTTTCCCTGCAACCCTTACGAAACCTTACTTGAAACCAAGCAGTGATAAACTCAATTCGATGGGAAGTTTATTTTATCGAAAGTCAAAAAGATATGGTTTGAGTTTTGGTATTTGGGGTGGGAAGATCCTTGATATTAAATCGGATGGAATCCAAAATACACTTTTCCAATCAAATATGGAATTGCCCGTGGGGAAGGTGGGGTGTCTACTGTTACGGAAACCAATAGCCGCCGCGCGTTTATTGGCGGTAGGTAAGGTATCACAATGTTTCATCACTAGAAATCTACAAAATATGAACATGAGCTTGAAGGAATGTTTATTTTTACTTGTCCAAGTGTAGAAGGGTTTGTTGATAATTTTGTACCATTTTCGTCTATGGGAAATCATTGAGAAGCATTGAAAATCATCTTGATGTACAATAGTAAATGTGAAAGAATTTACATCCATGAAAGAGATAAATTAAAGTATCACAGAGAGAAAGATCGATTAATACACATATGTCAAGCAGAAGTCACGTTCACAAAACATTTTCCCAAAGTTCTTTAAGAATATCGATATTTAATTACAAATTCAAGCCTATTTAGGAGCTACTCGCTCGATTGACCTCTATAAAACTGTTCAATATACAGTTGTAAAACGGATAATTTCAACAACGCCTACAAAACCAAGAATCAATGACACCTATCGGGATCATCGTTCAGTAATGGTATAACAATGGTATCCGCCCCGACAATCATTCCAAGAATATTGCTGCTAAATATCTGCAGTACACGTACGCCTGCGCCAGCGACCATGCGTAACCCATATACACACACACGAACTTATATATACCCTGGCGCCGGCAGTCACCCGTAACCCATACATACGTACATACATGTATTTAAACGATTAAAATCAAAGTAAAAAGTTTCAAGAACCGGCATCTCAACTGCCAAAAAAGAGACTTTGTCTCATAAGCCATTTTCGAATAACCAAAACAAAGGAAAAGCTTCCTATCGATACAGAAAGGTCGCAAAATGGTAACGATCATGAGACATTTCCTCCGAAGAAAGAGGTTAAATGTATCGTCAAAATATACAAAGAAGTTATGCTCACTCTCCGGCTTCGCGTCCGTTATTATGAGCGTAGTGGCGTAAAGGAGGAATTTATGGCGTAGGAGGAAAGGTAGGAGCTGGATGATACAGGATATCCGGTTCTGAAGAAAGAGAATCAAAGTTGGCATATTAAGTTATCTGCCACTTTTTGAATCAACAGCTTCTAGAGACCGTTTGAGGAAGGCCAAGTTTGATGGTCCACGTTGTAATGAGCATGGCCAGTGCTGACATTTCCCGGCGAGGTTTCCATATTTTGAGGATATTGATTGCCAGCTTGTGTGTTATATAGTTGGTTAGATTGCGACATGGTTCGCTGCGCTTGAGAATAGCCATGCGAAGGAGTGGTTGCGTCTCTTGTTTGATATAGATTTGGGGAAGCGTATGTACTCTCATTGAAGTTTCTCGAGCCCATTTGGCTCTGGAACATTCCAGACGCCCCCGAGTCGTGTGAGCTCCTCGAGCTCATTTGGCCTTGGATCATGGCAGGCATCCCCGATACCATTTCGGATACTCCAGAACTAAGTCCTTGCTGACCATAACTCGAAGATCGGTGAGCAAGGGGTGTTGCATTCATGTTAGATATTGAACCATGTCGCTGCTGTCTGTAGACATTGTTGTATGCATCAGCCCTTTGTGTGTCATACGTGCTTGGGGCTGATGAGTATTGAGCGTAAGTAGAGCCATGCGAACTTGTCGCAGGTAGTCCTCCGGTATAAGGACTGATGGAATTTGGGCTCCCAGAAAGAATGTTGTTGTAAGAGCTTGGACCTGAGCTTACTGCAGGGAAGTTTCCGTTGAATGGCGCGAGACTGTATGGTGCGGCTGACATGCCCATTGTGTAGTTGTTGTTGGAGAGAAGGCTGTTGGGTTGATATGGCATGCCATGCGCGGATGGTGCGGGTAGTCGTGGCGCATTTCGATTCGAATAGTCGTAATTGCTCCGTCCTGAATTGTGTTGGTAGGCAAGATGATTTTCATGTACGTCGTCTTCATTCAAGAGATTAGAGTCATTAGGAGAGTGCTTGTAGCTTTTGCTGTAGATAATGTCCCTACGCGGCTTGACGTCTGGGAATGCATTTTGTGGGATTGAAAGTTTACCGGAGACGACATCATCGATTGTGTAATACGACACAATGTGATGAGTGAGTTCTCCTACTTGGACAGTGATTGTCTTCTTAATGAGACAATTACCGTCCTTCTTGAAGTCGTATGAATCAACTAGCGAACCGACCAATTCACGTTCCATCTCTTTGTTGAGTGGTCCATGCATAGAAGAGTAAACGCTGCCTCCGGGACTGGTGGAACCATTGCCATTCTTGCGAATGCCTTGTCTCTTGTCTTTGGCCATGGCTCTCTTTTTCTCTCCTGGTGCAAATGGCTTATTCAACTCTCGGTAGACAAGGAAGTTTCCTACCATGCGACTTGGACTCCATGTTGTACCATCGGTCCATCGTTTTACTCCAGATGACTGTGCTTCGTGTATGAAAATGTTGCCGCTCTTGATGAGTTCAGATCTCTCCTTGTCATGGGGGCGACGAGCAATATGGTTAATCTTTCCAGTAAAGGCAGCTTCGAGAAGGATCATTGCAGCTTTTGTGTCGGGGATGTAGCCATACCAGGTTGGCTTAAGAGTACCATTTACCGCAACCGGTACAGGCATAGGCATAGAAGCACCTAACGATGCCATCATGGAGACTGATGTGAAACTATATGGGGTGGGTAGGCTGTAATGTGTACTAACGACAGTTGACTGACAGAAAGAAGAAGGTTAAGCAGGAGAAGGTGGTGGATGTAGTAACGTAGTAGTGGTGATATACTCCTGATGTGTTGGACGAGTAGTAATAGATTCAAGATCGAATATCGAATATCGAATAATGAACAATGAACAATGTATATTGAGAAATATCGAATTTTCAAGCCGAGATAATGTTAAGTGGGAAGAAAAGAAGAGACCCAATGATAGCTGGCACTCCACTGAGTGACAACAACGACTAATAAATATAAAGTTCGGTGGGAGAATAAGGCTGAAAAAAACAAAGTTCAATATTGAACTATGGAAAGTTATTATGCGGAAATGTCAAATTGCTGGTAAAAGCTTTTTTTGTCTTTCTTTAGAGTTATGAGGATATTTGATGTTCTTGAGGTCGAAATGACGAGGTACGGGTATATATGTAAACGATGGGGCTTTTGAGCTTGGGCTCTCGTTCGATACGTTCCGGTGGATGGATGTTCGAGGTCGATTCCGAGTACGATAGCTGATGGATGCTATGCTGATTTGGATGTTGATGTTGGTTTTGGTGTCAGGCTTGCTTGGTTGTGAAGAGCAAAGATTCCATTCAAATGGACGATTGATGATGGCAGTTGGATGAATTGGAAGAAAAAGAGTATAATCTTTTCTTTCGTTCCTTTCGCTTTTTGCTTTTGCTTTTGCTTTTGCTTTTGCTTTTGCTTTTGCTTTTTCTCATTTACGTGTGGGATAATATGGTAATAAGAAGATAGAAGTGATGAACCAAATCTCCAGAATAGAAAGAGCAAATTGGAAAAAAAGAGAGTTTGAGAGAAGTTGCGGGGGAGAAATCGAGCTAAAGTACTGGTAGGTATACTAAGTCACGACTCACATGATGTAGTAACGATTTAGTATTTATTAACCATCTAGTAGCATTTTACTATCATTTAAATAGTAAAAGCAAAAGCAAAAAGCAATGAATTCTATCTATCTATATCTACGCTTAACTTAAGGAGGGAAGGAGTGAAGAGTGAACGTTTGAAAAGTGGAGTGGTGGTAATAGACGGACTCCCTAGTAGTATCAACGATTCCAGACTTTTACACTTTATTATTATTGTCCAGTTATGAGTTACGAGTTACGAGTTACGAGTTATGAGTTATGTTATCTTATGTTATTGGCTTGCTACATTCACCGGCCAAGTCCAGTCCAGTCGAGTCGAGTCAAGTCTTGTCCCAAAGAGTTAGGAAGTAGAACTCAGACCCAGGTATCCCGTTCGAAAAACTACTGATCAGAACCTGTGTAAAGCGGACTTTTTCTGATTTCCCGCGAAACTAATTGGTATTTTCTGTACTCTGCACTCTGCAATCTATCATCTACAATCTGTAATCTGTAATGCATGTAGGTGTGTTATAACTTAAGTCGTGTTAGTCCAGTTAGTCGTCTTAGTCTTCTTAGTCCTCTTAGTCGTGTTAGAAGTTAGAACTTATTAGTCGAGCGGAAATCCATCTGGTAGGTGAGGTCAAGAAGTGGACATACCAAGACTTTGACGAAAAGTAGTGACTAGGTAGTAGCTATGTACTCATGTATGACTTGTGTATTTCCCATTAATTAGTGATCAATGATCATATCTGTGCATCACTTCACTTAGTTCTCCAACTAACTCTACATGGGGTCCGGCTATTTTTCTGAATGGTTCATCGTCGGTACTAGCATCTTGTTCAACTCTCAACTTGCAAGGGATGAGGAGCTGTGTTGCGCCTAAGATGCAGGAACTGAACTCGAAGACTCTTGAGATTGAGAGTCAAAGACTCAAGACTCAATTTATTCCAATGTTCAGGGCTATCCGTGGTCCAGGCGTCAAACCTTTAAATTTGAAGAACCTGAAAATAATACACCGTATATACCACACCGTACCCATACCCAGCGTACACACCCATTAATAAATGAAGATAAAGCACGGCTGGTGAGTTGGTGAATCGTAACGTGTCGACACTACGACTGCTTGGGTCAATACTTGTCTGGGATATATTCCTTACAAGCGTAGAACGAAATGCCTGTTGGATGGCGATGCATTGCGCTTCATCCCTCATGCCCGCCCTCATGCCCGCCCTCACCACCAAGTGCTGGGATTTGCTCATTTGGAGGTGGGAAATCTCCGTAGAATGTACTTTTATGCCTGTAATCTGAATTCTCGAGATTTAATTTCATACATAATACAGCTGAGCAGATTATTTCCAATATTAATTGACAAGGTGTGCTGCGGATTAGCTTTTGCTCTACATTGTATGTACAACATGGATTCACAAGAGCCGAAATCACTATACGACATCTTTCTGAACAAATGGAACATCACAGCAGAAGATATCGTAAAAGCATTAGTATTCTATACGTGAATCCTAACCACTCCATAGATAACAATGATACAAAATTCACGCTTGAAAATGCTTAGCTCTTCGTGACATGGTCTCTGCAGGGAGGTGAGAGCTGCCGCTTCTCGGGGAAGCATTAGTATGAAGAAAGCTTAATACTTATTATACTTATTAATATGCTACAAGGTAGCGAGATAATTTAAGAAAGAAAGGCTCTTTTCCATTGGTTTCAATTGATGATCAGTCGGCGACCTGGACATTCACATTTCGTAGAGTTCCTGTTGTATTTCCTTTGAGTTGCCATTAAGAAGTGTCAAAGATGCAGACGGGGCCACCTCCCGAAAGTTAATGTACGGAGGAGCACGTTGCGGGCGGGTACCGGTATTCTGCTTATCTGGGATCTGTACTGGCGTGGCTGTGATCAGAGTTTCTCATGGCAAGGAAGTAGTGGGTGCTCTCTGTCGACAAGTTGGAAACTCCTCTTGGCTGTCAAATCTTTAAGGTAGACAACTTTTTTTTTTTTTTAGCATTATTAGCAGTGTATGTTCTATTATTACATTTTTTTGTGCAAGTTGAAACATCTTGTGATGCTCCAATGGAACAGATGTCCGAACTGTATGAGAAAGACGTTTGTTTCTCGAAACTTTACAAAGAATTCCATTCCTACGTCTGCACGGTTCGGTATTCAAGACCGCAGCAGCTCCTACATCTTGAGATTCATTCTCGAACCTCCTGAGCATAACAGTAGCAGAATGACCCGGTGGATTTTCGGTATAAAGTACCATACCAGGCCTAGTTTTTGATCCTCGAAACGATCTTCTAGGCCTCTTGTACTTTGAGAAACACTAGATAGCGACTGTGCACCCAAAGACGAACGACGCATACGGATTGGAGAGACAATGCGCACGATCCCTAATCGTTAGTGGCTAATGAGTGAGCAATTACTTGCGAGCCATTGTGTAAAGTCCTGGTTCGTCTGGTTCTCCCCCTCATTGTGTACCACGCAGTCTACAGTTCTGGGCGCAGTTGAAGTGGTGTTTGTTCTGCGGCACCCAATATGGTTCTATGATCCTTTACCGAAGTAGAAAAACGAGAGGCCTGGCTATACGTATACAAACTCTGCGATGCTACTTCTGTTCTTTGAACAGATATACTCTAGGCTCTAGCCCTCCATGATCGGGTTAGAGTGACTTCATGGCCCTATCAGTTGCCACCCACCGACCAGCACAAATACTGTAGCCTCATACATAGCACACCCAAAGTGTAATCGTTCTTGGGAATGTTTTAGAGTTTTCGATCCCTCATGTTCCAGTGGGCTTCGAACCAGTATAGTACACACAGCACCAGAAAACATCCGAGCACAAACTTTAACGGTGAATCTATTTGACTTTAGAGCTAAAAACGAAGCACACGTTTACCATCCTCCTTATATCGACTTCTGCCCTTTCGCGATGAACTTTCACGGTGTTTTCAGAGACGTCTGTGTGGTTTGGTCAGTATGGGTTCAGATGCGCACAAACATACAATATATCTCCGCGTTGTTAAAACCGGGCCGTGGTTCATATTATTTCCTGGGAGTTCATAGATCTGAGTTGAGAGAGACCGAAGAAAGTTTAAGTAGCGAGGTAGTGGACGATGTGGTACAGTAAAGTGATCGATCGTCATTATCTAGTTGTTCGCCATAATGGAAAGAATGGAATGTCAGTAACCATTGGCGTTAGGAGGCTTAGACTATTTACCGCACCTGGAACCCACGTAGCGCCACCTACGTAGTAAGTGTGTACGCGAGATATGTAGATGCAAAATGCTTAGGACTTACCGTGAAGATTGACGAATCGGATTTGGTCCGACATAACCTAAAAAAATGGCCACTTTTGAATGGCCCGAGTCCTTGCAAGTTGCCATCGTGAAGATACAGTAGAAGCAATCCAGATTGTTATGTGAGCTCTCCTCTACACCGACGTGTGTAACGAACATTGTACAATGATGGCCCCCAAAGATAGATTTTGTAAATGGCAATATAGTACGTGATGGTGTTCATGTGGTAGATGTCGATCCCCAATATTACCAAACTCTAATACGATTTGGTGATTAGAGAATTGAAATTTTCACGATTGACATCAAAAGCATAGTCTCAAGTGGAGGAAATGATGAAAGAATTATCAACTTGAAGAGATTAGCTTAACAGCTTTCTTCCGATTTCACGATTGACATAAAAATGGTCTCAAGTGAAATGATGAAAGGAATATCGACTTGAAGAGATTTGATAGTAGGTAATTAATACTGTTATTGTCAACCCTCGAAACATTTACTATGATTTTGATGGAAAGCTCAGTTATTTCCAAATAGGTATAATTAGTAAACTTATTGAGAGCGGATTATAAACTTGAATATTATATATAATTATTCTACAAAATAATACTCAAAATATGAATAGATTCAAGATTCTAAAATTTAAAATCTCTGATTTATTCAAATTTATACTATTTTTATCCTGATTTTTTACTGAAATCATACCGAATTAGATATTGAATATAAAATGTTACAATTCGAATCTACTAATCAGATATCATTTTAGTAAAAGATCAGGTACATTCAATATAATCCGAAAACTCAATACCATAATTCCATCATCTGTTAAGATTTCATTCCAAGATCGTCATTTCAATCTTCGTTGTTCACAATTCAACATTTATCGCTACGGTGATTACATAACACGCATTGCCAGCCCATTAGGCCTTCAGTGTATCTACTCCGTCAGTATCGACACGACACGATACCGAGTGGAAAAAAACATACGTAGAATGTACGCTTTATGGTGGATTGCATCGCTGTAGAAATTTGAGATTTTGGGTTACTCTACTTTCCTTCCTCGAGCTTTTCTCTCTATTGAATGGACTAAGAAGCTGGAGTGAACGAGAAAAGCTGTGATCAAATCTTCATTCGATCATATCTCCCAATAGTGTGTGTAGTGTGAACAGGGAATTCGAGCTAGGAGATCGACCGACCATTGGCCTCGAACTTAAGGTTATCCGAGAGATCCTTTGAATCATTAGTGAAGAACTTGAGACTTTAAACTTCGATATTCGATTCAATTCAGTCCGATCAACGGAGCAAAGGAGACAGTTGGGTAGTTAGTTCATCACAGCCAATCAGGCCAATCAAGCCAATCAAGGCAATCAGGTACATTCACCCATGATAGCATCGATCGAGTCCCCGCTTGACATAATCATAACCACAATCATCGTTGTATGTTGTAAGTTGTAGGTTGTAAGTTGTAGGTTGTAAGTTGTTGGTTGTAGGTTGTATTGCGTGGGTATTTCCCGACACTTGCACATTTCATACATTTGCTTAATTATGCCCTTAATTATCTAATTACAGCAAAAGTAAACGCCAAGGCTGAATTTCTAAGTAGAACGGAGTACGGAGTAATCATTGTGATGAAATCGGCAAGGGGGGGAGAGGGGGTTATTGATCTGGAAGTTCCTCGCTCTTTCACCCCCCTGCCCTGCTTCAATCTTTGAAGATTGTAAAGATTATGTGAAGATTGGAAGCTTGGAAGATTGAAGACTCTATTGCACCCAAATTAACTCGAATGTCCACTGTCCACCTATGGTATGTCCTGCCTCCTCCAAATTAGTGTAAAACGTCCCGCGCCAAGTCGAGTAAATTAATGCACATTTCCCGTGATTCTATTGGCGTATATACGGTCATGTATAACTCGGCGAAAAGGTCGGAAATTGACCGAAGTTCCATCGACTAGCAGAACCATGATCTACTTGGGCCTAGTCAAGATACTCGTGCAGGCAAGGAAAATGTGTATTTAGTGCTGACTATGAAGCTAGATGCACATACCACGATGTCATTAGACGATAAGAGGATTAGCCCCCTTTTCTCTTAGTGGCGGAGCTGCATACCAGGTACTTTGTGGCCGCACGAGTATTGGTCTCACATCTCCTTTCAAGGTAGATCCTAGATTAGCGGGGGTTGTCCACATTCATTTTGCACCAGATTTCAGTACCGACTTCGAACCCCAACTACCGTACAGCGTCCTGGATACCCCCACCAAAGTGTTGTGTAACATCCATTCTACATGGGCAATGGGCAAGTCACTGCAGATGCTCACTTACTTTTTTCACTTGGAGTGGCCCTTGTCGAGATCCGCTTCCATCAAATTAAATAAATTCTCCTAATTTCACTGGGCAGCAAACGCTTTTCTTCCTCAGTCTTCTATCAAGCGCTGCACCCTGGTGCATTCCGATCTCAGAGTGCACAGCTGCCCAACGGTCGAAGTGGGCAAAGAGGGAAAAAAGTGGCACGAGCAGTATGGGTCGGCGATCATGCCCGCGAAGATCCCCGAATCTGTAGACGAAACTTTCGGTTTCGCCGTTTCGAAAGCTTCCAATTTGCTATCTCGCCATGTTGGCTCTGGGGGAGAAAGATACCGTGTCCACGTTGAGCATTTACTGTACAATCTTAGCAATTTTTCCACATGATGCCCCCCAAATTGTCTCATGGTAATTCGGCGTTTGAACATAATGTCCGTGACCTTAAGTGGGCTCATGGTCATGATTCTACAAGATGATGAAGAGAGCGGTCTGTGGGTTGACTGAAAAGGTCCTAAAAGCGAATTATACCAGAACAGGATGCATGCTTGTTCATCTTGCCTATTCTGACCGTACTGTTATGGACATTGGTGTAAGTAAAACAATGGACGAACATTGCAAAATCATGCCATAGCAATTTTTTCTTTTGATTCTACATTCTCGCAAACGTTGCCACAATCTGATCCTTTCCAAACACAATGGGATACTTCGAGACTGCTGGTCATGTGGGATTATCAAAAAAAATTCTCTCTCATCGCGCATGATGAAACCTCATCTGGAAATGCCGTGCAAGGGATATGATGTCCACCACGAGGCTGTTCAATGTGGCAATGCCTGCTGGACTTACATCAATCAAATTAGACATCCATCTTCAGGAAGTGATGAGAAGCCAATCATGAGAAAATCTTATTCATGTCGGGGTCAATACGAGATGATGGCCCCATGGATAACGACGACGTCGGCATTACAGATCCAATACCGGTGCAGGTGTTTTAGAGGGGCCTTCGCCTTGTTTCGCCCTGGACATGTTGTAGATGAGACTCGGGAGAAAGAGGGCCGTTTTCTTACATGAGCGGGTTCTAAGAGGGTTCTACGCGCATCTAAAACCACTCACTATCATTCCTCAAAATATTAATATGATTACATTAAGTTTGAATTGAAGATGGTTACACATAAATTTGATAGAGAATTGATAATTAAGCGAATCTAATATTTCAAATAGGATATTTTTCTACTTCGAATTAGATTGAACTTGATCAAAAAAGCAATCATAGCAATTTCTGGAATTGTTAATCTATTGATAAATCAAATCCTAATATCGTCAAATCCAATCTCGAGACGTGATTTTTAGACGGAATATTTGTAATGAAAATAAGAATAAATCTAATTATGTTGATAACTTTGTGAACATTCACTAGGATAAGTTATTTTTATTAGAATACTTCCATTGGTTAGAGTTCTTCATGTACATTCTAGAAGTATTATAATTCAATGGGTTTATGCCTAAAAATCAAGAAATAGGCACGTTCGCTTTTCCAATGCGGTCTACAACACTCACGCCGTCAATCATCGTATGTCACACCAATGTAGATAGATGAATTCTACCATGTAATTAGCAATCACTCAATCCTACTTCCCTACTGTCTTTAGGAAATTTCACACATCTGCCTTGGCAACTGTGTATCTACTTTCACTGGTTCAACATGACACAATCTCGATTCCTTCGTTGTTCTCATCAGGCATCATACTGGTTAAAAATTTCTCCGCATTGTCTTCAAGTCAGGGGCCTGCCTTCATGTTAAAATCATCGTGAACAGTACCCTACCGACACGTTTCATAGCACCCTGAACCTCAGCGAGTGTGGATGACACTGTCCACAGATCTGCATATTGGACTGCGTGCTTATCATAGGGACTAATATACATGAAGTGCCAATACCCAACCGCACGTGGTACACCGCAGTCGGAACTAAGACCCTCAGCCCATAACGCCAGCGCAGGCTCTAGGAAGGTATCCGCAGCTGTGCATACCACCTTAGGCTTGACTTCCGGGAAGGTCCAATAGGAAAATCATCGCATCGGAAGATTGACTTAATTAAGGGTATTCGCTGTAATACCAGGGGCGCTTCGATCCATACACATTACCCGGGAAAACCATGGGTACGGGGATAGACCCATCAAAAGCCTCCATAGTCGGCATGCCCAATTTGGGGACAGCGGCCGGTGCATTCAGATCGGTGAGGGGGACGGAGAACAAAACACCGCATTCCCAATTACTACAATTCAACTTGGGCTCCTTTGTTACTCTATCCTTTACCATACGGCCCCTTTAATTGGTAAGGTTAGCTATCATTCTGCCCGAGCAGCACACCGCGATAAACAGAAAAAGTATTATGTGAAAACGGAAGACTTGCCATGCACTTTCCGAGAGATTTGCGCTTCCAACGTATGCCCATGCGATGGGCTGTGGACTTTTTTGACTTTTCTGGGATCTTACGAATAACATTTTGTTGTGCATCAATAATCCCTCTCTGCGACTTTGACAATCGCGCATGAGCTCCCTTGGAAAAGCACTTGCATTGTACCATTTTGATCGAAAGCAAATCGTGCCAGCAGCCTGTACATCGTAAAGTTAATGACCTTTTGGAGCTCTTATCCTGGTAACCATCAAGGACTCTTCTTACATTTGTGCCACCCTTGCTTTCTTTGACTGTTTGTTCGCTGTAAATGGGGATTTAACAACCAATTCTGACGTACAAGGTTAAATAACATACCTGGGAAAATACACGCGAAACCTGCGCCCAATTTCTTCTGAAAGCTGAGTCTCCATCACGGTCTCCATCTTGGACCTTGCGGGTTTCTCTGTTCTCCACTTGTATTCCTTGAACCCATTATCGCCTAGTACAATAATTCAGTCCCGTTTATCGGCAAGAAGCGACAAGAATGGGTGCCCGTATTAAGGACCCACTTCATCCCAGCGGGTGCTATTATCCGCGTGATAAGGCAGGTAATAAATTAAAGTCTGGGGAAAGTTCGGAAATGATGCAGATGTCAGAATAGCATGCTTACCCTGTGCTGCCAAATACATTGTTCGGAGAAATCGGTCATCAAGATTGCCTATGGACGCTGTCTGTTGATGTTAGTGTCCGACTCCGATAGCAGCCTCATGTTTTGTTGAATGGGTATGAGCTTACTACGTAATCAATCTCCAAGGGGTGGTCTGTATGCAGACCAAGGCTCCTTACACAACTACCTAACCCCGGATAGCCGGTTCTTTGTAATTCCGTGCCAAAATGGGAACCTCCTCTGACTATGGTTAAATGTAATCAATTGAAGGGGGATTATGGAAAGGACAAACATCGAATGTACGAATGCTAAATGTTTCGTATTGGAGAAGTCAAATCTTTTGAGGCTTTCAATCGTTCGAGGTGCCAGAGTCATCGCATGAAGATAGTACAGTAAATCCTGTGCAAATGATGTTAACTGGTCATCAGAAGCACTCTCGCCATTGGGTAACCTTGGGAGATCGATCAAGAACACGACCTGGCCATCTTCTATCAGTTCAGTCCCAACATCAAAGGTAGGCGCTCACATTTTCCAAAATCCCACCACTCTCTCCCCAATCATATGGGGTCAAATTTGCCGAGGGTATGACTAGTCGTAAATGCGTAGGATGTGCCAGGATTTGAAGTTTCGAGTGCATGATGTTGACATTGCCTTCCATTGGAGGAAAGCAAAATCGATAAGTCTCCGGTGTCAATGACCTGAAGTTCATTTTCTATAAGATGTCAGCGAAAAGTTTCATTTGAAGTGCAGTGCATGATTTTCATCCTCCAAAGTTCGATAGTAGAGAAACAAAAGCTGGAACAGACACTGATGGTCTTGATACTGGATCGCGGTTTCCAAAAGTCTTGACTGCAGCTCAGATATGGAAAACTTTTGCTATTTGTAAAGCCACGAACTTCGTAAATTGATATCATAGTCAAGCTTCAAGTTCAAAGCTAATTCGATACGTACAATGATCCCACCGTATCGAGCGAGTTCATTGTTCCGTTACAGCTGAATCCCTGAAATTCTTGAAACATACCGTCGACTTCCAAACTGTCGTAAAGAAGTCCAAATATACATCTGATAAATCTCTTGGGGAGACAGATGGTTTTGATCAGCCATATGAGTCGCAACCAGCCTCTTTTAATGCCTAGGAAAGCTCTATTGCTTCTGTCTATTAAAGTAATCTTTTCCATCCTCGGTCCGTTGTACAAAAAAGAACTATGGATCACTTAATCACATCGATACTATTGTCCTGGAAAGGAAGAGAAAGATGATATGGATAGACCGAGAACTAGAACAGAGGTGTTTTTCGGTATGAACCTTCAAGATAAAGAAAATCCTACTCACTTCGGCTTCAGTCTTTGCTTGCAAGACCCAGATGACTTTTGTAGAAGGCTGGATCTTCGATATGATCCAATCAGTGTCTATCTGAAAAGCCCCTAGAATAGCATGTTCTAGGGTTGAACTCTGAAGAACCTCTTCAATTTTGATGTCATCCTCCCGGGGGAACCCTTGCGCCCAGGTCTTCTTAACAACCCCGAGAGGAAATTGAATGCCGGTATCTGATATGTCACCTTCTGAATTGGGATGTTTGGATAGCTTTCCTGGGATGATTGAAGCTTGAATTCCGGTCTCGGAATTTGGCTTTGTGAGGCTGGATGATTGATCGAGTGCGTTATCTAGTCCTTTGTCGGTGAAGTTTCGAGTTGTAGACTCCACCTTCCTACCTTTGCCTGTCATTTGATGGGATATGGGTTCTGACCGAGAGACTTTTGGTTGGCGACGATCATTTAGTGAGGTTGTCGGCGACGAAACCGAAGCCTTTCTTTTCTTGGAAGTGGCATCTGGCTCTTTGCTTCTTTGTTGAATTCTTGCTAAGCGTTCTTCCTCCATTTGTTTACGAGTCAGGCCATTGAATAACGTGCTGTTTGGCTGGCTGGATGCTACAAGTGGAGTAAGTATCAAAATCATAGGATACGCATTTTTAGGATGTGAGATCGACACTCACTTTGAGAACTGGTACTGGGTTCAGCATCAGTGCATGTGTTGAGAACAGGATTAGTTTTGGGGAATTTGAAATGTGTTGCGACAGGTGCATCAAGGTCATCGTCATCTTCATCTGAATTGGTGAGATCGACAACATTCTTCTCACGGATTGGAACCGGCGATAAAGTTTCTTCCAATGAGAGAGCAATAGCTCTCTTTAAGTCTTCGTCATTTTCTGAGTCGGACATGGTCGTTCTACTTTTAGATGTGGTTGTAGAGATCGGTTGTGAAGACGCACTTTGGACAAACGGGTTATGAAGTATCTTTGTACGGATAGCTGCTTTACCTGTCGTGGACAATAGTAGCGAGTTTGTCAGTATCAGAAAGTTTCCTGGTCGCTTATAGCAACGAGCAGATACACGAGGAAACCGTGAATATATCAGGCAACGAGGCATAAAAGGTACAGTGAGAAAGTGTGGCAATATAGAAGATTTCACTAATAATTATCTCATATTCCAAATGTCTAGACTTATGATAACATTGGCAAATACCTTTAGAGTGTTGATATAAAAGGTACGGACTGTCGACGACTCTTGATTGTTTTTATTTCGTTGGTTTTCTTAGCACAGAGGTGAGATGTAGAGAAGAAGTGCGTAGAGAAGTTGAGAAGTAGAGAAGTTAAGTAGTCGAGTTTCATACTCAACGCTACTCCTTCTTAGTAGGTAATCCTTGCTATTGGTATTCACCTGTGGATATAAATTGGATACAGAGTACTAGGTATATTATTAAAGTAGCTAGTTATACGTTGGCTGGTTGAGTTCTTATACGGACTCAAACGGATCACCAGATTAGTCTCTCCGACTGACTACTCCGACTGAGAAAACCCCGTCGGGAATTGATCTCTCAAATTTCTATTGAAATCTTTCGAATCAATTGAATGATAAACCGACAACAAATGAAACATGTGGATTTGAAAAGATCAAAATATTTATTAGCTTTCTTTATTTGACAGAATATCAAATGATACGGCACTACTCAAACATCCAATATGTTAAGTATGGTGTTCATCCAATGTCAAGTGTATTATCGTGTCGGCTCAAACATTCAGATACCGAGCGTTATCCGGAGATTCAAAGTATATTGAGATATAACAGCCCTACTCAGCCTTATTCAATTAATTAAGCTCGATCAACATGCACCTCGTTCAAACACTTTAATAAACTTTCGATACCTACCTACTAACCTCAAAAGCTCCCAAATAGGCAAGTGTGTCTAGGTAGGTGGTCTCTCGCAGGTCGGAAAAATAGGGACACCGAAAATATACACCCTTTTCAAAACTCGATATCAATTCAGACAATCATTGTTTCCGCCGGAAAGTTGACCAAGTATATTTATAAGCTTCGAATCTATATTTTGAATAGCAATTGATATCATTATGAAGTATCAAAATATATCAAAATATATCAAAATACAAAATACAAAATACAAAATACAAAATACAAAATACAAAATACAAAATACAAAATACAAAATACAAAATACAAAATACAAAATACAAAAAATACAAAGTGTTATCATTGTATAATTCTCTTTGGTGGATTTGGTGTCCCCGGTATTTCCGTCCTCCTGGAGGTAGTATCTCGGCCTGTGGATTGAATGCGGATCAGTGCGCGGAGATAAGGATTTCAGCGAGGTTAGATAAGACATTTATTTAAGTTCCAGAAGAATTGCGATGATGGCAATATTATTGCCTGGATATTCTTTTCCTTTCCTTTTGAACAGGTATTAATACGTCTTTATGTTATTACGTTTGTTTGGTAGGCCAGTTTGGCGTACATCTTCTCTTCGTTATACTTTGCTCAGTTCTCGGTATATTTCTCAAACTCACAAATCTCCGCCATTTCCTACCATACCAAAATGCCCCTCACCAACATGTTCTTGCGCAGAGAACCCCGAGATGCCAGAAGGCTTCGAGATAGACTATTCGAAGCCACTCAATGGAACAATGGCCGCATATGCTGAACAAGTTCTGATATGCACGGGGAAGCCAGATTGGCCTTCTCGTATCGAGGAAGAAAATTCCGGGGATAATCTCGCTGCAGACATCAAGGAGTTGATGGGCCGCGGCGGAATGTATAGTGATGTATGATCAACAATTACCCACCTTTGCTTCTGTTGAACTGCCATTAACGGTGTTCCATTTAGCCTTACAATAACGTTTCTATTACAAATTCATCCTTTCCCTCTACCGTTGCCTCACATCGACCCGAGATTATAACGACTTCTGCCTATATAGTTCCATCCTTCAAATATATACCTTTTCTTCCGCGGGTATCGTTCGATTCTGTACAAGCTTTGGTGAAAGGATATTTACTTCCTACGAAACTACACCCCGCACACGAAAACCTATCTCCGATACACAAAGACTGCTTGCTGCGAAGTAAAGAACAGGCAGATTTCCTACCCGCCGTGAAAGACGTGAAAGATATATTGGTATTGATCTGCGGACACGGAGGACGAGATGTGAGATGTGGAATTTTAGCTCCAATCTTGCAAGCTGAATTTGAAAGATTCCTATCAGCAAAAGATGTACAGGTCTTGCACGGTGCGGTGGAAGTAGGTGACGGGAGCTCTACAGAACGATTAGAAGGACCAATCGAACCAATTGGAAACACTGCAAGAATCGGGTCTGTAAGTCATATTGGAGGACATAAGTTTGCTGGGAACGTTATATTATATATTCCGCCTCATACAAAGACGAAAGATGGTGAAGCTCATCCATTAGCCGGCTGTGGGATCTGGTATGGGAGAGTAGAACCAAAACACGTAGAAGGGATTGTGCAGGCAACATTATTAGAAGGAAAGGTCGTAGAAGAGTTATTCCGCGGTGGTATTAAACAAGGTGGTGAAATTTTGAGGATATAAACTTCTCTATCTTCCAATAGGAACCAGAAATGTAGCAACACAATGTGAAGTGATCCTGTCGACGGAGCGGCAAAGTATCGAAATCATTGTTGAAGATAGACAACGGACTGTAGAAACAAGAATGAAATACAGGAAACATCTTCATGAGATAGGTAAAGTTCTAAGGTAAAATTTAAATCACGCAAGTTGCAACGGAGAGTTGTGAAGTCTCAACCCAGGGAGGCAACTCAGGGAGGCAAAGTGACCTCATTCTGATCATATTACCACGCCCGCTACAATGTACGAATATCCCTCATGCATTGACTGTACGATCAAAGATTCAAAAGGGGATCAACACATGTCGTTAGTAACATAGTGCTACCCCCAGGTAGGTAGGTAGGTATAGCTCACGACTCACGACTCACAGCTGAAAGTCCTCAAGGCCGAGGCAAGCTCAACAGCTATGCGTAAGTATACATTCAAAGAATCACATGATAATTCAAGTACGCAATGTATGCGGGTAAGAATCTTGGAAAAATGGCGATCGAGATCGATCATCGAGAACAAGCATCGGTATCGGGGTTTTGGAACATATGGAAAAGAACAGCATGGAATTTCCAATTTCCATTCCACCATTTTATTGATTTTTATGAACACGAGATCAAGCAAAAGTGGAGTAACATTTTCCATAGAGCAGTCCAGAAACCTCTTAGTATGAGTTCCCCTCTCAAAAAGCAAGTATTTTCTGCTTCATATGCACATCAAATTCTAGAATCAGTCTTCGTATCATCGTATGAGAACTATGATGATACAGCCTATGAACCTATTAGCCACTCATGGCGGGGGATCGCCCCTCCGACCCGAAGCTATCCGCACCGCGCATGGCCCATCCCCTTCAACTTGGTCAATTTGGTATGGGAAAAAAGTTGGTCAAGCCACAGAGGGTCACCAATCAGCGTTCATTATAGTGACACTTGTATCATTTATGGCTTAGCTTCATGGAGATCCTGAGTGACTTAACCACACCATTACCTACTTGAATTGATACAGGCAACGTCTCCAAGCTACGTACTAGGTAAGGAGGCTTGAATTTTGCAGATCTTGATTGGCTCAAATCAATAAGCTCCTACGTCATTGTAAACAATGGAAGCTCAGTTGTTGTAGCAGATGAGCATGAGCTCTTTCTTCCACAGTCAGAAGGTGAATCATCCCTCCCTTTGTTTGCTAGTTGGAAACAACTGCCAACCAAGCAGATTCCAAGTATGACGTACTAGAGCTATCCAGGTAAGGAGTGAATTTGGTCTTAGCTTTCTTTGGAGAAAGGGACCAGAATATAAACTTCATCTTCTCCCCAACTTGTCGATTTTCTCTCCATCAACTTTACAACTCACAACTCTACACTACAACTTCAATAATACAAACAACTTAAACCTTTAAAACAACTCTTCAAAACATTCAAAATGGAGACCGTCAAGGCAAGTCTACCCTTTTTGCAGTTCATCATCTCTTCCCAAGCTTCCACAACATCTCAGAGAAAAGATTGTTGAATTATATGTATTTCCATAACACTCTCTAACACGGCGCAACAGAACGCAGCCAACTACGTCGCAGAGACAGTTCAAGGTGCTACTGCCACCACCTCCAAGGAGGCCAACAAGCAAGTCGCCAAGGACAGCGATGCCAGCCTTTCCACCCGCGCCAGCGCTGGTATCGATGCCGTCAAGGACAAGGCCGACGAGTCTGGACACAACACCAAGGCTGATGTCCACAAGGGTAAGTTTTAGCTTTCTCACCTTTGCACGTTTGTAAACATGCACTAATAAATTCTACAGAGGCTGCCAAGCACTAGATTCTTCAACTCAGTGGATCTCGCTCTCTGCATTCTATCATAATGACTTTGGCGTATGGGATGGATTGGAGGATTCCTGGGGAGGTGATGAGCCTGAAACTCATGTATTAGTGGTCTCAATACCCTCATAATAACGATGCTTTTATGATACTCAAACGAATTTGTCTTCTGCTTTGTATTTGTGATTTGAATTTTACCTCCCATCATCGGCCCATTTTAGCCAAATCCCGATCACATTTCAGCCAGTTGCGCGACCATTGTTCTGGCTAGAAGATCAAAAAGCTGGTTGATACAGATTTCTGACCTGCAGAATAAGCTTCTCCACACAATCATAGGGATTCCTTGATGACGTCACATTGAGGGGAGTTTCTGCTCCGACCACATTTACGGATTAAAGTACTCCGTATTCCGTGAAGTCGTGAAAATTGTCAAAGCTTCATCTTCAGCTGGAGCTTTCAAACCTATAGACCGAGAGTGGGATTGAGTTGTCCATTGACCTCGACTGTCTTTCCCTCACATTTACAGGCTCTCCTCTCCAAATCTTGATAGATTGGTGAGTTGGATTTGAGTCAATTAACTTTTACACGCCTTCTGCATCTACCATGTCTTCCATAATGGAGCATATCGACCAAACCACCATCCTCTCTCTCCTCGGCGTCGTCGCAATTCTCCTATCCTCCTACATCATCTCCATCCGCGTTCTCGCGCCCACTACCCCCTCCTCGCTTCGTATCCTCTTCATCTGGCATTTCTTTGATTTCCTCATCCACACCATCTTCGAAGGTTCCTTCCTCTACAACTGTTTTTTCTCTCGCGTCCCCTTCGATTCGTCAGTTGCTCATCCAGTTGCTCTATCTAATTTCTTGGGCACAAGTGAATATGTATACGGAGCACAATATGCGGATAATTGGGCGAGTAAATTGTGGATGGTTTATGCGCAAGCGGATCGAAGATGGGCGGGTGCAGATTTGACAGTGGTTAGTTTGGAGTTGTTGACTGTGCTTGGGGCTGGACCTTTGGCACTTTGGATTTGTTGGGGGATTGTGAGGAAGGATTGGAGAGTTAACTTTTGGATGGTGGTGCTTGCTACGGGGGAATTGTATGGTGGTATGTTTATGGGGTTCTTCTCTGTCAGTTAAATGATAGGAAATCATATGCTAACTCTGTACGTGAATAATAGGTTTCATGACATTTGCACCAGAATGGTTAATTGGCTGTAAGAATTTGGATACGAGTAACTTTATGTTTAAATGGGTTTACTTGGTATTTTTCAATACGTTGTGGGTTTTCTTACCAATATATGCAATGTATGTGGCATTCTATGATATTGGTAATGCGATGCAGTTGAGGAATAGTGTTATCAACGCAAAGGTAGAAATGATGAAGCGAGAGAAGAAGAATTGAGGTTAAAAGGGGGTGCATAACATGGAAGAAGACAGCGTAAAGTCAGGTGGGCAGGGGATATCTCAGGATACTCGAATTTGAGAGCCATTCAAGTCACATAATACATTCTAAGACCATATATTGTATCTACACATATCGTATCTAAAAGAATAATATAACATTTATCTCAATGTGGGCGTTTAATAATCCGAATTACAGTCTGAATCTATATGCTAGGTATCTAGTGAGTGGTTTAGAATGTTCTATGGAGAGTACATAATTTCCAATATAACAATGTTATGGAAGTAAGGTTTACGGCTAATAATCAATGAACCAAAATACAGCTACCAGAGGTCAACTCGTTGTGCTTCATAGTCTGTACTTAGGTATGCAAATTTCATATAATTCTATGAGTGATGTACCAAGTGTACGAAGTATACCTCGGTAGGTAATTATTGAGTTGTAGATGTCATTGAAGTGCTCGGATCTTCCAAGGAATAAGGGTTTCGGTTGACCCTGCACTACCTGTTTCCATGTCTCTTTAGTTGAATTCCCGAAGTTCATAAACATACTGGTATGAACTTCTACCAGATACCTAAATGTCATCGGCGATCAGATCTCATCTGGCAATGCTGAGAGAACTTCCTCCCATAGTGGCTGTGCTGACGCTTCACGTGACTAATCGAGAAAGAACCTGTTTTCAAACTGTGGCTTGGCTTGGCTTTTTCCTTCCGCCACTGACGAATCACCAATCTTGGTTGTGATGGTTGTGCTGGTTGTGATCCCTTGATCCCTTGATCCTAAAAACTTTGGCAATGACGTCAAAAAGGTCTCGATCAATGTTCCCAAGCATTTTGAAGACAAAACGTTACATTGATGACATTTCTGACATTTCTAAAAAGATTCTAATGACCAAAAGCGACGGATTGAAGACGGATACCAAGTCTTGCAATTGGAAATCTTCCTGAATATCACTTCTGGAATCTTAACATTCTCAAATACTTTCACCGGAATCGGTACATCCCGTGAAACGGCACAAGATCTTCCATTTCGTCCTCTTGTGCGAATAAAGGAACAGCTCTAGATCTTGTGTCAGAGTATTTCTCAGAGTAGTTTCAAAAGTAGCTACTTTCTTTGCCTACTTAATGCAAATGATCTCGGCCTTTATCGTTTTGGCGGCAATTGAGAACAGCCACCAAAGTTACTCAAACCTGCATCGAAGAGTGAAGACACAAATAAACAAAGAAAACGAGGGGCATGTGAAGAATTGGAGGACCGAGCAAAACAGCAAAACAGCAAGACAGTAAAACAAAGAAATCTTATACGAAGACTAGGCTTTCTTGATGAAGGTTACACCATCTACTTATCATCATTGGTCCCCGCTGACGAATGGTTCGATTTATAGTTTATGATCAACCGGCTCCATTTGACGACATCATATGCAGATCTTCATAAAGTCATCCCTCACTTCATATTCTCTCAACTCCATATTAAATATTTTCATTGTCCTCAATTTGTTCTTTTCATCTGATCTGATATTTCCCCATCTACCCCTTCATATACCCAAAGAGAAACATAAACCTTCATACATTTCATCATGAGAGGCGGCGGCGTAGCACTCAAAGCCCTTCAATGGTTTCTTCGCGGCGTGGAATTCTGCTGCTCGGTTATCATTCTTGGAATCTTTGCCTATTTCCTCGCCAAACTTTCTACCAATAATCTTCCTATCGCTACATACATCAAAGCCGTCGAAGGTATTTCGGGTTCAGGTGCACTATATACAGTTCTTGGACTCGGTCTTCTCTGTTGTGTCGCCGGTTTGATGTTCTTTTCCATCATCGCTATTATTCTCGATTTCTGCTTCACCGGCGCATTTATCTATGTAGCTTATGCTACTAGGCATGGTAGATCATGTTCCGGATATGTGTATACACCTTTGGGTAATGGAATCGCGGCCACAAATCAAAGACTTTCTGGAGTTGGAGCCTTGAGAGATACAACTCTGCCTAGTTTGTCCGATAGCTGTAGATTGAATACAGCTTGTTTTGCTGTCTCAATTGTCGCTGCGTAAGTGTACCTTTTATTTTTATCCCTTTATTTTATGTGCTGAGAATTAACTGAGGAAATGTGAGAAATCACACTAACATTGAAATTAGTGTTTTCTTCTTTATTTCACTTTTTGTCGAATTAGCTCTCATCAAGCACCACAAAAAAGAAAAGGCATTCGGTCCATCTCCCAACAATGGCTATACAGCCGGCAGAACCCGTGGTAGATTCTGGCCAAAACGTCAACGAGTCCACGATGGTGAATACATGGCTGGAGGAGTTGGCTCAGAAAAGCCCGATGCATTACCCATCCACTCTACTCCTAATGATGTGAGAACCTCGAATGCTACGGATGCAACTATGGTGGCACGAACTCACGAAGGTTATGGTTCACAAACAGGATATGGACATTCTCCTGTATCCCCAGTCGTTGGTACTCACGGTCATCAGGTAAATGGTGTGGACTATGGTACAGGTCCGACGATGTATGCACCACCTCATGCAACAGAAATGCCAGCTGAGGGGTACAGAGGAACTCATCAATATCAAAATTCCAATGGTACTTTCTAGGTACTGTTGGAGCGATATTCAGATGCAGGAGATGGGGGTGGGATGAAAATGATGCAGACAAGGACCTGCACAACACATTGCAATTTGGCAGATTATGTTTCTCCAAAGTTGACAACTGTATATATGTTTGTAACGATACCACGATATTTTAATGCGTAATAATTCAATTTCTCATCAACAACATTGGTTTTCAATATTCGTAATTGCAAGTGATCTCCTTCGCTCCTCGCTTGTGCTTTGTTATTCCGTATCTATTGTGGTAGTGATAATATCTCATCTATCTTTTGTCAGTTGTACTTCTTTCATTCTAGATCATCCTATCTATCTAGGTATTTTGTTCATTTACAGTCTACACCATTTGAAGTATATAATTCCTTCAAAACATCTGGGATATTGAGAAAGGACATGATATCCGAATTATCTAATTTGTTCTCGAATATTTTTACTAGTAATTCTATTAATCACGTTGAATAGGTAGGTATTGCCAAATGTCAACTAAAGTGCTATTGTGTATAATTCTCGAATACCTAGCTAGTATATATCCAACATTCCCAACTCTGGATACTGGCTACCAGATATTTCTATATCCCCATACATAGGTAGTAAATTTGTCTCATACCCGAATGTCCATAAACAAGTACAGCCCCATCGTATCGAGACCGCCCATATCTCCTACTACAGACATGACTGTATCGAGATGCTGTAAGTACCATACCTCACCACTGAGCGATATCAAACGTAAACAAGCATCTTGGCCATATTAATGACCATAATCTAACGTTAACCATCGGGCCCGAGTTCGTTGTTCTCACAAGGCCTTTCAGGTCGCAGTCACACTCGCGGTGTTTACAATGAGACCGTGTTGGGTGGCCTTGTTGGTTATATTGAGACGGGGTGAGTGGGATATAAGTACGGGTTGTATTTGAGTTTTGTGATGCATAGTCGTTCTCATCATTACGGGAATTCCATCTCTCGTTGAAAATCTTCCGGTGCTTTTTCCCCCCAGGATTACAGTTATACAACCCTTCACATTAGCACGATTGTAGACATCTCCGGTGTTTACTTTTTACTCTCCCCCTATCAACAACCCCTCAAATATGACCAAAGAATCTCAACCCCCCAAACAAAAATACATTTCCGCTCGAACAATGATACCATCAGCATTAGTAGATGTATTAAAACAGAGAGCGAGCGATCTCTCAAAAACAATCACTCTGAAGGAAAAACCAAAGCATCTAGATGAAAATGCACATCCAATCAATAGCGTAATCAATAGGAGGGTTGAGAGAGACACGAAAGAGATCGATTGCCACGGCTGTCAAGAAGTGATGATGATGATATGGGTGTTTGTTAGTATGAAATTTTGAGTATCAAGAGAGCTAGCTGAAGCCTGAATGCGTAATGGAAGTAGCGGATGAAGTGATAAGAGGGGAAAGAGGAATGATTGTGATGAATATCACTCAGCCATATATTGATAGTAATACCGTAACACATAATACATTCACCCGTTACACCGACCACCTAAAACTCTACATTTGTGTTTCCCGGAAAAACCCGCACCATTAACGTCTATAGATAACAGACTCGAAGCGCGAGTGGCAATTGTTGGCTCCGTTGCTAGGCTCCCTTTCAACCAAGCCAGACCTGTTGAGGCCATCCCATCTCACTCAGCCTGATGATCCTATTTAAGAATAAGCGAGGCCAACTTCAAGTACCTAGACCAAGTTGGAAGCTTTACAATTCTCGGGGAGAATAATCAACGAGGGCGAAAGCAGAAGTTAAAAGTAGATTTTTACTAATTAAAGAGTTGAGAGCATGATTGAACTTTAGCATAGCACCTTCATACAGAAAAAGAAATGCAATTGTTTGAACACGCATGACTAACGATATTATAGTATAGTAACAAGATATATTCGAAGATAAAAGTTTTAGATATGTACAACTAAAATTATGTCCAAGAAAGAACTTCGAATATGTACAGCGAGAAGTTCCAACAACAGTATGTACAAGATAAGTCGTAGATTCAAGAATGAGACCATTTCAAAAGTCGAGAGAGAGCGAAAGTAATGGACCCCACGAACCAAAGAGTTCAAGAACCCTCTCTTTAGAGCTTGCCAATACCGGCATGGGCCACGACATAAGCGGGGACCGACGAAGCAGCGATCGCAGCAGGAACATAGCCACTTTCCTTGGTCTTGATGGTGGCCAAGAAGGCGGTGGTGCCGTAACCTGGCATGGCTCCCGAGCTTGAAACTGCATTTACGACACAAGCACGGCCGAGGTATGCGGTACAAGATGATTCGGTTCCAGAAACGGTGGTGAAGATGGAGCCTCCAGCTGAGGCAGAAGCAGCTGTGATAGGAGTTGTGACAGATTGGAAGTAGTTGCCCTCCAACAAGACTGCAGCGCCGACACCGATATCGAAATCATGGCCTGCAACATTGTAGAAGTAGTTGTTGACGGCGTGCATGGTGATAGCATCGCCGGAGCTTCCACCGACCTTGGGGGCTCTGCCAGAGCAGTGATGAATGTAGTTGTTTGCGAGAGTAACGTAGTCTGCGGCACCATAGAAGAGCATTGTCCAATAGTGTTGGCCGTTGCAAGTGGCGGACCAGGAAGTTTGACCATCGAATTCATTGTTGGAGATTGTGAGTCTACCGGCTGCATTGTATCCAGTGACAAGCATTTGTCTACCGATGAGAGAGAATTTACAGTGATCGATCCAGATCAAGTCTGTGCCAACCTAAAGATAATAGTTAGTATTTAGGCTTTGTAACTTCCCTTCCCTCAAGATGCAAAACTTACCAAAGTAATAGCATCACCACCCCAGATCAATGAAGGGTTAAGGTTGGTAATATGAACGTTTTGAATAATGATGTTGGAAACACCAGAGAGATAGAGTCCCCGACCAATGATAACACCGGCGCTGCCTACACCAACAATACTCTTGTTGCTCTTGACCTGGATTGGTGTGGTACCAGCATTATCGTATTTGACCGTAGTTGCGGGAGCAGATCCACACCAACCATTTGCATTGATGGCATTTTGTCCACTAGATCCGCAGGTATTGCTAGTTGGTACGCATCCAGTTGCAGTGGTAGTTCCCAAAGTACCGCGGAAATCAAATGTCTTGGTGATAAGAATGACTCGTGGCGATGAGTCTGTAAGGTAAGAGACCAATCTAAGAAAGTAAATCAGTTGAGGCTCCTATGTCAAGTGTACACTTTGACTCACTCGGCAGTTGTAGTAGGTGTGACAGGGCTAGCACTTCCACCACCAGTCACCTAAACGAGGTTAGTATGCAAGAAAGAAACAGTACACCAATGAATACTAACTCCGTGAGCAGCACCTGAAGCTGATCCGGTAACGCCTGCGCCATGAGCGAAAGGCAACAGCGCGGCTGTAAACCAAAACAAGAGAGAATGCATGATTGTGCTGAGAGTGATACTATGGAATGTTGACTTGACAATCTAGGAATTGGTTGCAATGTTTTGTATTTAGATTTCGTTATCTGGAGGAACATCTCTTTATATATTGTTGATCCTTCTGCCCCGCATTAACAGATGAGATGGAGTTCTCTCCTATTCCAGAATATCGTAGCACCGAGAAACTCACGATGCCTGGTGGATCATCTTTACCGTTAATCTTCCATATTGAAATGCAGGACCGTCTGTATGCCGGATGTTAATGAATTAGGAATCTGATAGTCAGGGCTAAGTAAGCCTATACTTCAACGGTGCTCGGGGCCCTGGTGGACCTTGTAAATATTGGCATTGAGTTCCTCGCCGGTGGTTTCTGGAGCGTATAATGAAGGCAGTGTCACCGGCGTCTTATGCCTGCATGACAAAAGCGCCAACTACACCGGATCAAACTCCCAATACAGAGTGCCAAGGTGATGCCAAGATATGGGTTCGGCAATATGTGGTAGCGGGAAAATCTCTTGTATGATGGAAAATTCCAAATGTCCGCCAAGATATGTGAGAGGAGTTATCTCTAGACTGGATGGAGGACAAAAGCTTGCTCACCAATGATATAGGCATTGGTGTTGGAGACAGAGAACCCTGAGTACGTATATTATCTTCGACAAATTGCCTAAATAGAAATTCAACACGTCGATGTACATGCGTGAAGATCACTTGACCTTTTTTGAAGGAAAATGGAAATGTGGTTGGTACATCACCGTCCTCTTTAGAACAATACGAATATAGAAATCTAGAAGACCCAAATTGGTAAACAAGAGTGTACTAGAACAGTCGGCGTAGGCTTCATGAAAAAAAGATTAAAATACGGGCCATAAACTATTGAAACTGTAATAAGTTCCAGTGGATATACCGACAATAAATTGTTTTGTTTGCCGTGTATGTTCCCCAGATATGCAGATAGAAAATTCTCCGATCGGTACCGACGCTGTACTACAGCAGTACTACTGGTACCACAGCACATGCACCGCCATACATGTATTGTTATCTGACACCGTGGGATTGGACCTTGAGTGGGGGAAGGGAAGGATGGCAAGTTGCCAAGATGGAATAATTACTGATTGTGCAGAAAAAGGTAAGCATCGTGACCTATAGTGGCGCAGCTATTGCTTCAGATAAATCATCACGGAGAGTCTGTACAACGATGGGAATGTCACCGTTTTGAGATTTTCGAGGCCGATTCTTCCGAGTATAGTTGTTTTTACGGGAGAGAGATATTGAGCACCCGGGATTTGATCCCCAAATACGACCTTTGGCAGCGGATAACTGACAGGCGGAGAAGGACTGTATTGTTAGCATACTCGTCGAAAAGCTCAACCCCTTGGTTACTCTCGGGTCATGAGGCCAAGTCTGGGTCGAAATTACACATGGTTTCATGCGAGGTGATACCAGAAACATCGTAAGTCACTTTCTTGGAATCTCATGCATCTCATTCGAAAAGTTAATTGTACGATGCTGGAATAGTCTTAGAAAGGGTTTCTCCCGCCGACGGCCGAAGTTTTTGAAAGTATGAAGTTCTCCGTACAACAAGGTGATCAATTTAAAGCACTACAAGCCCGAAGTAATATCGACAAGAATGGGGTGGAGGAAGCATTCAAGGTCAAAGCAACATGTTTCCGTCCATAATTTTAGACTTCGTACTCTTTTGATTCTTGGTATTCCAAAGAGGAAAAGGGGTCTATATAAAAGCTTGGTACGCATTTCCACATTGAGCGACGGCGGTCTAGACACCTGGGTAGGGATTTCGGCGACTCCTTTGTTGCTGTCAATGCTATTCAATTGTGAATCGAATGTTGAGTAAAAGCGTTGTTTTTCAGTGAATTCCCAAGTCTCTCATAAATGTTCTTACTCTGACCGAATGATAATAAAGTTTGCGTTGCAGCAGCAGCGAAAGAGTGAGAAGTCGAAGCTGCGAGCATCAAGATGAAACACAACCAGCCACAGCCCAGCCCGCACGTGACGTGACGTGACGTGACGTGACGTGACTAAGGAACTCAAGCCTCAATTCTTTCTCAGTAGCATGAGCTCGAGCTTCTTGGAATTGATCTCTCCTTATTATTGATCATGAAATTGCTCCTCAGTCGTTCGCGCGAGATGATGAAGCGTTCCTGTCTCTCATCTGCTCATTGAGCGACCTTCTACAAGACCTGCACCTTTGAGAGCTTTTCCAGCACTTGAAGTCTGCTTCTTACGGTGTTTCTCATGAATACGCCCACTGAACTGTGTTTCGAACTTGCAGACACTGATGTTTGTGGTTCGCGACTTTTCTCTCTCATACTTCATGGTCGTGTTGTAGGACATTCCAGAACAAGCTGACGCGGTCAGTGATATGGCCTCCAGACCAGAATCCAAGAATCAATTCAATATCCTCTGATCACTGAATGGGGATGTATGCTCTTATATATTTGGCCTTCGGTTTCCGTCCCATGCTCAAACAACATAACCTCATTATGTTGAATAGCTCTGAACGTCGAGGGTTCATGGTGATCTGAATTGGCACTGCATAGTAGGTGTTTACTCTGGAATCATCACAAGGACCCAATGGGACATAGAAAATCAATGATGCCAAAATTTCTATTATCGTCGAGGCTGATTTTCTCAGTAAATGCGCAAGTGTGCATTGAATCACAGCATATTTTCGGCTATGCAGACCGGATATGTTGGTTCTGACGAGTTTGTAACGAATCAACAAGGATTTGCGGATATTTGATTGGCCTACAACGACTACGCCTGACACATTATTGGCTAGCTCCCCTTGATCACCGAAGAAACGGCGTGGTATCAGTCTCCGAACGAAGATACTCCTTCATTGTCCAGCCACAAATCAAACATTTAAGTAGGTAGACAGAATACCTCTGAGAAGCTAATTTATATTGCAATAGAAACTGAAATTTACATACACATACTACATTATTTACTAACCGATTGATCAAGTCGAGTCCTGGATATTCGCAGACCCATGTCTCCTCGAGTAACCGATCTCCCTCCATCTCGGCCAACCGGGCATCCAGTCTACCGTCCCGGCCACGCCTCAATCCTTACCAGACACCCGATCGACCAATATTGGGCAAGTTCCCTACCTCTTCATCTTCGGTCTCCAGTGTCAGTACGATGTCGACTGCTGATAGCACATTTTCGATTAGATCTTTCAGACGTGAATCGTCGCCAATCACCCCACCAAATGATTTCGAGGAATCAATTGATCAGTGGCCAACTGCACGACCTCGGAATTTGTATGAATCCCCCATAAGAACTTCAAGGAATTCAAGATATAGATATCAAGCAATAGCTTCGCAATCCAAAGCTGATGAAGGTCGAGATCGAGTCGAAGGTCAAGGAGACGATGAAGTTGACTATCAAGATGTCAATAATGACAACAACCCAGCTAAAAGGGTATTGAAGATGCCTGGGGCTTTTCCCACCGTTGCAGAAGAAACCATTGTCAACAGGCGTGTGAGCTCGGGCTTCAATAATGCCTACAATGCTATGCCTGTTCAGTATCCTATTCTTCCAGCGATAGTACCACAGTGTCCAAAGTTTTGTTCTTATGGATCCGCTCGCAAAAGCACCCGAGAAATAAATCACGCTATACGATCTCTTCTCCAGAAGCCACTCAAGCCTCATTGCGACCTTACTGCTGGTTACATATATGCGTTTGAATCTCCCAGGTATGCTCCTTGTCACATAAAGATCGGCCAATCGAGCAGAGCTCCAGAAACTCGCATGCGCGAGTGGTCGAAATGTAGAATACCAATTTCCAAAATTTCCAAAATTGTATCTACAGTTCCACCCGAATCACCCAGCGGCAATGGCGAAGACGCTTTCTATCATTACGCGTTAGTTGAGTCTATCCTCTTCGAAGAGTTCTATAACCAGCGCAAGTGGTTTGAATGCGAAGTTTGCAAAAATAACCAGCGCGGACCTAGAAGGCATACAGAATGGTTGGAAATTGATGCATCAACTGCAACTCATGCAATAAGGCGTTGGCGTGATTGGGTCGAAAGGGAAAAGCCATTCACATCGCTGGGGAGGCTAACGGCCTATTGGCAGTGGAGAGTGGATGAATTACCGAAGAATTCATCGAGTATAAATTGGGATGACTGGACACGACCTGGGCTGTGGGAGTATTGGGGGTTTCGGCTAGAACAGCTTTCCCTTCATACTTCGAAATTAAAACTACACGTTACGAGGAAAGATAAGCAATTTTGGACAATGAGTTGCTTTTTCATATTCGTTTCATTCTTCATATACACTCTCGAGTTTACCATTTCCTTTGCAATGGTATTATTCGCTCTGTGATCTTTGCTTTTGGCGTGGACATCAAATTTTTGGGAGAATTTGGAGTTGCTGGTTGGCGTTTGCATATGGACTTGTGATCGGCGAATACCAAATTTGAGGTGCGTGGTGGCAAGTGATCCAATATTGTTATAATTCTCTTTAAATTTTCTTTAAATTTTCTTTATGTGTCTTACTATAACTTGAGAAGATTCGCTATCATATCGTCCATCGAAATATAATTAATGACTTTGGTAAATTGACTTCAACAGGTGCCGAAGTATTCCTTTTAGCCGATACTCGGGCAGGGGAGAAACGTGATCTTTTTGTTTCACCTCGGCAGTCATAGGTACGAACCTGTGCACGTTCAAACCATTCTTGGTGTAAACGAAATTGTAGGTACGCACATCAAAGTTGTACCCTTTTCAAAATTCGATCATTAATCAATTGATTGATATTTCTATTTCGAATCCCAGTAGAATTGTTTAGTAGCCTTTAACTTACATGAACGTAAAGTTTCTTTATGTTTAAGGAAGATTTGCTAACATAAGTGTTTTTGAAAGGTTTGTATGTACATAGTCCCGTCCACATCGAGCCGTCCACAAAGACTCGTTCTGATACATATACTTTACACGTCGTACGATATTTGAACTTATAAAACGTTAGGATCGCCTACATCTATACTTGTGTATTTACAACTCTGGATACTGACCAAAGCCCAATCATCAAGTCAACGATGGCTCTACCACCTCCGCTTCCCGAAGGGCCAATCTACCACCCAACGCTACCGATATGGAAACGCGTGACTCTTTGGCTCAAACTACACTTCGTCAGAACCCTTACCAAGATCTTCATCCCGATACTCATATCCCCCTATGTACGCGGTCGAGCAACCCTCCCTACATTCACTAAAACCTACCCCATCCACTCCTCGCTCACCCATAGAATCTTCATCCCCTCCACCTACAAATCTGGCGACCCACCTCTTCCCCTCTACCTCAATGTCCACGGTGGAGGATTCGTCTTCGGTGTTCCTGCCATCGACGACGAATTCTGTTCTTACTTCTCCTCTAAACACAACATCCTGGTCACCTCCCTCGACTACTCCAAAGCTCCCAAAGCAACGTTCCCTCAATCCATTAACGAATTAACCGATGTCGTGACCTCCATCCTCGAAGACGAATCTCTCCCATTCGATCGCTCTAAAGTAGCTATTGGTGGTTTCAGCGCCGGCGGCTGTTGTTCCCTCGCCGTTCCACAAGCTCCCTCTCTTCAAGGCAAAATCCAGGGCGTATGTGCATTCTACCCCGTTTGTGGGTTTGTGACGCCGCAATCGGTCGCAATTGCAGCGAGACCTTCTTATGCGACTAAAGATGGTTTGGAAAATTTAGGACCACTATTCAACTATGCGTATATACCTCCTGGAACAGATTTGTGTGACCCGAGACTTAGTGTTACGTATGCGGATAGAAAGATGCTGCCGAAGAAAATTTGTATGGTGGGGTGTGAGTTGGATATGTTGTGGTATGATGCTGAGTTTATGGCGGAGAGGCTTGTGGGCAAGGAGAGGGTAGAGGGTGAGACAGTCTGGGAAAAGGATGGGGTGAGATGGGAGAAGGTTATAGGTGTTGAGCATGGTATGTTGAGCAGACCTCTCTTTTGTAGACCCCTTGAGTATGAGGATGAAGTAGCCAGGCTTTCCAATAGTTTGGACTGCCGTTCGATAATGAAAGACTTTAAATTTCTGGATCCAATTTGAACATTCAGAAGATTTGAAATGTTGAATTGCGCTTGCAATCTGAAAGTTTCTGTCCAGTCTACTAGTCAAACTAGTAGAGATATTGGTACTTTGGAAGTAGAAATTGTCATACTAACTTTGATCTAGGATTCGAGAGTTTTGGCGGGTGCCAGCAAAGAGATAAAATAAAAAGAGAAAAGTTAATGGCGACAGGGAGGAAAATGTACGATGACGCTGCAGAGTGTTTATTCAGAGAAGTCTACCATTAAAGTACCGCCCACATCTTACCCTTATACTCAGCAGTTCTGTTCTTTGCGTTTCATTTAATGGATATAACCCATCAAAACAGAACTGCTCAAATATATAGCTTTCCAGGCCTGAAGGACTCTGAGCGATATTCATTGTTGAGATTTAGATTAGATATTGCTTATTATCCTTTGTGAGTTTAGATGAGAACTTCCAAAGTCCCACATAAGAAATAGCAATTCGACATTATTTTCTCGATTTATCGTGATGAGAATTTTCATGCTGTTATTTAAGATATTCACATTGTGAAGAGCTTTCCATTTCCATGAAGCGAGGATATGTGCACCCAGCAAATTTCGAGGACCCCAAACAGAAACATGGAGTGGATAAAATCCATTATCGAAACCGACATCTAACGCTCGCTTCACCACATCTATCCCATCCGCCGATCCCCCAGCCGGCTCGAAATTCTCCGCCCAAGTCCACATCTCCATCTACATGTCCACCTGTCAAATTTTTGCTCCACCAGGGACCAGAGTCTCCCTTTATACTTATCCTCATCTCAATACCCACCCATTGTCGCCACCAAAGACATAGTCAGTGTGTGTTATCATTGTGCCAGCCAAGAAAACCCCGTTGTTTCAAACTATCTACCCTTGCTTGGCGATCATTTTGGAATCATGCGTTTCCAAAAGAGGTTGGGCCATCCAGTGCACTGACAGCTCGGCTTGCGGGCACTGCCGAAGGGTATAAGGCTCTTGGACCTTGGCTTTGACACTGGAAGTTATGGGTCAGATCTAGATCTCTATCTAGATCACGGCGTCGGTGGGAATTTCACTTTGATTTAGAGTCATTCTAGAAGGGGAAGAGCAGAGTGAGAACTGGACTTGAGAGGAGAATAGCTGGTGAAGATATGAGACAGAATTTAAGTGAGTGACAACAGAGGATGGATTTGAATTTGAATTTCTCTTTATATTGATATATCCATAGATATATGAATTGCTTTATCTTGCTTTTCTGCCCATCATTGATGCCTCCTAAGGTTCCATCCTCATATTCAAATTATAATGTAAGAGCTGTGTGGTATACTTCCAGCTTGACCCAAGCCATGAAAACGCCACCATAAGAACCAAATAAAAAGGAGAAGAAGAAGAAGAAGAAGAAGAAGAAGAAGAAGAAGAAGAAAAGAACACACTCACAGCTACTATGCCGTGTAAATAATAACAAATGATCTCTTAATCTTTTTGACGCTTGTAAATTACATATCCAATCCATCCTCATTCACATCCATTCATTACAAAAAGTGAGATGGGAAATCTATTCCTCATCATCTGCACTCCTTGTCTCCACAAAAGTGAGCTCGGCAACTGATCCCTCGACCATATTGAGGTTAACACCATCAATACCTGGGCTTGGTTCACGCTTAGTGACTGCTGAACCGTTGATATCTTCGACGTTGCGGACTGTGGAGATGGAATTTGTTTGTCCAACTATTGTGCTGATATGTTAGCTTTAATTCTATGATTAAGAATACGTGAAGAGAGGAGTAACTAACCAGCTGGTCCACCACGAATAAACATGGTAGTGACAGTAGTCTTCATCTTGGGGTTAGCAACACCGTCCTCACGTTTACCCATCTTAGTCTTTGCTGCAGTACCAGCAGCGGCAGCGGTATTTCCGGTACCTCCAGCTTTGACGAGAATGCCAACACCAGACTCTTCGGTTCCGAGTTGGACTTCGGGGCTGGTCTTGATGGCACCGGCAGCGTAGTTGAGAGCGGCAGTCAAGGTTTGAATGTCACGTTTTGCGGCTCTGTCTACATCCGATCTCTCGAGCTTGACAATACGGGGTGCAATTTCCTTGCCCATTCCTTGGAGTGCTGTTACTTGAGCTTCGGTCTTGTCTTCGGTAGCTCCCTGAACAGCGGCGGCGGGTGCGGCAGCTATGGCTGGTGCTGCTTGTGCTTGTGTTGGAGTTGTGGCGGCGGCACCACCGTTTGCTGCGGCACCGTTTGTTGCGGCGCCAGTAACGGCAGCTCCTTCGAGCGCGTTCATGAGGTTTGATACATCTGCTTTCCCTCCGAATGATATTTCACCATCACCGACTACCAAAGCAGGTGAATAGGCGCCAAGGTTGATGTTCAAAGGAAGTGCCGAGATGCTAGTGGCGATCATGGCCATAACAAGATAGTTGGTCAACATTTTGAAAGTGGAGGGGTGCTTGCGTTGGAGACGGGCTGTGAAATAAGGGTAGTGGGATGAATTAAGTGAACGAATATCTTGAGCGTCAAGCTTAGATGTGTAAATAAAGATCAAGAAAAATCAAATGGAGCACAGCTGAGGAATTAAAACTCTTGGGTGCATGAGGACAAGACTTCTTATATCAAGAAATCATACAGAAAATGCGTTGCCAATAATTTCCAGAAGCCGTGCAATACAGCTCTGGCCAACCCCACACCACACCCACAGTTCCTAACATTGAGGCTCTAGCCAATCGAATGATTTTCCTATCCTGAGATGCTAACAATTCACAAGTTTTGATTATGAACCTTTTCCGCGTGGGATGAATGCCAATATTTCGTCAAACGCCAAGTGACACCGATAACGCGATGTACAGCAATGGCATCAAGCACTCGAGAGACTCAGCACAGACCAAATGCGAGGAAGCAATTGTCTTGGCCGTGATTGCAAAGTCACGGCGACGTTTTGAAATAGCTTTGGTAAGTCTGGCTATGCTTTTTTGGCGTTAGCTTTCTGATAATTCCAGTTCTTGGCAGGTTCTAGCGTCGTATGAGAATCCCTTAAAGGTCACAGCGTAAACCCCGAAATATCTGGAAACGAGTTGCATCTCCAGACATTTCACAATTTGACATACTATAAACAGATTAAGTTTCCTCAGAAATTCCATTTGACAAATCACCCCCAACGTTTGACGTTTTTCATCGCAAGTCTTGGCTGACATTCTGCAAAACCCTGCATATGTGTTCTTCCAAGTTCCAACCGCAGATCAACATCAACATGATCCAAATCTCGGTCAAATGAAGCAAGTATAGGTAGAATAAATGGTAGCAGGAACTCTCCTTCTCAAGGGGTCAAAGTTTGAAGACGAAATTTAAGAAATGAGATGAAAGACATTCTGTTTTAGTCGACGCCACATTGTTTGGACGTAGTCTCGCGGTTTTTTTTTTTCATACCTAGAAACTAGATATCAAATGTATCTACGTGACTAAGAGTTGGCAAAGCCATATCGAGCTTTTTTGAACTAGTAATGGCTCGGAAATCGGATGCATAAACTGAACTTACGTCCCCTTCTCGAATATGAACCATAGCACTGTGGCCTATCACAATCTCAATAACATAGAGTAGAATCGCGAAGAGCTTAATCTTCCGTATCATACCTCATCTGAGGAATCCATCTTTATTGCTTCATTCTGATACAAAGGGCTTGCCTCAACTTCTCGCACCCATAACTGCCAAGGTCTTTCTGCGGTGTCATCGTTGAATTTTTCGGAACCAGAAGCTTGTTCGGCATTCAAAAACCTTAGAGGGCCAAGGTCAGAAACTCTTCCCTCGGCATTCCTGAGCATAAGAGCTTTTGCTTGGAGACCCGCGTTAACTTGTGTATAAACGGCACGGTAGATAGCTTGCTTGATACTTGATCCTACCGTCGTGAAACCGTGATTTGCCATTAAGACGACGTTATAGTCTTGGGTGCTTGATTCCGGCTTGGAAAATTTCTCGGCCAAGGCACTGCCAAACCGTCCAGAGTTTACCAAGAAGTCTTGTCTATCGTTCGAGGTGTATAGCTCCGTGATATCAAAATTAGGTACGTGGTCACCTATAAGTAATCATTATATACATATTCATGCATCGTTCCCGGAAGAGTATCATACCTAAGAATCCAGCCATGTGAAATATCGGTCTCATCTGGACCCCGTTCATCGTGTAGGGGATTACGGCCTCGGCATGACTGTGGATAACGCAATTGATTTCTGAAAATCTCTTGTAAATTTCACTGTGGATAAACCGTTCTTGGTACCCTTTCTTCGCCTTCGGATCTACTGGAGCACCATCGGATACATTATAATGTACCAAGTCGGAGATGGATGAGACCAATGCTGGCGCGGTCGATGCCGACATAATAAAGATACCTGGGTTGTCCGGATGGCGAACAGACACATGACCATAAGCATCGACAACATTTTGATGATGCAAAATATGATTCGCGTGGACGAGGGTTTGAATCTGAAGGTTACTGATTAACCTAGGTCAATAATCTTACACCATTCTTGATCATCCAATCTTTGGACTTTCGCAAAGCCCTCCTCCCAATATCAACATAGCACCGATTGTCCACGCACTCTTCAGACTATTTAGGAAGTTATGTTCTCGACACCAAGAGCTTGCCAATGCCCCATATCTTTGTTTTATCCGAAACCTTTGGACGAGTACATTGACTAGATGCATGAGTACACACAAAGTGGGCCAATACTCACAATTGAGTTTTTCATTTTCAACGAATCTCACAATGTCCCAAAGTATTACGACCAATCGATAAGACTTGACACAAAGTCGTGATGTTGTAAGGCGATGTAGATGTAATTGCGGTGATTGTGTCAACAGCGGTGGGAAAACAGACGGCGATGATACTGGCAAAATCGACGACGATATTGTTTAGTTGTTGGTAGTCTATCGGGTGGAATCACCCGTGGCGGAATGATAGGTCACCTACTTTCAATTCTCCAGACCTCGGTGTCCCCACAATCTGATCTATCTATCTGCATCTACAGCGGCGCGCACCGATTTACTGCAAACCAGGGAAACATATCACATGTGATAACTTAATAGGGTTAACGGGACCGAAATTACCGCCCAGCAATATTTCACGTCTTCATATCTTCATATCGTGGTAGAATCGTGGGACCGCAGAAGCGACAGTATGATAATAATCATTGATGGACGACGGCGAGGAGCGAAATGTGAGAGGATGCTTGGCGTTCTTATTTTAGAAGGTCGCACGAATAAATCCCAGCAATCTGTGTGGCTACCTTCCAAAAACTACTTAAAGAGTCCACAACAACCATCAGAATTATCACAAGGGATGACAGGAACTTTTTACTTTTTCTATCATTATCTTCAGGGGATTTTAAACCTGCACAACATCTTACCTCCTGTTGTTGCTCTGAAAGAAAATCTTTTCTCGGCGAATGATAACCGAGTGGTAAGGAAGTTTATCATCTATCATCTATCATTCGCTGGACGGTAGGAATACGTAATGTACCTGACTATCGATTAGCCTTATTAACTTTCTTCATTTATCGTTTGAGCAATCAAGTCCTTTCATTTGACTGCCGATCAGGGGATAAGCATAAAATGGGGATCAATATAGTGTGTCAAGCGTCGCTTCTAGCCTATTTAAGAACCTTGAAAACATCGTAGTTCGATATCACAATTGACCTATGAGCATGGAATATTACCATTTCTTCCAGCCGTTCCTTTCTTATACACCTTCTTCTCTTAGATAATGTCTCTAATACAACCCAACACCAGTGGAGTGTGACACGTTTTGGTGAAGATTGCTTATCACCCATGGCGAATGAGTGCAGTTTGGAAATGTTATATCTATGGCCTCAGTGGAAGTGGTGAATTTTCTTTGCGTGAGATAGAAGCATCGATTTCCCTCGCTTTCCCTTGGTATTGAAACTTTGTGCAACAATGACTTCCTCAATCTCCAAAGTTCTTTTGCCATTTGTGCTTCTGGCACCAGCTGCACGTGCAGCCAGTCTAGCTGCGACTCCGCTGGTATGTTCGAATCCAGCATTGAGTTGTAGCGGTTCCAGTACCAATACTTGCTGCTTCAATACTCCTGGTGGTCAAATGGTTCAGACCCAATTTTGGGACTCCAACCCTAGCACAGGTATACAAATTTTCTTTCCCTCCTAACCTCGCTTCACATGTCAGAAACTAATTATACTCAAGGTCCTTCCAACTCTTGGACAATCCACGGTTTATGGCCCGATCACTGTGATGGTACCTATGATTCAAGTTGCGATACCAGTCGTCAATATTCAAGCATAACCAACATCCTTTCTGCTGCTGGTCAAACATCCTTGCTCTCGTATATGAACACCTACTGGGTCAGTGATGACTCTACCAATGAGGTATTCTGGGAACACGAGTGGAACAAGCACGGAACTTGTATCAGTACTCTTGAGCCATCTTGCTACAGCGGCTACACTACCGGTGCAGAAGTTGTAGACTTCTTCAACGTTGCTGTTGATCTTTTCAAGATTCTTCCTACCTACACAGTAAGTAACCTTCCACATAATCAAAAGAGAGAAGTAACTAACATCAACACAGTGGTTAGCCAATGCTGGCATCGTGCCCTCCACCACCAAAACCTACACCTCCGCTCAAATCCAAGCAGCCATTACCGCCGGTTTTGGATACTCTGCCACCATTCAATGTTCTTCTTCCTCTCTCGATGAAATTTGGTACTCCTTTGAAGTACGCGGTTCCGTTGCTACCGGAACATTCGTTCCCATTGCTCCCATCGGTCAATCTGGAAACTGCCCCAGTACCGGCATTAAGTATACTCCCAAGTCCGGCTCTGCTACCCCAACTACCACTGCTGGTGGTGGCGGAAGCACTACTACCACTGCGACTGCTCCTGGTGGCACTGGCAGCTTCTCTGGATCTGGTTATTTGGAAGCATATGTTGGAAGCACCAATAACGGATGCTTGATTAGTGCAGGCACCTGGTACACTAGCGGTACTTGTGCTACATACACTGCCACTGCTTCTGGTAAGACTCTTTTTCCCCACTCCTGATGAGAAAATGGTTGTCAAAAGACCTACCTCAACTCCTCGTCTACCATTCAACGAATACCACTAATTCTCAACCTAGGTACTGGCTTCACCCTCAAGTCCTCTAAGGGAACGTGCGGTATCTCCGGCAGTACATTTTCCTGCGGCGCCGGTGTCTCTACCGTCTTCGGAGTAAGTTTCCTTCCTCTCCCTTCCAATTCAAATCCCAATCAACTAACACATCACAGTCCTCCGGTGGCTACCTTACATACGGCGGCTCATCTACCTTCTACGCCACCGCCGCCCCATCCGGTTCTACCCAAGCGACCGTTTACACCTCCAGCCAAAGCGTCTCTGTCAAGTTCGCTTGGAGCGCTATCTAAGTGCATTTTCTTTACTCATCGTGTTTGTTTACTATGTCGAAAAAAAAAGCCGAGGTGGTGAAAAGGGTGTGATTGAAAAATATTAAGGCCTTGAGTGGTGTTGTAGCACGGAACGACAAGCGCATGACAAGAAATAGGTTGTATATAGGGAAAGTTTGAATTTTACACGAGAACATGAATCTGATCTAAATTTACACATGAACTTTTGTTTGTTGAATTACAAATCCTCGAAACCTAGCTCGGTTGAATAATCTTACCGTCCAAAACATCATTCAAACATTGCATCTACATCCCATCTCACTTCATTCTACGCCCGATCCTTATATAGCTTAACAGCCTACGACTCAATTCATGATCGCACCTCGCCGCTTTCCATAGTAACCACGAATCGTATTCATATGTATAAAGTTCTTTAAAGCCTATGCCTCATACCGCGCCGCATCGTATATTATGACCAATCGAATCATGAGTCATAAAATACACCGCGCCGCGTTCGCATCTTCGTATCAAATTGCGCTTATATCCAAGCAAACTTCAGTAACCAGGTAGTGCTTGTGCCGCACCAGCATTTATCTTATTTTTCCACTCCACGTCCTTACTTTTCGCTTGCTGCTTCTCTCCATACAACTTGTATGTAGAGTGGTATCTAAAGGCTCACTTCCTCCCCTGACGTATTACAGACGAATTTATGCATGGTATATCATCATTCCTTCGCGGTATGTATGGAGAACCTGACGAGCGACATATGACCCCTCTAAAATTTTGATTGTCTTCTCTACTTCATCTAGTCTCTGTATCCCTCACATCCCATTTCTCAGAACTGGTAGTCTGACTATGTACTGTATTGGAATATTCGAATTCGGCATCCAAAGTAAAGGAAACAAAGCAAAACAGAACAAAACAAAACAAAACAAAACATCAACATTAACATCAACATTACCAGATTTCGACCAACAGCCCTTCAAACCTCAATCTTGAATGGGGACTACAAAGCAGTTCTTACATCTAACCCCCAAATATTGTGCTTGCCCCACGCATCCCGATTTTTTTGAAACCCGTTTGGAGTTTCCTAATTTCGCATCAGCACCAACATCACTCCAACGCCAAGCGCTCCCCCCCCCGCCACCAAAAGTTATGAAAACCCGTAAATTGCCCATTTCCGACCTCTTGCCCCGTATGTATATCACCCCGATCTTACTATTTACCATATGCTCAGTTATCACAATCTGCAAAGAGAAGGAGGCTCGGACATGAATGTGACATACCTAGTATGCCTAATCCACGAATTTTCCACTCTTCAGTAAATTCGCTGCAGGGCTGAAATTTGGTGTGTTGGTGGATACATATGTGACGTTTGAAGTCATGTCTATGAGGCTGATTGGAGAACTCATGGTCTGTGTAAACGCTGACGAAGTGAAATCCTTCAGTGCCATTCAATGTCAACAACTTTTTCCCGTCACTCTATGCTGGAGATTCCTCTCAAGACCCTTGTTCATCAAGCTCAGCTTGCAAAATTGAGCGAAAGAAGCGTGAATCGAGGGGCTTTTTCTTAGAATAGTACAATTGTTCAACGTAACTCTGCTGCTGAACTGCCAATTGAATGGTTGTATTCCAACTCACATTGTACTAGTGTAGTTGTATTCCTTCGCTTCCCAAATAAAGTATTCGAGGTAGATTTTGAATGTAAATAATTTATATAAGAGGCTCCCTTCGTTCAGCTTGAGATGATATCACTGTATCAATCCTTTTCTTTCCATATCATACAGTTAGCTCGGCTTCCCTTGCCTATTTTTTGTGCTCTTTTCATATCATAATCTCTTTTCTGGACACTTTACCTACGTAGCACTAATTGCGAACCTTTCGATATGGCATCTTCTTCCGGCAAGAACGTGCACTTCGTGGGGAGTATCTGTCTCCCTGACACACCCACGGTTTACCGTACACTCAATGCTACATTCCCAACCCAACTAAAGCGTATTCCCGATGGTGAGCCCGGTAACCGAGGGAACTTCGTCCTCTGGCAAAGAAGCGTGTTCTATAAATACCCTTATCTAGTCCGCTCTTTATATTTCTCCCTGGCCAAGGATCCAGGGCCGATTCCCATTTCTCCTGAGAAGATCTAACTCATGCCCGTTGGATATGATGATGCTGCCATAGACTCGTATGCTACTTTTTGTCGACTTCGGGATAGTGGTACTATACTGAACGGGGTGAAATTCTAGGTTTCGCTTCCTACACCTATCAATGTTCTTCACGTAGCAATAGAGCCAGCTTATCAAGAAGCAGTTGAGCCGGTTTATGCAAAGGCTCTACTGAAAGCTGTTCGTCGTATCCAAGATGAGATCCCCGCAGAAGATTTGGCTATACAATGGGACGTTGCCGTGGAGTTCGCATTTCTGGAAGGAATTGTGTTGCATCCACCGCACGTAAGTATTCATGAACTTGGTGGCATCTCTACCATTTCATATTTCAACGTCGTAGAGTACTAACTCGACGTTTTAGTGGATCATGGCTTTGAAAGACAGTATTGTCAACCGTGTCCTCGAACTAGCAGATGCTATAGATCCATCCGTCGAACTGGGTTTCCATTTCTGCTACGGTGACCTTGGACATCAACACTTCACGCAACCGAAAGACATGAGCTTATTAGTCGATATTGCGAATCGAGTCTTGACTGGAACAAGAAGGAGAAGATCTGTCAATTAGATTCATATGCCTGTACCAAAAGATCGGATTGACCGAGGGTACTTTGAACCATTGAAAAACTTGGAGAAGAATGATACAGAGTTGTATTTGGTGGTCTTACATCAGGATGACCTCGAGGGAACAAAATTAAGAATTAAATCTGCGAGTGAAGTTGTGGCAAATTTTGGTATCGCAACAGAGTGCGGTCTAGGCCGCGCGGATGCAAGAGAGTTGGAGAGTGTCTTGGAAATTGCGAAGAAAATTACGGAAGAATCGTAGGAAAGAATGAAAGGATGTACAAGACATGAGAATCAGTGAAGGGTGATTGTTTTGGTGCTTCAATATTTGCGCTTTAACAAAATCTAGTCAATAAAAATAGCAGGTCTGACTTCAAATACTGCGTCTTTCATTACTTGAGCATAGATAGCTTCCAATTTTTAGTAGAAGAATTATGTGAGATTCATGACCTGTGTGTCAGACAGATCATTGTTGAATCTGAATTCTCCCTTTTTAGACATGACTTGAGTGGGGTGCGTCAAAGAATGATTTGTCTCATATTGTATCGAGTAGAACAATGATCCTCTATTCATCAGTTCTGGACTCAGTTATCCAAGAGTGGTGAATACAGCAAAAGTAATGGTTGATTGTGGTTGCGATTGTGGTTGTGGTTTTATGTTTGTGTTTCCCAGTGAATCTCACTTGAACAGGATACATACGGTTGTGCAACCATTACCCCTGTCAATAGAGGGGTTTAGTGGATTGTAAGCTCACAGAAATACCCCCCACTATGAATGAGCAACACTCAGCTGCTCTTCCACCTTCCGACTCCAATACCCCTATACCCCAGATCCAAATTGAAAGCTCCAGTAACTTTCAATTCATACCCAATTCAAAATGGCAACTCACGAACAAAAAGAGTCTACATCTTCCCGCTCCGTTCTCGACCCCACTACCAGTACCCAAGAAAAGTTCTCCAAAGACGCTGCACCCCTCCGCGCTCTTGATCACCAATCCGAACGCGAGACATCCCAAAATGAAAAGCCAGCCACTATTCACATTGGCACACGCAAATCCGCACTCGCCATGGTGCAAACCGAGCAAGTAAAAGCTGCGCTCGAAAAAGCTCATCCCCATTTAAACTTCGAGATTACCAAATTGGAAACGATGGGCGACAAAAATCAAGTAACTGCTCTGCATGATTTCGGCGCAAAGAGTTTATGGACACATGAACTTGAGGCTTTATTGTTGGACAGGAAGTTGGATATTGTAGTTCACTGTCTTAAAGATATGCCGACGCAGTTACCGACTAAATGTATAATTGGTGCAATTCTTGAACGAGAGGACCCTCGGGATGCGTTGATTATGAAGGCAGGAAGCAACTATAAGAGCTTGTCAGAGCTGCCAGCAGGAAGCGTTGTGGGAACGAGTAGTGTGAGAAGAAGCGCGCAGATAGCTAGGAAGTATCCCGAGTTAAAGTTTGAGAACGCGAGGGGCAACATTGGAACTAGGTTGAATAAGTTGGATGCGGATGATGGGAAGTATTCATGTTTGATTCTAGCAGCGGCGGGTTTGTTAAGAATGGGTTGGGGAGAGAGGATCACGCAGTATCTGGATAGTAAAACAGAGGGTGGCGGTATGTTGCATGCTGTGGGACAAGGTGCATTGGCTCTGGAGGTTAGAGATGGCGACGAAGAAATCAACACGATGATCTCTGCGTTACAACATGAACCGACTCAATTGGCTGGGTTGGCAGAAAGAAGTTTGATGAGAACTCTGGAGGGTGGATGCAGTGTGCCGATCGGAGTTGAGACGACCTGGGTCGAAAAGGGGAAATTGTTAATGAAGGCTATCGTTGTCAGTCTTGATGGCACGGAGAGTGTGGAATCAGAGAGGTTGGAAGAGATCCTAACACCAAAAGATGCTGATGAGTTTGGATGGTCTCTTGCTCAAGATTTGGTTAGCAAGGGTGCTGCCAAGATACTGGAGGCCATCAACCTTAATCGTCCTGTCATTAAGGAGGGTGGCAATGCATAGTTGAAGCCCCGGATGATCTCTTTTTTCACAGACACATAGGCTACAAAAGTAAACTTTTCCGTTACATAGATTGACTGGCTGGACCACCAATAGCTTTCAAATATGTTCCAAGAAGGCTAAAAGCTGCATACATGTATAAATGTAGCTAATCCAGTATCATTCCACTCCAACCCTTATGTTTGTTGAATAAACTCCATTCCCAAATACACATTCATCAATGTTGAGTTGAATCCCCCGTCTATGCTATGCCCCACCCGTCCATGCAATCATGCCCTCATTTCTCGTCATGTACTAATTCCCATCGCGCTGCTTATTCCTCAATAAATGCCTTGTAAGCACTCTCGTCCATCAACCCTTCTAAATCCTTGACTCCCTGTTCCCCAACTTCAACCTTAGCAACCCAGCCTCCGGCACTTGTTTCATCTTCGGGACCCTTATTGATAGTGCTTGGTGCTTCCTCCAACATCTGGTTAGCCTGCACAATCTTGCAGGTGATGGGACTGTTGATATCGGATGCGCTCTTGACAGACTCTACGGCACCAATGGCATCACCAGCGGCGACATCCAATGGGACGGTGGGAAGCTCAACATAAACGACGTCACCGAGAGCATGTGCGGCATAATCACTGATACCGATTGTGCCAGTCTTGTTATCGGAAGAAAGGAGAATCCATTCGTGGTCTTTGGTATACTTCTTGTTGAAAGCTGCGGTTGGGGAGAGAAAGTGTCAGTCAATATTGGTGGGATATGTGGTATGAAATGGGCAGAAATTGGGTTCTAATGAACATTCCCATGGTAGTGATAAGAAGACGAGTATTCCAAAGTCTCATCCACACTCCGTAGGCCACATTGGCTCAACTTTTTCACTCTGCGCATAGAATCTCTATGACATAGGCCGATGGTCGGAGCACGTTGGATAAGAAGATGAACTCACCAGCTCTAGATACTGAGAAAGCTCGAACAGCTCCAAAAGATGAGGATCTCCATGATGGAACCGTCTTAAATGTGCTGGATATAATTTTTGAGGCGCATGGCCTTAAACTCCTTGCGATTGATGCCATTATCGTATATGTAGATGGTGTTAAGAGGGGTAGAATTTTGGGGTAGAGTTGAGCTTTAGTCAAGGAATCATTAATTCAATTGTCAATAGAGTGAAAGAGAGGTGTGAGATAATAAAAATGAGGATTGCTGATATGGATCAGAAGAGATTGAGCCAATCAGAGAAATGTTCCAACATAAAGCCGACAAAAATCCAGGCGGTCTCTTGTCTCTGTCTCTGTCTCTGTCTCCAAAGACAGGGAGGACAAGGAGAGAACCCAATGGCGAGCTATTGAATTGAATGAAACCCCCACCTGAGGAAAAGGAATCCAAATATCAATAGGAGCAAGAATATCAATTGGCTAATAATATGTATATGTGTTTCTATATATGTTTCTATATATGTTTCTATATAATGTATAAAATGACTTTATATTAAATACGGATATAAATACAATTGCAAATACATATACAAATACAAACAAAAACAATAACAAACACAAACACAATATAAATACATAGACTCTATAGCTTTCCCAATGTGAAGACAAAGTACGTACTGGTCGAAGTGTACCTAGGAATAAAGTCTTTTTCCTTCTTCTCCTTCAATACTTTGATGACAATATCAATGCAATAAACAAACACAACTTCATCCTTTTCTCATATCAACAACAAACCCAAAGAACTCTCAGAGCAAGACGCGTCGCAAAAAAAGGGAATACCTACCTCCTTATAGCTACCTAGATATCTTTATTACGGAGTAAAGTGTCTCTGGTCGACCTGCCCGAGTTGCCTTTCGCACGCCCAAGCGCCGAACCACCGCATGACAATTATTTGCCTTGCCTTGTCTTCTTGCCTTGTACCAAGCTTGTAAGAAACCCCCTGGATATTTCTCATTCTCATGAGGTATAACTTCAGTCGTCCAAACCAAAATACAATTCAAATCTCTCCGTGAATCTCATTAGTCATTCATATCTTGACTTTCATCGTGGTGGTTTTCATCTACGGCGGTTATAGATTCGTCAACAATTTTTGATACCAAAATAACTTATACACTACACTACACTACATTACACTACCTACACTACTCTACAATCAGCCGTGAATGATCTACCATAACATCCCAGTGTTGATCTCCTTCTTCCAGCCGCCAATTCGAGATCTCACCCTTATAAAGAATCATAGGTAACCTTACACATTCATTCATCTCTATAATTACCCATAAATCAGTCAACCTGGATCCTACCACTTTACCAGTGAGCTCTCCCGCTCAATTTCACGACGCAGTAGATTCGATGGACGCCGAAATCGCATACGAGAATCAGGGAGTCGACCCACCTCAAGACGATGCTATGGGCGGAATGGAGGAGAGAGCACATACGCCAACGCATAACAGTCGACACTCTGCGTCTGCATCTGCAGATTTCCAAACCCCATCACAATATCCACAAGAATATCCTGCGTCACCTCCACAAGAAGATCCTACAAATGGTCGATATGCTACCCCTCCCACAACTTTTCCCGCGTCACTTTCGCGCCCGGCTTCGGGTTTGTCAGGTCAAGGCAACTATGGCAACGCATACCAAGAACAAAATTCACGGGGTTCAGGTGCGAGTACAGATCAGCAACAGCAGCAACAACGGGGCTCGAAGAATAGTGTCGTCATCAAAGTCGGCATGGTAGGGGATGCTCAAATTGGCAAAACCTCCTTAATGGTCAAATATGTAGAAGGTAGTTGGGACGAAGATTACATTCAAACCTTGGGTGTTAACTTCATGGAGAAAACTATATCTATACGCAATACTGAGATTACATTTTCAATATGGGATTTGGGAGGACAGAGAGAGTTCGTGAATATGCTACCGCTCGTTTGCAACGATGCAGTAGCTATATTATTCATGTTTGATTTGACGCGAAAGAGTACTTTGAATAGTATTAAGGAGTGGTATAGGCAGGGGAGAGGTTTTAACAAGACCGCGATTCCGTTCCTGGTTGGCACAAAATACGATCATTTTGTGAACTTTCCAAGAGAGGATCAAGAGGAGATCTCAAATCAGGTTAGTTTTACCAATTCTTCGATTTTGTTTCGTTTTGAGACGTGCTAACGGATGCGACATTAGGCTCGAAGATTCGCAAAAGCAATGCGCGCAAGTCTGATTTTTAGCAGTACAAGCCATAGCATCAACGTTCAAAAGGTAAGACCATCTATATTTCATTCTTACATACTTGCTTGCGGTCTACGCCATACTGCTTATATACCAAACCTTCAACTAACAAACCACCCAATTTCAGATTTTCAAGATTGTCCTCTCAAAAGCCTTCGACCTCAAATGCACAATACCCGAAATCGAAAATGTTGGCGAACCTCTTCTCCTTTACCAATCCGTCGGTTAAATCGCTGTTGTAACCTTACGATTTTAATCGAATACCTTATTTCTTTACGCCCCCAGCAATCTCTCCATCAATCTCAATCCTCGATTTCGCGACCATCATTCATTTTCCTTCTACATTGTGTAAAACCCACTTAGAAACTACCCACTACCCAATACCAACATCAACACCCCCCACAATTCCAATCGAAATGCACAATGCAAAGGAGGAAAACACAAAACCTTCAATACAGGAAAGTCGAAGAAATCTTCACATACCACATCATACCGGATCATTCTAGAAATCTGGCAATTTTTCACATCACACACATCTCAACCAATGGGCATTCGGGCAAGGCGCGCGGGGAAATTGGAGGGAAAGGGGAAGAAATTCTTGTAATTTTATCTCTCCTACTTTCTATCAAAGCCCATTCTTGTCTTATCTTGATCTGGCACTGCATTCGCTGCATTGCCAGTCATCTTCATCAGAGAAGGGGAAGCATAGTATTCATTGGTTTCATAAAGACAGACACAGACAGGCAGGCATGCAGGCAGGAAGGGAGGGAGGCAAGAAATCAAAATTTTAAATGTAATAAGAAAATCTTCGTGTTCATGTTAGAATGAATTCATCCATCCATACAGTCAGTCAGTAACGAGTGAAGCAAGCAAAGACTTGCAAAATATATCTTGGGCGAGTGTTTTTGAGATGACAGTCAAGTGAGGTGAATATGAATATGAATGTGAATATGAATGTGAATGTGAATATGAATGCAAATATGAGGAATGTACCTACCTACATGTAATGAATGTGATTGCGGGACGCATTCTCTAGATTATGGGGTATATATGGAGTACGATGCAGGGCATATGCTTGTGTGACCTGCAGATGGGTCTGGCCTGCGTGTGTATGTATGTCGTGCATAAGTTCTTTCTTGGAATTTCCCAACTCCTCTATAAATTACCAGCCTCCTTGTGTACGCGCATCACATATATCCACTTTCCAAATCTTCTACTGCCCAAGTGAGCCCGGCAAATGTTATTATGATAACGAATGAATTTATTAAACTATGCCTTTTCTTTCTGTCATCTCTACTCTAGTATTCAAATCCAATTTTGCGGATTTAAATCTATGTATGTATGTATGAATGGCATTTTGGAAACCCACAAAAGAATGTAACGGAATGGATATTATATACATCCCCATCACCAATAATATCACCCATAGCACCACTACTAATAACGATAATCTTCCCTATACACCCTTAACAATATGATACCCTCCAATCCTTCCAGTCTCCGAATAATCTCAACTCAAAAACTCCTCCAGCTCCAATTCCTCAACTGAAACCGGCTCGACAATCCCCAACCCCATACTCCTAACCCTACTTGCACTTCCACTCTCGATTCTTCTACCGATATTACCACCATCAACATCATCGATTCTTATAAACATGTCAGCGCCGTCGCAATCCCCAAAAGATCAACAGTGGCCACTCACAACCCTGATGACGTCTTCTTCGAGCTACCAAATCCAAAATAACTAGCAAACCCACTCCCAGCCGAACTTTGTTCCGAAGGAAATCTCCTCTTATCTTTCCTCAGGCTCGAAGGCGTGATAGATGGCGGATACGCGCCAGAAATATTCAATGGCGTGACTGGCGAGGGATAAGGTGCAGCGGGTGATGGAAATGGTGCTGGCGGTGCAACGCTGCCTTTTCCGCTAGCCATACTCATGGTTCCATCTCCGTCCATTGGGGTCACACCGATAAAGGGACTCTCTTGATCTAAAGAAAGAACTTGGGCAAGTGTAAATCGAGCATCGCTTTCGTGTGAAGCAAAATCGTTGAGTCTAGGTCTCCGACTCCCTTCTTTTCCGATAGTGGACTTCTCATTAAACTCAGAGGATTGCTCGTTGAAGTGATGAGCAATCCTCGTGCTATATTTTTCATATTCGGTGTCCCGGCTTGCACTAGCTTCCATTTTCACTCTGTCGGCTGGAGTGATACAGTCATCCAGAGTATGTAGACAATCCTCGTAATTTGTGTGGGTTGATTGATCATTATCACTGGTATCGACGAGCCGTCCACCAGGAAGTCGAAGAGAATCATGAGATATGCTGTTTGGTTGACTACCTTCAGCCGGTATGATAGAGGGGCAACTAGAAGCTCTGTGCTGTTTTACCACTGAATTTCTATTGCTTGAGGGGCTAGAGACGACACAACTTGAAATTCGGTGCTGTCGGAGAGGAGTGGAGGGGCCAGAATCTGCCGCACAATCTTCTAGTAAGTGTTCCTGTTCTTCTTCCAATACCGCCAGCAAGTGTCCCTGCTCCTCTTCTGACACAGAAATTACATCGCAGTCTATCTCATTGTGTTGCAAAAGTGGGCTACTGATTTTAGAATCGTACTCGCAATCATCAAGTAAATGCTCGTCGCACTCCGAGATGACGGTAGAAGCGATGCAGCTCACGGCCCGATGCTGACGTGGGTTGGGAGTTGATGAGCCCGACGACATATAGCCGTTCTCGTTCTCATTATTTGCCGAATTCCCGGGACTGGCATTGCTACCGCAACTTGCAATACGATGCTGCTTGACAGGGCTTGCAACTCCAGAAAGTACACATCCATCTTCCATCAAGTGAGCCATCACCGCTGAGCTTTTACGACTAGATTGAGGACTATTAGCCGCATAGCTTGCAAATCTATACGGCTTAGTGAGAATGGGCGTAGAAGATCCGGTCGTAAAGCTGCAGTCTTCCAACCTATGAGATCCATCTCCATTGCTTTGGTTCATACTACCAGAAGAAATCGAAGCACAACAGCTCGATATACGATGTTGTCTGATCGTACCAGGACTGCAGTTACCAGACAGGCCAGAGCAACTCTCTAGGGAATGTTGCTTGCAAGAAGCAACAGGGTTAAGGGCCGTACAACTGAAAGCTCGAGATTTCGATGATAAGCTAGAGATAGGCGAGCCGGATTCGAGAGCACTCTCGTCCAAAAGATGACCGTATCGTGAATATTGAATAAGAGGAGTTGAGAGGTTGGAATCATCCACGATATCCATGATAGATGGCGAGTAATTGTTTTGTATGACCGGAGAAGGTGAGCTTGATGTGGGTGCGGTCTCGACGGTGCAACTCAGCATGCGATTCTTTTCTGCAGAGCTTTCGGGGGTCCTAATAACCGGGGTACCAGGTGTAGCAGGACAGCTTGCTATTCGGTGTTGTCTTATTGACCTTTGGATACTAGATGGATTCCTAGGCATAATAGAACAACTTGAAATTTGATGTTGTATTGGCATATCTAATAACCAAGCGGAATCCACTGATTTAGCACAGCTATCGATACGATGCGGTTTGGCAAGCTCGGAAAGCGGCATTCCAACAACATCTCCTTTAAATGTATGCTGCCGAACCGTGCTTGAACCAGAGGATGCGGTAGATGGTACAACAAGATCATCAGAGACCGGCAGCAGAAGAGTTTCTTTATCTTCACTAAAGTGAGCGGGACAACGGACGGTTCCTTTATCCTGCAAGCGTCTTTCTTCTTTCGCATAATGATCCAATACAATCTTGGTAGCGGAGTAATCAGAGAAGTCATGAACGTAAGAAAGATTTCCTCTTGCTGGCATTCTAGAGAGCTTCTCGCAACCTTTGACCCGTAGATAACTTCCGTGAACTGAAGGACTTGGCGAGTCTGGTTCAATGACAAATGTACTACAACTGGCAATACTGCCCAGACTGAGTCTCTCTGAACTTACTCGGGTTTTCTGTTTTGAAGATGTAGTACCATCAACAGCGGCACCGGCATTGCTGGAGTTGATAGCCCTCCTATGCGGCTCCATAAGCATATGATCCTTCAATTCCTCCATTTCACAATGTTGAGCGGTCCTCTGGTAATTCGAACCCTGACAGCTATATTCACTGCCACTCAGAGCTACTGCAGGGATCTCTTGAAGCTCAGAATCTGTATAACGCCTTCCTTGATTGAATATCCTGCTTTCTATGCCAGGATTTTCAGCCGAAGGTGCTTTTTGCGAGGCATATCTCATTGGCTGCGATAGTTTGGGTTGTATCCGAGACATTTGTGCTTCATTGGGGAATTTCGCTAGCCCTGAAGCACCTTCTCTAGCCCGGACCTCTCGATCATGTTGCATCATAACACATGGACCACAGAAACATGACTTGATGATATCATTTCCCATAGACCCTAAAATTCTGTACTGGGCGCGAATCCGGGCACGTTGTATAAGAGTAAGACCAACTATTTTTGTTGGTAGTTAGAGAAATGATGAATATTGACCGGAGTATGTACTTACTCGACAGACAACAAGCAGCTGTCAAAGCACCATGGATCCAACACATCGAGTTGCAACCATCAGAAGACTTGAAATTATGCGGATCTCGACCAAGAGCTACATTCTTCAATCGCCAGTGAGTCTTTCCATATAGAAGACAAGGAACGAATAATCCCTCCAAGGCAGTTTTATGGTCACCCTTGGGGTGATGGCAGAACGGGACCATCCAATCACTTTGTCCTTTATGTTCAGACTTGTTCCTGTTCAAAGATAGCTCCGATCTTTGTGGTTGATCGGGAATGGCATAACGTAATTGAGGAGTGACAGCGGGCTGCCTGGCTTCAACCATAGCAGGAGCAGGAGCAGTAGTTGCAAGTGATTGTCGATGGACTGGAGTAGTTGGATCCAAATTATATTTTGTGACTGGTGGATTCTTGGCCAGCTTCCGTTTCTCCCGGCGAGCTGTCATGGTCATTGGAACGATATTTATGAATGAGCCTGTCAATTCAGGTTAGTAATAGTTTTCAACGTGGTACGGAATTCTCAACTTACGATGCACTTATTATAGTAATGATTCAAAATGCCAAAGATAATAATTCTGATGAAGTTTGGGTAAGAGTGCAAAAGTGAAGGGGTGAAATATACATCAATAAACACTGGGGTTCAGTCGCCCCTTCTATATAGTCTACCACTGACTAGTAATTGCTCTTCCTAGATTTTATGGATACTTTAGCAGGTGTGACACTTAAGTTTGGCTCCTAGAGTACGACTTTCACTTGAACTTTGTGGATTGACTTTCCACCAGCAATCATGGACGGTTCATATAATTCCGACACTAGACAGTCGAAAAACTTTTTATTATCCCAACTTGCTCCCCAGTCTTGAATCTAACACAACTATAGCACCAGTAGTTATTCAGTAGAACAGTCGCCCTAGTATGGCATTTAAATAAACTCATGAAGAGATGCGCACATTGCGGAAGAAACAAGAGGAAGAAACCGCAATTCATGATAATTCCCCCCTCGAAATCTATCATTACGCTTTTGTGAAGGATTTTGATACATTATGTACATTACGACGGGGCAAAAGACACATTATTGTATCTCAATCGAGATCATAAATTTGAATATTTAAGAATCAGATTCTTCCTCAGGCTGGGATCATCGTTAGCGTGGCTTATATCTTTCCAATGAAAGACTGTATCTCTCGTGAGCTCAAAGCATTGAGGATGCACAATCTTTTCCACAAGTTCGAATTAGATTTAGTTTATACCTGGGGACGGTTTGGGTCGACGGTGCCCTTGACCTTGGCAGTCTCGGGAGCACCTTCACTCTTTTTGCTCTTGGTAGGGTCGTTGGTGATATCGGTGGAGTGCTTTGTATCGGTGTTTGAAAGGCCTTCTTGTTTGCCAGATTGAGTGTTCTTGCCTTGGGCCTCTTTTGAAGCAGCAGCCTTGGAATAGAAATGTTAACTTCGAATATAATCCTTCAACATGTATCAACATACCTTGTCCGATGGCTCTCCCTCCTTTGCTTCTGAGTTATCCTCGCCTTGCTTGATGGCAGCCTTGCTCTCTGATCGAGCTTTGTTTCCACCCTTTGCATCAGGAATTGACTTGCGGACGTTCTTGTCAGTCTCTCCTACAGTCTCTTCGTCATCGGAAGTAGCTGGTGTGTCTTGTTCCTTAGCCTCATCATCACTGTCGGATTCTTCGCTCTTCTCGGACTCCTTTGACTCTTCCTTGTCCTCGGTCTTTTCCTCGGTCTTCTCCTCGGTCTTCTCTTCAGACTCGGCTGGCTTGTCTTCTTCCTTTTCTTCTACCTCCTCTTCCTTCTCTTCCTCATGCTCTTCATGTGCATGGCTATCCCCGTGTCCTCCATGACCGTGAGCAGGTTCTGGTTTGTTTGAGATCAGAAACCAACATGATGGGACGGTGACGGCTACTGCTCCGGCGGCCCTAAAGTATGACGTATTAGTTCACGAATTCTTTCAAGAAAGTCAAGGTCAATAGGAATAAGGTAAAACATACCAAACGGCATCACCACCGGACTTTGCATGTCCATGACCTCCACTGGCATAAGCTCTTCTAGCGACTTGGTTGAATTGAGGGCGTGCTCGGATGTTGCGCAAGTTGCGCACAATAGCTGCTCGTGAGAATGCCATTATCGGAGGGGTAAGATTGAAAGGCAGGTATAGGTAATCTAATAAAAAGTTATCAGTAACAATTTTATTGAGAAAATAGTTGTGTATGTCAATTGATATGTGGGAGAAAGGATAGAAAATGTAGGTACGTACTTTATGAGGTAATACAATATTATTGAGTGAATTGAGGTTCCGAAAAAATCCTGGCAATTTAGTACTTGGGCAAAAGATCACGCCAGCTGAGTCTAATTGGAGCTTCTCTGGAGCAAAGCTTGGTGCAGGTGGAGCTTCCGCACTATTCTTTATCCTGAGGCAATGATTATCAGACTGACTAAGCCGATCTCCCACTTCCTACGGCTAGAACCGCCAAATACCTACGTAGACACGTGCTAGAGCCTAGGTATGTATCAACAGACACCTACTGTACGGAATACTGTACGTACTAGCTCAACCCCCACTACTTCTTCCGTCACCTCAAGGACCCATACTACCTAGTACTTTAATAATTATCTACAGTATCAACTTTACAAACGAAATCAATATACGAACACATTGTCACTGTCTTTACGACTTCAAACAAACCTTTTTCAATAACCATCTTGTCAAGTAAGTTAAGAATTGTTACATTTCCTAACACCTTCTTGCTTGTGGATCTTGGATATTCAAACTCGAAATAACATCCAAAAGTAATAAGCTAACTTAGCTCTACTTCCTCAAGGCTCCTCCCATTCACACCCGCATCTAAACTAGAAAAAACAACAACAAAATAACTACGAGTGTCTCCAAAATACAAATGGTAGTTTGATATTGCCATAACACACATTTCTCTTTCTAGCTATCAGCATTAGGCCTGCCAGTCCATAGTGAAGATGGCTTCCAGCTCAATAACCGTCAATCCGACTTCATTAACAGTTGCATCTCTGTTGCCAAAACTTCACGATGCCGATCCAGATTATAGATTCATGTCATTGAATGATCTTTTCCAGGTGTTGGAGAGTGGAAAACCGGATTTCCTCCATCACGATTACAATACAGCTGCAAAGACTGTGGATGGTGTCATTAGAACGTTGGATGATCAAAATGGAGAGGTACAAAATTTGGCCATTAAATGGTTAGTGGGCCAACAACCCTCGATCTAAGTAGAATTCAATTGACTTAAAATAGCCTTGCTCCCCTTGTTGCAAAGTTACCCAGCAATATAATTGCTCCTTTAATCGAGAGACTTTCGACATTAACAACTGAAAATTCGGTTGACAACTCAATACCTGCTATGGCTCTGCGAACGGTTGTCATCACTTTACCAAGACCGATCAGTGGTGTTACTCCTTCAAAAGATGTGCTCGAAGCATATTCTGCTATTAGCAGAGTTTTGATCCCAAGATTAGTCGGACGTGTCGTTGCTCAAAAACCAAACAAGGGCCAAAACCTTCCGAACCCCCCACCAGGAATGCTTGATCCTTCCACAAATACCGAAATTGACTCCGATGCTGTTGATGTTTTGATAGAAGTCGCAAGATGCTTCGGCCCTCTTTTGCAGCACACAGAAGTCGAAGCACTACAAAGTTTAGTTGTCGGTATCTTAGAGACTGAGAAAGCTAGTTCTGTCGTCAAGAAGCGGGCTGTTGTTGCAGTGTCTCTACTTGCTATGTACTTGACGGATTCCGATCTCAGTGGCTTTGTATCTCATATCATCGAGTGCCTTCGCAATCCGCACTTGACCCCTGTACAGAGACGTTTATACATTACCATTCTCGGATCGATGGCTAGATCCATACCCTCGAGGTTTGGTCCTTACTTGAAAACTCTTGCGCCATTTGTGCTTTCTGCGCTGAGCGAGCAAGAACTTCAAGATCAGATTGAAAACTCCGCAGAAGATGGTGAAAGTAACCCGGAGTTGGACGATGTAAGGGAATCTGCACTTGTGGCACTGGATGGCTTTCTAGCCTCTTGTGGTGCAGAAATGCGAATTCATACAGAAGAAACAATCGCAGCAGCTCTCAGATTTTTGAAGTATGATCCAAATTACAACGACGATGATGACGACGAAATGGGAGGAACTCAATCTGATGAAGATGATATGGCCGATTTCGATGATGACGATGATTTCGAGGCAGACGCTGGATTTGATGACGATGATGACGACGCAAGTTGGAAGGTTCGAAGATGTGCCGCGAAAACTCTCTATACCTTAATTTCAACTAGAGGTAGTGGTGATCTACTCGAGGATGGAACTCTCTACGCCCAAGTGGCTCCAACTCTTATTCAGAGGTTCAATGAACGAGAAGAGAACGTTCGCCTTGAAGTTATTGCTACCATGGCATGCCTAATTGGGAAAACTGGGGAGGGTGTCCTAGTCACTTTTTCGCCAGATGAGTCTTTAAGTCATGCAAATCAAGCGCCCCCAAGTCGAAAGCGCAGAAGAGAGAGTGCTGGGTCAGCCACTTTTGATACTAAATCATTCATTTCAAGATCTGCTGGTCTGACATCACCAACTATTGAGCCGCTACCTGTTTCAGGTCCCCGAACAGACCTGGCAAGATTGACCCCTGTGATTGTAAAGAGTATTGTGAGATTACTGAAGACAAGCTCCATTCCAACGAAGCAAGCTCTCATCAACCTTTTGGATGGTATGGTTTCAGTTCAGGTGGGAGGGCTCTCAGAACACTTCGGCCAGCTTGTGGATCCTATCATAGATTCTATCAAAACATCGGGAGGTTCATCGTCTACTGCAACTACTAGTGGCGGTGCTGCCTCGGCCACTGCAAATACCCTGCGAATTGCTGCTCTCAAGTTATTGGGTGATGTTGCACAAACTCATTCTTCGAGCATACTACAGCCACACCTGCCTAAAATCATTCCATGTGTAGCGTCAGCTGTACATGATAGGTTCTACAAGATTTCTGGTGAGGCTGTCGGTACAGCCGAACAACTCGTAAAGGCTTTGACACCTCCAAGATCGAAGCCGGCGAAGTCAACTCAGCAAGAAGATATTTTGAAATTATATCAAGTGATAGTCGATCGCGTATCCGCTACCGATGCAGATGTTGAAGTTCGTCAACGTGCTATACATGCTCTAGGTATCATGCTTGCTCGCACAGCAAGTCCCGAAGGCTTATCGCTTCTCTCAGAAACTAACCGAAGTTCTGCTCTCACTCTACTTAGTGATAGACTAAAGAATGAAACCACTCGCCTCGCGGCTGTAAGAGCTATCGATACCATTGCGGTCGGTTCAATTGAGGTTGGTCCAACCACTAAAGGCCAACTGCAGCCACCATGGATTCGAGATGTCTCTCTAGAGCTTGCTGCGCAACTCCGAAAGGCCAACAGATCGCTTCGCGGTGCAAGTCTTGGAGCCCTGAAGAATCTCATCGTTTCTCCGGCAGCTAGAAGCTCTCTCGACGCTCCGACTGTTCAAGGCCTTATCGACGCACTTCTTCCGCTCTTAACCACAGTTGATCTTCATCTTCTAGGTCCGGCACTACTAGTACTGGCTACTTTGGTGATGGATGAAGCAAAGCTTGTTGTTACAGACCAGCTAAATCTTGCTCTTTGCGGATTATTAACCACGTCATTAAGTGGCGCTGTACTTGACGCTGTCCTTCTCTTGGTCGCCAATATCGGCAAACAAGGAGTCGGTCAACCTTTGATGTCTGGTTTATTGAGAGACGTTAGTACTAGTGGGGACTCTACAGTTGTAGGAAAAGCTATTGGAACGCTTTTGGTATTCGGAGGATCCTCAGTCGGAGTTACACTTGACAATTTCTTGAGCGAATTACAAAATCCCTCCTCGGACGAAGCTAGACAATGCTTAGCCTTGGCTGTTCTCGGGGAAGCTGGATTACAATTGGGGGCAAAGTCGCCATTGAATCCATCCACCTTCACAGCTCATTTTAAATCCTCTTATGACAAAGTTCCTCTTGCTGCAGCAATCGCATTAGGACGCGCGGGAGCTGGAGACACATCTTTGTATCTCCCAGAGATATTGAATATGATTAAAGGTGGAGATGAATTTTTACTTCTACATTCTATCAAGGAAATACTTCAGCAAGCTGGCAACAACCCCACTGCCATCACCCAGCACACCACTACTCTCTGGGAAAGATTGCTTGCCGCTTCGCAAGCTGAGGACAATAAGGCTGTTGGCGCAGAGTGCATTGGTCGTTTGACAATGATTGATCCTAAGGCATTTATGCCACAATTAAAGGTTTGTTGCGATTGGAAGATGTTGAATTTGCATCCGCTAATGTTTTTACAGGGCTATCTCTCCGACCCAAATGCTTCAATTAGAGCCATGGTTATTCAAGCAATCCGTTATACCTTATCTGATAGTGATGACTCACTCGATTCAGTGTTGAAGATCATGTTGATTGATATGCTGAAGGTCATGCTGACTGATACCGAGTTGGAGAACCGTCGATTGGCACTGACTACATTGAACGCTGCTGCGCACAACAAAGCAGATCTCATCAACCCCAATCTCAACCAGTTACTTCCATTTGTTATGAGTGAATCGGTAATAAAGGAAGAGTTGATTCATGAGGTAATGATGGGACCTTTCAAGCATAAGGTCGATGATGGTCTAGAAGTCCGAAAGGTAAGATACTCCTTATAATTTTAGTGATGCATAGCTAATCTAGGTTATAGAGTGCATATGAAACTTTGTATGCTCTTATGGAGACCGCGTTCTCACGTATAAACATACTTGATTTTTACGATCGTATTATCGCCGGTTTGAAAGATGAGCACGACATCCGATCTCTTTGCAATCTGATGTTGAATAAGTTGGTCATCCTGGATCCTGATGAGACGGCGAGACGGCTCGACGCGATTGCAGATTGCTTCCGCGTTACTCTGTCGGTCAAGTTGAAGGAATCAGCTGTCAAGCAAGAAATTGAGAAGCAAGATGATGCAACCAAGAGTACTCTTCGCTCAACGCTGAATCTGCATGCTCGAATTCCATCAGCGAGCACAGGCATGGGTGCGCAAAGCAGCCAACATCAGACGTGGAGAACCTATTTTGAATGGGTAGAGAAGGATTTCGAAGCGCAGTTGAAATCACTGAGGGAAGAGAAAAAAGATTGAATTCTTTTTAGCGGAGCGGAGGAGATGTAAATTTGACTAATAATGCTGATGATATGAATGATGATGAAGACGAATGTGATGAAGATAGCGACGAATGACATTGGCATTGTTACGTATATGGTTTTACAAATGTAAAGAGGCTTGCATACATGATTTGCAATGCATACGAAGTGAGCGAACATGAAGCAAAGGCAGTTGATTTTAAAAAAGTGGAATTCAGTATGAATCCGTTCTTAAGCTAGATAGCTCCGTATGAATCAATTACATTCTCAAATGACGTGCTATACATGTGTCAGATGTTGTGAGTAGACTGTTAGTGCATCAAAAGAAACCATCACCCAGAGCAGAAATGAGAGGAGTTCTATCTTTCATTTCCGCTAAAAAGCCACCCAGCTATTGCTGTAATCTACAAAGAAAGGGTTCTAAATTTACATGTGTAACATTGAATAAACGAACTCCTTTCTCGCTATTCAAATATACAATAAAAGATCCATTTCTTCATAATCTGCCTTTCTTTCCCATCCCAATTTTCTACCTTTCCCTTTCGTTTTCATTGGACGTTCATTTTATACTATGCGTTTGCATTGTATTTTTTCTCTTCCGTTTCATACACGTTATACTTCATCCCGTTTGAACCCGTCTCTACTGTTTTAATGCATTAAATGATTTACTTGATGATTCTGGTAACCAATCCAGTGGCGACGGTTCTTCCTCCCTCACGGATGTTGAAACGTTGACCAACGTCCAAAGCGCAAGGCTTCTCAATCTCACATTGCATCTCGACATTGTCACCTGGCATGACCATCTTGGAATCGGCGTCTTCAGTTCCGTCGGGGAAGTGAAGAGCAGCGGCTTCATCAGCAGTTCTGATGAAGATTTGTGGGCGGTAGTTTTGGTGGAAACCGGTGTGGCGTCCTCCTTCTTCCTTGGTGAGAACGTACATGGAGACGAGGAATTTGGTGTGGGCCTTGGTGTGTCCTGGGGCGGAAATGACCATTCCACGTCGGACATCTTCACGCTTGATACCACGGAGCAAAAGACCGGAGTTGTCTCCTGCACGGGATTCGTCGCAGGACTTCTTGAAAGTCTCGATATCAGTGACCTTGGTCTTGATGACTTGGTCTCCCTTTCCAACAATCTCGACTTCGGAATCCTTCTTGAGGACACCACGCTCGACACGACCAGAGGCCACAGTTCCACGACCTGGGATGGAGAAAACATCCTCAACAGACATGAGGAAAGGCTTGTCGAGGTCACGTTGTGGGGTTGGAATCCAGGTATCAACTGCGTTCATCAACTCGTCGATCTTCTCGGTTCCAATTTCCGGTCTGCGGCCCTCGAGTGCGCAAAGGGCGGATCCAAGAATGATAGGTGTCTCTTCTCCTTCGAATCCATATGTGCTGAGGAGATCACGCATCTCCATCTCGACCAACTCCAACATCTCAGGGTCCTCAAGAGCATCGACCTTGTTGACGAAAACGACAATCTTTTGAACACCGACTTGACGGGCAAGCAAAAGATGCTCACGGGTTTGAGGCATTTGTCCGTCAGAAGCAGCAACGACAATAACAGCTCCGTCCATGTTGGCAGCTCCAGTAATCATGTTCTTGATGTAATCTGCGTGACCGGGACAGTCGACGTGGGAGTAGTGGCGGGCTTCAGTGGCATATTCGATGTGGGCAGTCGAGATGGTGATACCACGCTTTCGCTCTTCGGGAGCCTTGTCAATGGCACCGTAATCGAGGAAATTGGCCATTCCCTTCTCTGCTTGTCTCTTGGTAATAGCGGCAGTCAATGTAGTCTATACAATCATGATCTAATTAGCATTTATTTGCCTCTGCGGGCTTTCGAGATTGGTATGATGTACCTTTCCGTGATCGACGTGACCAATCGTACCTATAGAAAATTAGCAAACGCCCGGTGGCATACATGTAGAAACAGACGCCATACCAATATTAACATGCGGCTTCGAGCGCTCAAAAGCGGTAGCATATGAGCGAGCAGCATTGATCACAGCAGCTCCATTTTGTCTTCTCAAAGCATGCTGTAAAGGACTAGCAGCATTACCCTGACGCAGCGCAGATCGTGCTGTCTGGAAGAAAGGAGTAATTGATCTCGCAAACGCCGGCATTTTGAATGTGAGATTTAGAGGAAAGAAAGAAAAAAGAGTGTTTTGAGTGGGATTTACAAACACTGGTGCCACTGACAATATTTTGGTTCCATCTCGAAATATTTTTTGGACCATCTAGGTCGCCGTAGTGGAGTATGAAGTTGGTCTGTGCGAGGTTCTAAAATGACTTCAGGACTACAAACATGAATGAACACAGCTACCTACAGATAGATATAGAATAACATGAGTTTAGAAGTTTATTCTAATTTTAACAATATATACAATGGACTTCTTTCTTCTGTTCCTACCTCTTCCTTCCTATTTGCTTGATGATGATAACCCTCAACGACCTCACTCTATGAATACACACGTGACATTACATTAAGTTTCCACCAATTATGAGATTCGGATTAGTGGTTGCAGATCCACTCCTCACATAGCTTTTCAATATCTGAATTATTATTGAGATCGAAAAGACACCGAGAATTTAAGTGTGCAATAGTTATTCAGGCAGCTCTATAAAATAAAACGAAGGACGAGCCGCTCTTCAATCAACATCTATATGCATATCGCACCGAACTCCCAACTCCCGCTATGCTAATATATCAATATATGCTAAATCACAAGGCAATGTCAAATCTTCTGAACTCCCTCGCACCCCAAAGATCAATTTGGGCAAAAGCGTCCCGGATACCACCCCATGCATCTAATCGCTCCAATTCTGCTGCCTCCACCTCGTTTGCTACACGAGCACTTGGTTGATATTCGTGCCATGGCCATTCATCAGCGGGACACTTTTCCCACTCCCCATCAAGCAGATCTGATCCCCTCCCTCTTAACCTAGGAGCATCGGGGACTTTTCCCTCACGAAAGTACGCCCTGACTTTCTCAATGGTACATCTAGATTTTACAGCTATAGTGCAATGTCCTTCGGATTCCTGTTCAAAGAAGCCCGCGTCCACGAACTTTGTGGCCATCTTTACTCCTGCGGATAATGGTGTAACAGGGTCTGCGCTGTTGCTAATATAAAGCAGTGGAAATGCGGTCTTGATTGGCTTCTGCCTATGTGCTGGATGGTCATCCCATCGCATGGGGGGATCAAAACTTTGGATATCATATCCAGAACATTGTATCATGAGCGACATCCATGCATCTGCAAATATTGATTGGGCTTCCATGTCTTCGAACATGCTCTCAATCTCAGAGTATGTGTGGTTGAGCTATGAAAACAAGTTAGAACTTCAAAAGTCATTCGTGCAGCAACATGCTTACTGAGTACTTCTTGTCACTGCAAAGAATGACTCGTTGCGCATCATTGAAATAACTCCACTTTGGCAGAGAATGGTTACAAACGAGCTCGAGATCGTACGACAGAGGTGTTGGAATAAACTCAAACCAATCTTCGCGGTTGCGTTCCAGGGCATCAAGCAATTCAGCGGCAGCTCGGAATCCATACAGGGGAGCGTAGAGCGTCAGGAAAATTTGATATTTGACGTCTGAATAGGTCACGAGAAAGGGTGTTAGGACGTCCTTTGAAATAACAGATATCGGGTTCTCTTTCAGTCTCTCCATAAAAGACTCGAACCTTTCCTCGATATCTGTTACCTTGTCGTTTTCCCTGTAGAATTGACACGCAGACTTCGCCTCGTGGCAGTATTTGAAAAAAGATGACCACACCTTGTCTGCATCTCGTTGACTCTCGAGCCACTGCAAGATTGAGGAGTCAGTATCGCTTATCACGGAAAAACTTTTGAAGCAAAATGAGAAAAAGCGAGGTATAGAAATTATGTCGGGATCCCAAAAAGTACACGTCATGAAACATAAAAATGAAATTTGAGATCGGGGATTAGGATCAGGTAGTAAAAGCAAAAGATTGTAGTGACCTTTTGAACTTACAATAGGAGCAACATAATGATCAGCATCGACAACACCATCCAGGAGAAGTCGGCCTACTCTATCCGGGAACATTGCTGCGAAGGTAGATCCAAGAAGTGTCTAGAGAATTCAGTAATTATCACGAGACGGTTGAAGATACATACCCCGTAGCTGAAACCCCAATACACCAATTTACCCTTTGTTTCTGGATTTGCATCTTCGGGTTCATTTGCTGGCTCTCTTTCATTAGGAAGATCAATATTGGCAATATCAGAGTATGGCGATTCTTCTTTTATACTCGAGGTCCAATCATCCCACGCATCTATGATACTAATCATATCTCTTGCAACACTTGGTGTTCCCGCATGTCGAAAAATACTGCTTTGTCCACTCAGAGAATCCTTCTCCGCGCACAATTTTGCCATAGCTTTTGCACGTGCGTTAAGATGTCGCAATGCTGTTGAACTCGTATTAGCCAGACCGATTGCTTGGCCCGCGATGTTGAAGAGTAGCCTGTGGTAATCTCCTCGTGTCTGATCATCTCCCACTCCATCATATGTCCCTCCATACGAGAAACAATCAGCTCGTGGTGTCGTTGCTCCAATACCTCGAGGATCAAATCCAATCACATCTTGATCGCCACCAACAATATTTTGAATTAATGATCCGGCTGCTAAACCAAACAATGTGCCAGAGCCTCCGGGGCCACCTGGATTCAGGAGTAACGGCGATTCAGAGAATTTATCTCCGGTATGATTCCCAGGTATTAGAATTAACGCAATATGTACTTTAGGGTTATCATCCGATTCATTAAGAGGCCGCTGATAGTCCATAGGAACTGTGAGTCTTGCACATTTGAACCTCGATTCAGGGACGTCAAAGCATGGATACCATTTGAGTTTTTCACTCGGTATTATCTGTAAACAAGTCAGATACCTGAGTCCGTAAACCACGAGAGGAAATTCTAGACCTCATCAAACTCATAGTACTTGTCCCCATGAATATCAGATGTTGGTTCCTCAGACCGAACTAAATCTGATATGACAACCCAGGTCCACCAGACAAACAAAATGGTAGCAATAGTGAGGCCTGGCCATTTCGGGGAACCCCTGATAGCCTTTATGTTCTTAGCTCGTCTAATGGTTTTAGGAAGAAGACTTCTTCTTTCCTCCACCTTGACATCATCAACATCGAAATCTTGAGACGTCTTCATTGTAGACTCCTATAAACTAGCTAGTTCATCAAAGCGAGGATTCGCTAAGAAATCAAATACCAGTGAAAGTCTGTGTCGTATTTGTAGATTTGAAAACGCAATAACTTCAAGAAAAGGCGTAAGGATGAACAAGACGACTTGAATTGGAAGTAGAAGGGAAGTGTATGTCTAAAGCGGTACAGTTTCAGACAGGCGGGGGCTCGGGGTAAGCGCATAGGTCTCATGAGGAATTACAAAGTTCGAGCACGTAATAGATCGGATGAGCTGTATCCAATAATAATCCTGGTGATGTTTCGTTTGTATCCATCAGCTGGCGCGTTTGAACTCCCTCCTACAGGTAACAGAAGGTGGGGGCTTAACGGTACGTGCGCCGCAATGTCCATCAGGATCAGGTGATCTAAAGGTTGTGGAGGAAAGCGCTGAGCACAACAAGCGTTTGTATATGCTAGAACACTATCGACGACCTAACAAACTAAGGTCATGTTTGACGCGCAACAAAATGCCCCGGCTCTGAAAATAATAACACACGAATCATCAAGATGACCAGTCTGAATAGTGAATATATACTGACATGTAAGCAAGCAATTCACCAGACGATACATCTATGCAATGTGGCAAAGAGAAAGAGTAAACTATTCGGTGACCTAAGAATATAAGGAAAGTTGAGTTTGTCGAAGGATTGGGTTTTCGGTCAAAATGAAAGTAATGTTGACGATGAACTTGGATATTGTCTACAGGAAAGTAAGAGGCCCCCTCATATGCATACCTAGGTTGTAAACTCCAGCATTCCGGTTGCGGGCGTTGTCCTCAGCATGCGCGTACCGTGTGAGTACGAACGTCAAGGTCTCACTCCAGATACTCGCCGACTTCATGGCGCATGGTCAATCGAGACTTGAGAGAATCTTTCATTGCTGAAAAGCAACGATACGTCTGCATCGAAAACGCTGAGAGTGACACGGCGCCCCCTAATTGTAAACAGTGAGCAATTTCCCGTTAGCAAACTAATCGCGCAGCGAGCTTCTAGACAGTGATATGGCAAAGTTGTCTGTGTGATGACAGGCATAGATGAACGATATGTAGCGCTTGTCGAATGACACTGTGTGATATCACTTGCATGGATAACAAAGCCACACAAAAATACAAACTAATGGCTCGAAGCTTGATAGCATATAAATAGATGACGGTTAAATGGCACTGTTGCTCTGTGTTCTACTTCCAGCAAATGACGGAGCTTTTGCTTCCCGCCTTCAATAAGCATAAGGTCACCAGGCTAGTATTGAATCACTGATGGTATCACCTTTTCAATACAGGCCCTTACTTCGGAATATCCATCAACCACGGCCGTGGGAATTCGCATAATCAAGACAGGTGTGGAACACTCAGAGTGTCCGCAACCTTTCGATAACTTTGGTCTCGTAATGCTCAAAATTTTGTCGTTACGAACCTGAAGCGTTTATCTGAGTTCTATGCCCTCTTTGTGGTCACTCTAATGTGCTTGAGAGACTCAGACCCACTCCATATCAATGCTGTCAAGACATGGCTTGACATTCCTTACTGCGGAGTATAGAGTTATGGCAGCATATGCGGACTTACATGGACTTTTCGGTCTGCGGTCTCTCGCATTTGTATTACGAGAATGAGCTTGAATCTACATTTCACAGGCATGTCATCCTTTCCAAACCCCCCAATGGCTTTGGCATCATATGATATCAAGTCTGCCATGTGTAAACGTAGATCTACATTTGTTTTCATGCAGTTGCGATGCAGTTTGCTAGAAATAGAGGGGTACCCGAGAGAATATATTACACTCGTACTTCCACGCACATCCGATGTGGCACAACAGCGATAGAGGCAATCGCAAAATTGTATTCCATTAGAAGAATGTTCGACACGCCAGATATCGTCATTTCATGTCGGTGAAATCCATGCACTTCAGGGCTGGCGCTGATCTACCTTGAGACTAGTCATAGATTAGCGGATATCCCTATCTTCACACTTCTTGTAACATCCAACTTCATCTGTCAAGATGTATCATCACTGTGCAAGTTATATAATTTATGATTGCGAGTCGTGCACATGAAAGGCTTACCATGTGACCACTTGAGCTTCGTTGTTCTGGGAGCCCTTGGTTCCACTCGTAACCAATTCACTAACTAACTAGTAAGGTGAATTTCAAGGGCATTGTTCAACTCAGTCAGTCGCATATTGATGTCCCTATTTTGATATGTCTTCTATGCTTCTACAATCCAGGTAAATTGTTTCTTCTATGGGACCACCCGAAATGCATGAAAGATCTTGGACACCGCGTTCTATGTCTGTGTCTCAATGCTTGATGGACTCTTCATTCATCATCGTATGGCAGCTTAAAGTGGAAAACATTATTTCTACCGGTATTCTGCCCGTTGAATCTTGCCATTCTAGTTTGAGAGTTTTGAAGTTCCCGATATATCCTTTTAAAGAGGTACAATCAAGTTACGTACGCACAAGGAAGGCGCGAGGTCTCGACATTTTCAAATACGGTCCGTTAACTCTACAGTTTACAATCAATCTTGAACAAATGCACATAAAAACAGACACAAGTGCTCATCCTTCAACATCCTAAGTTGCTACCAACACCCAGCACCCAACACCTAGAAATAATCAGAAAACATTATCACCCAAATGTCTCCTTCGGCTATCATCGATGAGTCCAACTTCCTTTCAACCGTTGTTGGCAAGGCCGAGGCTGCTCCTTCTAGCCCATGTCCACTGGCGCCAGGAAAATGAGAATTTCCTTCTGTCGAGTACTACGATTATCTTGCTAAAACCTATGAGGGTGCTTTTTCCCGCGACATCGGTCTCCGAGAATTCATTGAGAAAACCCTTCTGGAACTACCCAACAATTCAAAAGTTCTCGATATTGGCTGTGGAACTGGTAAGCCAGTCTCATACACGATGGCGGCCCATGGTCATGATGTTCATGGTCTCGACCTATCCGGCGCCATGGTCGATCTATCCATGAAATGTGTTCCCACGGGCGCATTCACACAAGCGGACATGTTGAATTATACCCCTCAATTCCAGAACAACACTCCTGACTTTGACGTCATCTTTACCATCTTCTCGCTCTTCTGCTTGTCTCGCGAAGAGATGAATACAATGGCCTCAAAGATGTTCAGTTGGTTAAAACCAAACGGACTCTTGTGTATCGGCACTATCTGCGCCGAAGACTTCAAAACAACACCTTCGATGTATGACGCGGATAAATTGTGCGCCACGAATGTTGAAATGATGTTCATGGGATCAAAGTGTTCTTCCATGACAGCATTCACCAAGCAGGGTTGGAAAAGTCTGATTGAGGCCGCTGGTTTTGAGATAATGCACACGAAGAGTGATTTATTTACGCCACGGCCAAGTACAAGCATTGCTTCCGATGATGAGATGCATTATTTCATCATGGCAAGGAAGATCTAAGAGGATCAGTCTTCTTAAGTTTAGTCTAGAGTTTATTAATTGGGCTGAGTTTGCGCATTCATACTTATCTCTCATTCTCCATTTTGTAGTGATACTTCCACCAAAAACTGCATGCATGCACCGATCTATATTGTGTCAGTCTAAATACGGGGGTTAACAAACTCTACTAGCTTTAATTTTGGCCCACGTCATTCACCACCCAATATTCACTCTCAAAAATCCTCCCTCATTTCCTCTCATAAAACAAATGGGTCCATCCACCACCTCATCGTCGCTCAATCTCCAACCTCCCCCCGCCCCTCAAACATCAAACTCCAAGAACCCAAGATCGCCACTACCCACGAAAATAGCAAAACAGCAGGGCGAACCCCATCATCCCAGCTTCTCACGCGCGTGAGCTCTGTGGCCAGTATCCTGTTTAGCGCATTCAAGCAAGTCAATTCGACGACCTCCGAGCGACCAGAAGCCATCTCCTTGCTAACTCCGCTAAACGAATACATATTGGTTGAAGATGATGCTGGTATTGGGATACTTATTGATAGCAAAGGTGAGAGGATATGAATGTGATATCGGGAGATTCATTGCGCCTACTGTCATGATTGTAAGATCCTACTAAAGATTTCTGCAACGTCTAGTTTTCCCGCCATCGGCTCAAGGCATTACTTTTAAATAGAGGATGCAGCATGTGTCAATTCAAATGATGTATTTGGAAACTTATAGCAAATAAGCGCATCACAAAGAATATAAATAGCATGCGGATAAATCAGAAATGCTCGAAGTCAGGCTGTGTAGGTGTTGCGCAACGAGTTTCAAGGTAGGAAAAGCGAACAATGATTTCTTCTGTACAATAGAAGCAAATATCAATCAGACAATCATTTTTATAATTATGAAGCCAGGAAAAGACCCAAACCAAGTTTACCGAATTGCGTAAAACACCTCGAATTTCCACTTTCCCCAAACCATTTCCAACTTCCATAGCCATACCCGTGCCTGTACCCGATTTATCCCTATGATCTCAAATCTAACATCTTCCCCAAACCCAATTTCCAATCTCCCACCCTTGACTACCCTTCTTTTCAAGACAATCCTCTCCAAACCCAAAATTAGGTTGGTCATGATACTCATTCTCCACCACGAACAACTCAATTTCCACACCACCTGTTTCCGTTCCTACTTTTTGCAAGTTGTCCGCGAAGGCTTTCACATCATCGACAAAGGCTTCGTCTTCACCAGCTACGATTAAAATTGATGACACGACGGTGGGAAGACGTGACCACCATGATGAGGAAGCGTAGAGTGGTTCAATGTAGTTATCTGATGGAGCAGAAGCCTGATAATTGCTTGCCCACTTTTGGTCGTTGGAATTAGGTTAGCCGAGTAATATCGGAATCACTTGGGCAATGAGGTCAAGATGAGGTTGAGAAAATATGAAGGAAGTGCAATTACGGAAACTTACAATTTTGACAGAGGTGGGATGAATTAGATCTTTATACTTATTCGCCTCGTATGATTTAGAGCCGATGGCAAATGTAACCCAAGGTGCTAAGAGCACAGCTCCATCCAGTGGTTCTGAGAGACGAACTCGAGGAATACTTTCATTTGGATGGCCATGCATGATGTGAGACAGCAGAGCGAGGACGAGATTTGCGCCTGCAGAGTCGCCAGCTAGGATTATGGAGGATGGAGCGTAGCTGAAAGATTGGAGATATGCCAGTTAGTCTTGGGAGCTTATGATGGTGAGACTTGAGCATTTTCAATAGTCCAAACAGCAATTCATTCAAGATTTCAGCTTTGAGATTGTGAAGATAATATCGTCGATGTCATAGATTCATTATTTCAAATCAATTTTATTGTCAGAACTATTTCAATGCTTAAAAGGGATTAAATATTCCTAAGGTTTTGATTTTTGGGATGCAATCCGTACTACCGGACACCCAGTTTCAGAAAATTAAAAGGTAGACTTACTTCAAAGTTTGAACGACATGATTCAGCAACGCGGCAGCTTGTTCCAATTGCCGAGGATAGACCCTACTTGGGGAAAGATCTATATGCATTTATCAGTATTCACATACCAATACTCAAATTACATGTAGATATAAGGTAGATTAGCATACCATAAGATAGGAACAATACCGCCAAACTCTTTCCCTCTTTCTCCGCACCATCCACAAGCCTAAACATATATTCGACAGCTTCGGGGCTTGCAGGAAGTGCAAACCCACCTCCTAATAGATACGAACAATTCAGATCTTGTATGCGACGCAATGAGAAGAACTTTGGACGAACCATGGAAATTGAGAATTATTTTCTTCGCTCCTTTTTTGCCTATCCAGTGCGCCTGCGTTCCATCCTCCAAAGTCTCGCTCAAGGGCTCTACACCCCGCTGTTTGCAGACGGTTTCGTATGCATGATCTGTGTTTGGATTGACATATCTTATTCATTAGCATGTGATGCCAAGCTTCTACCCTCACTATTCATTATGGCAACTCGATAGCGAACTGAAATAAAGACCACTGAAGAACCAAAAACAAGGTATTTCAGTGAACACCTCATGTAAGTCCGCAGTTTCCCCAGCCATTTTCAAAGACAACTCACAAAATTTGCCTAGGACTCATTCTCCTACACATAGTCCTTACAGCTGTAAGAAGGACATATCTCTTATAACTTCCCCTCTTCGCATTTCTCGTACGCCATATACCGGTCAGGAGACCGAAGAATGTGTTTCCTACTATTTCGGGGTTCTTTGATTAGTCCAAGTTTAGAATGTTTTGGTACATAAGAAAGGAAGCGTTCGAGAAAATGAAGGGGTTGCATACAGATACTTGTGTATGCTAGCACAACATCCAGTTTCTCGGCAATAGATAAAGTATCAACCAATTTTTTCTGCGAGATAGTCGAGGAGGACATTTTTGGATAAACTTTGTCGAGTATTTGAGAGACAAGATTAATGAGATGAGAAGAAACGAAACAAGATTTGTTCAAGAAAGACCAGCGATGAGCTAAACAACTCTTCAGCTGAACATCCCCCACATCGATGTACTACATCACCAAGATCGCTCCTGCTGCATGCAGTTAGTTGCACGGGCTGCAGCTGGCATCCGAGCGGAATGGCGGCTGCAATGTAACCCTCAAATAGTTATTGAACAATAAGAGTAGAACAAATAACAAGCATAGGGTAAACAATAAAACAAGGATAAACAACAAAACAAGGATAAACAACAAAACAAAGATAAACAACAAAACAAGGATAAACAACAAAACAAAGATAAACAACAAAACAAGGATAAACAATAAGAACAGGATGAATAACTGGAATAAATTGAATGACGAACAAAACCTAGTATAGGAAACAACATATCTAGTATACAAAAACCATCCGCAAAACCTTCCACACGGTGATTTTCCGGCGGGCCATAAAACATTGTCTTTTCGTGTAGATAAAAATTTCATATTTGGGTATCATTGCTCTCTTCTAATTCAACTCAGCTTTTTCATGCCCCTCTTTCGCTTTCCACCAACTTCCCTTCCTTCCTCAATTTCTAACATAGCTTCACGTTTCTTCTCTCCTACCAACTTCAGCGATTCTCTGATTACTCTCGTTTCCAGATTTACGCCATCCTCGGCCCAAGCTTCCATCTGTCTTCCTACTCTACTCTCAATGGCCTGTATCAACTGTACATCTCTTTGGCCGACGAATGAGACAGCTTCTCCTTTTCTTCCAGCTCTGGCTGTACGACCAACTCGATGAATATAGTCATCTGGATCTCTAGGAATATCGTAGTTAATTACTAAACCCACCTCTGGAATATCAAGACCACGAGCAGCTACATCAGTCGCGACTAGAATTCTGGCCGCAGAGGCACGGAATCGACCCAAATTATCAATTCTTTGTCTTTGTGGAAGTTTAGAATGGAGGGCCGTAACTCGATGATCTAGAAGTCGCAATAAGTGGGTAAGGTAATCGGCAGTAGCGGTTCGATTGCAAAAGATAACGATAGATTTTGGTAGATTTTTTTCAGTAAGTAGGAACATGTGCAGATAGTGTTCTCGATGTGTTACCGGTACCTGCAGATGCATTTGATTGAGGGAAGGTGGAATTGCCAAAGCCTGTGTATCCACTTCGCAAACAAAAACTGGAAGCTTTCCTGGTGTGCGAGGCATGTCCTTCAAAGCTCGCACTTCTGGAGTGACTGTAGCCGTGAACAATAATGTTTGTCGTTTGGCGGGAGGTGGAAGGATAGATAGACATTCTTCAACATCTGGTAGCATACTTCCTGCGCTACCGGATGCAAGTAATCGATCCGCTTCATCAAGAACCACCATGCGCACCCTACGTAAAGCACCAATTGTGTCTTCGCCCGAGGTTCGAATATGATCTGCCAATCTACCAGGGGTTGCGATAACAATATGTGGTCGTTGAGCAAGGGCCGTTGCCTGGGGTCGCATGTCCGAGCCTCCCGTTATCAGGACAGCCTTGAGAGATTGGGGAGATGAGATCGCTTTGAATTGCTCGTAAATTTGTAATGCCAATTCTCTGAGAAAGTGATGTCAGCCAGATGATACCATATTCAACACGGCAAGGTCTTACCTCGTGGGAGTAAGCACTAAAGCAAAGATCCCGAAAGGATCTTCAGCCCATTTTTGTAGGATTGGAACAGCAAATGCTACTGTTTTTCCAGAACCTGTGCGACTACCTCCTATACAGTCTCTTCCCTTTAATATTTCTGGTATGCAGCCCTTTTGAATTCCTGTAGGCCGCTTGATAGCCATAGATCCCAGCGATCCTACCAACCATGGCTTCACATCCAAGGCAGCAAAAGTGGTTTGCGCATCTGTAGGAGCCAATATTGCGCCATTGCTAACATTTTTGGCATCGAGAGAATTCTTTTGTGATTTAACCTTCACCCGCGAAGGAACAAATGTGGTAGCAATCAAGGGGATCTCTTTTTGCGTTGGCTCCTGGGATGTTTTACGCCGTTTCCGCGAAGCTTGACTGTCTAAAGAATCTGAATCTGAATCTGAATCGGATTGCGAGATGTCATCCTGCTCATCTTGTTCGTCATCGGATGAGGAATTGTGATTTGACTGTGGGGATAATCCGGGCGCTTCAATTGAAACTCGATCGACGTTCTTGGATCCTTGTATGGATTTTTTGGAAGGCATCTTGGGTGGTCCACGTCGTTTTTGGTGTTTTGAAAAAATTAGAGGAAATTATTTTTTTCCCTTACTTCATGGCTCGCTCATTACCATTTGCTGACTGTGATATGGTACCTGCCAAATTCGCGCGCGCTAAAAAGCTTGGCGGGGTTCATCGTCTCTCTCAAAGTTTCTGGATTAGGACAAGGAGTTCAACCAATAGGATTATCTGGATTGATATTTACATGGGCAGGTAAGTTTATGGTCTTGTACTACGAATCATAATTGTCTACAAGTACAAGCATCAATAATATCCTTTCTCCATAGAAATGGAAATCGAAATCACTCATGCAAGATTCTCTATAAAAATAGCTCGGTTATCCTTTTCATTCTTGAAGAATTGCTTTAGTGAGTGATCAGAGAAACATAGAAAGCGATTCTTTCTTTAGTTATAATTAGATTGATTCTGACTCCCGTCTCTTGAGGCAGCTATGATTTTCTCATATACGAAGTGGTGTATCTCGTGCCAGACAAGAAGATATGGGGAAGGGGAATTCCAGGAACCGGCAGTTTGGGCGGCTTACTACATATGATTCAACTACTCCGTAAACAGAACATTGATAGCCTATGAATTGGTTTAAGTGACTTACTTGGCTCAGAAAAACCCAACAAGTCAACATGTACAACTATTCAATTATCCATTGTCTGATCACATTGAATAATGAGAAGCGAGATAGCACTGTAGAATTACGAAGTACTCCTTTTGATGAATATACGAAGCGACTCGCAGAGCTTCTTCATTGCATATGTCTGGTACCGAAAATACTCTTGATGTTAATCTAATATGCAAATAGATACATAAGAGTGCTTCTGAAAATTGGCGCTCTCTGTATGACTGCATTTCTCTGACCACCATCATCTTACCTCTCCTCATTCATACCTATATTACTGCACTTTATTCTTACGCCCCCTCATGATTCATACCAGTGATTGGGTTGCACGGAGTATACCGAGTAGAATTCAGCTACAAAAGAGGGATTGTTACGAAGAGAAATACATATATGGCTGAACCCTAATTGTCCAATTCGCTATGAAACACCGATGCACTCGAAGGTAAGCAAGCACCTCTAATTGATTGATGAAGGTAGACGACGATGCCAGCGACGACGACAGCTTTTCGAACACCATCCACCGAATACCCGACCTGGCTTTTTATGTTTTTCGGGAAGAGTAGCCAAATGCAGCTGTCTCCATAGAAATCTACAATTAGTTTGGCGCTGTGCTATATGTATGTATATGCTACCCAAGCGAACAAGGTTGAACTAATTTACATAGGATAGCCGTTGAGCCGTTAAGAGACAAGACTCAAAAGTCCCTGGAACTGGAGTAGATCCGTAGCTCATCCTATTTTGATTGATAGCCAATCCCCGGGATGCTGTAAAAAGAATTCATGTTACGTTCTATCCCAACTCGTTAGATTGTGCAGTAGTACTGATGAAGTGACGAGGTAAGGAGTGGAAAATGAAAAAATAAACAGGCATTGAGTAGTATAGATTGGTAACAATGATTTGCAAAAGAAAAGAAGAGATCTTTTTTAAATAGAAACATTCAGGGCGGTTGGTTGGGTTGGTTAGTTGAAGGAATGCCCGGTAGTTTCTTGGATCTCCATTGCACTCTCTCTACCTCTTGAGCCTCTCTACTCTCTACTCTGTGCTCATACATTCCATTCCCATACCTACCTTGGTAAATCCAATCGGTCTAATCCGGTCACAATACTTTTTCAGTCCTCATCGCTCTCGTCCGTTGTTTGTTTGTTTGTTCCTTTTCGGCTACCATTTATGATAATGCTCATGATAATATTTTATTGATCTACTCCATATATAACCTTCTCTCCCTGTCTCCTTCGCTCCCTCCCTCCTTGCTCTCTCCCCCTCTCTCCCTCCCAAAAAAGGTCCAACTGTCTTTTACAAGGATTAAATATAAACTCTTGTCGTACGCGCATCGACCCCAATATTGTATTCCCTTGCAGCTATTTAACGTGTATGCGGGCACGGCGGGCTTTTCCATCCAATCCCATTTCGATTTAAGGGAATCAAATCTTCCCTTTAAAACATTCTTTTACCACCATTACCATCTCTTCTTCCACCATTAGTTCATTCACTTATTTTTGTGCTTGTTGTTATCAATACCTACTTGTTATTTGATTCTTATTATTTATATAATATACCGACTTCTATATATCTTCCGATTGAAAAGAAGATCCTCTTCAATTGTTTCAAATATTACCATACAAAGGATTATTAAATATCCTTTTCCCCTCTTTCCGCCAAATCCCTCCCAAGAGCCATACCCTCAATTTACTATTTTATCGACCCACACTTCGTGACGATAAGCTTTGAAACGGAAACGAGTCTCGGTTTGAATACCCGCAGATTATTACGAGTACCTACCCAACATTGGAAACTGGAACTGGAAGTTGGAACAAATTGCCTTGCCATCCTTACGAGAGTTGTCACAAAAATCCTTTTACATAACAAATCTTTCTTTGCCTACTACTCATTCGATTTATCCAACATCCAACCTAGCCAACTTTTCGAGAATTGGGATCAGTCACAAGACGGACCTCGGACCCATTTCGACCATATAAAAGCATTTCCTCGTTTGCAGCAACAGTCTCTTGCAGCGGTGGACTGCATGTCGATGCAAGATCAGTGCAATAACATAAAGAACACCGGCAACGGTGTGACCCGAGATTCGGAACTTAAGACAACGGCAACGACTTCGAATCCTGCCGTATCCGTTTCATTTTTACGCCGCAACCTTTCGATCATTCTGAGTGTAATATGAGTAGACAATACGAAGATCACACTACCGATTCGAAGACCTCGAGCAATCTCTCCCTCAACTCATTACCCAACATGTCTTCTCCAGCTCCATTATTACGCCCTCCGATTCCAGGTAGTCGACAAAATGGCGGCGCAAGGACACCTAGGTTGGGCCTGGCCATACCACCTTCTCCTAATGCTAAGCCCGTCAATGCTCCTGCAACAAAAGGTCTCACACTTCAAATGCCTGGCTCGATGCCTGCGCGACCGGCATTACCTCGATTACAACTAGCCACACCTATGGGAAGTAATGCTACACCATACGAACAATCTGGAAGGGGTGCAGTTGCACCAGGACAATCTGCAAGTGGGGGAAGCGAAAGTAGTGCGGCACATTCAAGATCAGGTAGCTTTGGGCCGATGGATGGGAAGGGAAGTGGTCCAACATCTGCAGGTTCTCAGTATTCTGCATTCTCATTGGCATCGCAATATGGTTTGAGCAAGCCGCAAGGTACACCCGACCCGTCATCAGCTGTTGGCTCATTATACTCGGAAAGGAGCGAGGGAGGTGTTGGCATGGAGCGGGATGGTAGCATGAATGGACTTGAAGCATTCGACAAACTCAGCTTAGAAAAAGGGAGAACATTAGACGTCGAAGATTTAGACGATGATGGATGGCGGATAGCAAGTATGGAGAAGAGGATTGTGGAACTCGGAAGCTTGGGAGAGGGTGCAGGAGGTGCAGTAACTCGATGTATGCTGAAGGGTGGAAAGACCGTCTTCGCGTTAAAGGTGATTTGCTATGCCTCACAATATCCTCTACGCCGCTTACTGACTCTCTTAGATCATTACCACAAATCCCGATCCTGATGTCAAGAAACAAATCGTCCGTGAATTAGGTTTCAACAAGGGTTGTGCTAACGAACACATCTGCCGCTACTACGGAGCTTTCGTAGAACCATCGACGGCTACCATTTCCATTGCTATGGAATTTTGCGAAGGTGGTTCTCTCGACTCAATCTATCGTGAAGTAAAGAAACTTGGTGGTCGCACTGGTGAGAAGGTTCTCGGAAAGGTTGCCGAAGGTGTTCTGAACGGTTTGACCTATCTCCATGGGAAGAAGATCATTCACCGAGATATCAAACCTTCCAATATTCTCCTGTGTCGCGATGGTCAAGTAAAACTATGCGATTTTGGTGTAAGTGGTGAGTTCGGTACAAAGGGTGACGCAAACACCTTCATTGGTACATCTTACTACATGGCGCCTGAACGTATTACTGGTCAATCATACACCATCACTTCCGATGTCTGGTCAACTGGTGTAACACTTTTGGAAGTAGCCCAACATCGCTTCCCATTCCCAGCAGATGGATCAGAAATGCAACCTCGTGCTGGATTGATCGACCTTCTAACATACATTGTTCGACAACCTATTCCAAAATTGAAGGACGAGCCCGATGCCGGCATCAAGTGGAGTGACAGCTTCAAATACTTTATCGAGTGTTGGTATGTTCAGTCCTAGTTTATTTGAGTGAAAAAAGTCATACTAACTTCAAATTAGTCTCGAGAAAGACCCTACTCGTCGTGCCTCACCTTGGCGAATGTTAGAACATCCATGGATGGTCGAGATGCGAGGCAAACGTGTGAACATGGCACACTTCTTAGCCACCGTATGGGGTTGGTGATCTGACTTCACGAATCACTCTACGACGTTATAAGCGCAAAGTCTATCCGATATCAGAGGATGGAATAGCAAACCAATGTAGACCAAATCTACTTGGCGACGAGAAAAAAAGCTAAAGCACACCATGATGATACATTACATACAACGGCCTTGAGCCCTGACGATAAGAGACGATTACGTTATTACATGAACTTCTACCAGATATGAGAAAGATCTACTCCTTAGCTTTATCATCATACCATCTACCTATGCTTTCCCTTTGTATCAACCACCTCTCTCCACCTCGCAATCCACGATCATCTGCATTTACCGGCGTCGCCATGTTTTTCTTCCTCTTGAATCGGGTTTGGCGAAGCGGCTTCTTTTGGGGTATAGGAGAAATGGTTTTGGGGAGCATCAGGAGTGAGCGAAACTGAGTGGTTGAAGGGGATGCAATTTGCGTATGCGAATGAGTAGCGACTGTTGAAGGCTTCTCGTTCCAATTGTACTACTTACATATTCTTAGCTATCTCCCTACCCACCAAACTATCTATACATTTATCTATATCAGAATCTCGTATGACATTACATAATGTGCTTGAATTTTACAATGGCGATGCTGTAGTTGGAAATTGAAAAATTGGCTTAGTGATCGAGTGATCGAATTTATTAACTTCCCATTTGGTCTCTGTTTTGTATACCTGGAGATTTGGTACAAGATTTAAGGCTCATTCTATAATAAAATGCGCGCATACTTACAACTCCCTCTCCCCCCGATCTTATCAATACTAGGGTTCTTGGGGACCAGAAAGAGCCTCGCTAGCAAGATTGTCCCCCGTCCCTCCCCCTGTTATCACTTTCTATATCATGTTTTAGCTTCAATATAAATATAATGTTAATATTGTAGTACATCAACAACAATCTAGATTATGATTCGCTATAAATCACCTTGTTGGTAATCTCATCGCCACCATCAAAATCATTTTTATAGCCATCTTGGTGTCATATCAAGGGCACGGAATGCGCTTTTGAAGATTTGCTCTGCGGTGGTGCATTCGCAAGTCCCAACAAAAGGAGCCTCGTTTCGGAACCAAAACGAGTGTAATTATGTATCAATTCTCCGTATATGGCGAACGAAATCAGTCCTTAATCGACACTTGCTCGACGCGTAGATCCATTACTCACTATGATTGGCTGGCTTCAAAAATGCCGAGGTTGAATAATCCTTGAACACATCCGAATGAGAGGGGTCTACAACCGAACAAACGGAGATATGAACCTCACTATCAGCAAGAGGAATACACCTTTATCGTACTTATTCCACATACCAATTCATCATGTCACAAATAGATCTGATAGCTATCATCTTTCCCAAGGAGGGAAAAGCAGATAGAGTGAGCGTCGATCTCCCCCGACATGTGTTCTGGTGACAACTAACCCCTATTCTTCACTAGGTTGCGGAACTCCTGAATGAAATCTCTACACATGTCAAGGCAACTGAACCTGGGACATTGAAGTATGAGATTAAGAAAGAAGTCAACAAAAAGACAGGTGCTGTAGAGATCATTATGTTTGAGAGGTGAGTTTGATATCGTTGACGTCATCTGATACATATGAGTTTTATGAAACTGATGGATCAAATTATAGCTACAAAGATAAGGCTGCAATCGCAGCCCATGGATCTTCGGAGGAATTTAAAGCTTTTGGCAAGAAGTTGAAGGATGAGGATCTGATTGCTAAGCCTATGGAATTGAAGTTTTTGAAGCATGTTGGGGGATTTTCGTCGAGGTTGTGAACGCGAAGAGTTTCGGGATGAGAGACTTAGTAATCGGATCTAAACTCTGCGAGGGATATAGGCGCAATACAACTTATTTAAAAACTTGGTTGATGGATTCAATCCATGTATAAATATGAGAGTCACACGTGACAGAGAAGTACCTTGTCATGGACCTTTCAAGAGAGATTTGAACAAGAATGTAAAACAAGAGAATATATCACTTTTGGTCTTATTATTTCCTTGCTTGCCATAAGCTTTCATGCTGCATTCAAATACAATTTTTATCTGCCATTGATTTCCAGAATAAATGGTGGATTGTGAATATAAGATATTACCAATCTATTTCGATCTGGCCACCAGTCGTGACTTCCCTTCTCATTCTTATCACCACAATCATATACCCAGATAACCTTACTCGACAGATCCTTTCAAATTCACCTCTTTCAATGGGTGGGTTTGTTTCTCTAATAAATTATACTCATTGAATCTTTTTTCTTTCTTCTTTCTCTATCAACTCATCAAATCTCGTAATCATGGAGCATGAATGTGAGCAACAACATTTCACGCCCTTAGTTTTTACCTCTCACACGGGAAAGGTATTCCAGGTGGAAATTGATGATATTGCACAGTTTTCACCGAAGCACGGCAGATCCAACAGTGTGGTATCAATCATTGAGCTGAGAGCTTCATCTCCATCCCCAAGAATATCTGCCTTGGGAGGTTTTGATGGCCATGGACCCGAGGATCCACAACTTCCAAAGTATGTTCTCAGCCCGAAAGTTCAACTGGAAGTTATGATGGCAAGATCAAAACATAGTTGATACACGCAGACACTGATACGAATGGGAGGTGTCCTTAATCCAGAACACACCATGCTGACAAGAATCTCCAGAGCCCTGCCTTCACACCAGCGGAAACGTTCCTCGTGCGGAGGCTCTCCTCTTATTTCCTTCACGACTTCTACACAGTCGTGTGAGAAAATAGAAACCTCGGGCATGAAATCATTGTCATCTCGCAAGAAGCAACCGGAAAATTCGTTGTGTGATGATTTCCAGGAGGGTGAGGAGTTCGATGTTTGCAAAGCTTATATGGTTTACAATGAATATGGTGAACTGGTTGATGCTCATAGCCATCTTCAAACCAAAAACACCCAAGATTTGTCAGTCACAGAAATATTGAGATTGATCAAAAAAGCATACCACCATGATGTTAGTTCTTCTCGTCATCCTTGAATGTCTTGAGACTTGCGCTCCGCATTGCTAGAGGGACTTTGGAACTTCATGCTGACTTTACATGCAATAGTTCAGAGCGAGAATGAACGATATCGAACAGATCAAGGGCCAAAGCTCATTGAGCTCAGAAAAGGACAACTTAACATCTGAGGAAAAATTGTCATATTGGGAATACAACCCGAGCTCATCGACGAAGACTACACCGGTCAGTGGGGAGCTACAGTCTCGGTCTGTTACTGTTTACCAAGGACCACCTCGGGTTTTGGAGGTATGTCTTCTCTGCTGTACATTGGAATCGTGCTAAATACGATAGATTGGGTGTAGCGATGGGAGTTGGTGTTTCAAAGTTAAGGAAGACCAACCAGATTGGACTGTGAAGGGAATCGATGAGACGGACCACTGGTCTTGTGTGCAAAGAGACATTCAGCTTGAGTATGATGATTGTCCTCGTTTGGAATTAACGTGCTAATTAATTCATAGGGATTTCATTGTTCTGACTCCTGAAATGGACATGTCCGATTATTTCAGCCGAGTCAATTCTTCACAAACCCAAACCGCCCCTGCCTTTAATGTTCGAAACCTCAATTGTCTACTAGCGCATTCAGATCCTATTCCACATAACCTATACTCCTTTATCCGTGGAAGAGATGTCTTCGACAGAGTTGAGAGTTACAGGAGCTTTTTGGATGATGTTCGCTTGTGAGTCAGACCCTAAGATTTACTAGGTACTACGACTAACGGCGAATAGAATTCTCCAACCTGGTGGAGTTGTGGAATTCTTAGAAGTTGACCCTAGACCGAGATCAAAATTGGCAGGTCATACTACTGTGAATCGTGAAGAATATCACCAAAGCGTACCCCAAACTGACTGGACTGATAATATTGCCGATCGCCTTAAGCGACCATCTTACGATAGCGAACTTGCAGATACAGTACCCGGTTGGATGGAAAGAGTCATGGAACGCCATAAAGCAATATTGCGTCCACGTGATGGAATTCCTGCGGTCAATCTGAAGTCTTGGCTAGAAGGGGCGGGGTAAGCTAATGAATAGGTGCTCTGTCTCATCGTAGAAGAAGCTAACGGTGCATAGATTCTGGGATGTCAAAGAGATTGTTCATCGGCTACCCGTAGGAGGATCTAAAACTACAGGTCAGCGTTTAAAGGACTTCATCCTATACCAGATTGAGCTCGAGAACGATATACCTCAGGTATTCTTCTCCTAGCCATTTTGAATCTCTCGGCTAACCAAGTGTAGCTTCGCGAGAGGTTGTTACCTGTCGAGATTGAGAAGATTGAGAGTGGCAATCACTACCTCACCTTGCACATCGTAACGGCACGTAAGCCGCGCTGCCCCCGAGCTGGCGATCTTCTCATGAATGGCACCAGAGAAGAAATGACGGATATGAAATATGATCAGATGGCTAGAGTCAATGAATTGCCAGTGAAAAACCAAGCAGGATGGAAAAGGTTATTCCAGTACAGAAGTAGCCTCTTATCTCACACCTGCTAATTTGTTCGCGTCTTGATAGATTCGATCTCGGTCGCATTTCCGAAATGATGACATCATTCGATGAACATCACCCTGGAAACATCTCACTCTCATCACCACTCTCTCAGTTAAGAGATGGGGCTTGATATAAGTCAGAGTGAAGGCGGTATCATGATGAAGTCAGGAGAACAGATAGAGATTGAATGGTGACACGGCTAGAGGGATTGTATGGTTTATCTCAATGGCTAGATTATATAAACTATGAGCATTATACCGCAGGGTGTTTGCTTCCATGATATACAATTGCAATCAGACATTTGCAAACTATAGATCTTGATTTTTGGCCATCCAATGAAAGAATTACCGGTTTCGATTAAAGATCAGCGATCAACCATATACTCCTTTAAATACAGTTCAATTGGTGATTTTCTGATACATAAATTGGAATTTTATAGAAAGGATACGCAATCCCGCAGGAGACAGAACAGTAATCACTTAGTAGTTCTCGGGGACTGGATCAAGCCCCTGCATCTGAACGACATTAGGAATCAACAACGCAGATTCCCCCAATATATAGGGAATTTGCCGTTCTCATTCTGAAAGAATTTGCTTGACAGCAATGAGGAGCTTACCGCTTAAGCGAATGGTCTACGCTGTATTCGGTAATAAAGCATCACGACTTTCGTGAAATACACTAGGAAAGCTTAGTATGACAACAAGGTATTGTTATTTTCTTGGACGGGAGAGAAGCTATCAGGCATTATCCGGCGAAAGATATGACATATAATTAACGCTCTACCATTGACGTTTGATGTATCTGTGGACCATATTCGGAATTAACCTCTAAATGCAATGAAAGCCCTCATGAATTCACAAAACAATATATCCTGGTATATTGAGGGATTAACATTACAGTTTCTGGTTGATTACCTTTGAAATTCCAATCTACGGTGGACAACTCTAGCTCCCATAGATTCGGAGAGCAACGATGATGTATCTCTTCACAAAGAGAAAGGTAGCAATTGTTGCATGTTGACAATGAAAAAGACGCAACAAAGAAACAAAGATATCCCACGTCGAATCTTGCAGTAGGAACTGACGGAGATATCCACGCTGAGACGTAAGAATGTCGATATCAAGTATTTTGTCATTGGTTTTAGCCTGCCGTTGCTTGTTCGGTTGAGATGAGAATATAGAAATATCCTTCCGACAAAAAAGGGAAGGGGGTTCTACTTGGAATGTTCTTTCAAAATCTGGATTTCACCGTTTCAAGACGTCTGATTTGATATTCTACGTGTATACTCCGTACAAAGAAGAGGTGTGAAGATAAGCAGAGAGGAATCATCCTTTGGAACTTGCATTGAACGTATAAGTGTTCTTTCTGCTCATAATATTATCATCCAGCTGAGGGGAAAAACTGAGTTATACATGTACTTCAACACTAATCTCTTCAGTTGATCTTTCCTTTTGATACCCTAATAACACAAATATTTAATAATCAATTAACAAATTCTGGAAAGAAACATGTTTATTCAATGGCGATTCAAAGGCGGAAAAAAAAGTGAACCTCGACATTGTACCCGAGGATCTATTCAATTGAACGACGTGTCTACCTACTTGATTTATCTCACGGGGTGAACTTTGAATTGCACTGACATAAACCCTAAGAGGAAGTGACTGTCCTCTGAATCTGCCTATCATGGATTCACATACTATCTGTTCGCCATTTCTGAGAAGTTGCGATCATGCAGGTCACATCGAAACACTAGTTTGTCGTAAGGACTCCAGAATAGACTTGACCGATATCTGTCAATACTGTAACGCTTTCCATATGCCATCTGAGGATTGTGGAAACATTCTAATTAAGATGAGTGAAGCCCTCTCAGATTACACGGTACCCACGTTGCCGAAGGTACCGATATATTTAGATACAATACAGGAAATCGACAACGAAAGTTCGACGATGGTGACGCAGAACTTGGCTTTCGATGGCTTTGATGGGACTCGGGAAAAAGATGACCAAACTTATGGTCTTGTTCAACTTCCGACATCAGGGAAGAAGATTCCATCAAGACAAGTTCCATCAGGAACTCACATATGTAAGATAAAAATTACTTCTGTAATTTAACCTCTAAGTGGAATATCGTGCTAATATTATGGTAGCTCCGCTCCATCAACTTTTGACTTCTCCTTTCAATTCGATGCCGTTATCTCCAACATTTTCGGACTCCTCAGGGCAGTCTCTTTTGTTCGGCGTATCGAAGATATCAGTGTTGTCGAATCCTCCACGTGAAGACGGAGATGACTACCGTCTTGAAAAGTCAGACTTCATACGCAAGGAATTGAGGAAGCCGGTATTTCCAATCAATGAGATACACACGCTGGAAAGTCTGATCGATGACCTACTCGATGAAGGACCATCTCTAGAATTTGAGGTTATCACTTATGCCCGGCTGGACAAGATAGTAGAGGAGATTTTGCAACACGTAAGGAACAATTTTCTCAGTCAAGGACCTTCATTCAAACAGATTATGAGAAAAGCACAAAAGCTTCGCGAACAATGGATTGAAACCTTCGGAGACAGATTTCATACTATGGATGATGAGCGATTGAAGTTCATGAAGGAATCTGGCTGTCTTCGGGACATAGAGCTACAGACCACTTCTGAGATATCCAAATTAGATGGTCCTACGTGGAAAATAAGAAGGGCCGCAACATTTTCAGAGAAGGAAGCCAATGAGAATTTCGAGCCAGGAGCGTAAGTTGAAAGTTCCTCATACCTCTCAATGTATAAATGCACTTTAAAGAACAAATTAATTTCAATACGCAAGTGTCTTTTAAAGTATAAATGCTTTTCAATGTACAAATTCATTTCAATATATGAATGCTTCTTAAAGTATAAATACCTTTCAATGTACAAATGCTGACCAGACAATGAGCAGTTGGTTTCTTAACACCCATTGTGCTGTTCGGGATGGGATCGTGCCTGACGCAAAGGACGGGTTTACTTGGGGAGTGAATGGCAAACCAGTTGCATTTTCTATGCTTTCTGGGTTTGAAATTAAAGGTTCCGGAACGAGACAATGGGTACACATCATCGAATCGAGAGTCTGCGCATATCACGCTCGTCGGCTCATGTGTGTTGGGAATGTGATCAGACTTCTGCGGGGCCACAAATTGAAAAGTGAAAGGGCACCCAGACTTGGTGTTAGATATGACGGCCTGTAAGTAAATCTACCTGGCACTTATCGCTTGATACATATGCTGATCTGTGTAGCTATAAAATCGAAAGTTGGGGTCAAGTCCTCTTGAAGCTGTCAGCGGGACCTGAAATCTATCGTAACACTATAACCCTAGTGGAACTCTCAGGACAAAACACAATGGAAGACCTGGATATGATTCCAACTCCGTGGCAGATTGACAACTTCATGATTTATAAGAAGATGATTGAGAATGATATCAAGGCACGCGAAGGTGAAGCTGCTTACAAAGAATATAAGTCTTCGGAGGGTAAAAAAGAAGCGGCCCGAAAGGTCTTCGTTTCGAAATTGAAGTCTTACGAACAGCCTGCATATAAATTGCTCGATTGTACGACTCACAGACTTGAGAATGCATTTCCGCTTCCGCTATCATTCGAAGCATAACCAACCACGTCATTTTAAGTATGCTTAGTTTGAGGATACATACAAGGTGGAGAGCCAAAACGATGTTGTGATGAGCATGATAAGAATGGATTTTGGAGGAGGCCGGGAGAAAGCGAGCCCCTCTATGATTATAACATATGATACATAATATAATATAACGAATTGACGAATCAAGATAGATATGATGGTCCTCCGTGATCGTGATTTCAACAGCATTCTATTCTCACCTGCTCAGGTAGAATATGCATCTAAACAATGGAACCATCTTGGACATTGGAAGAGCATTTGACTGTATTTGATCTTGACCTGCCTATACGGAGGAAAAAAAAAGATTGGGATTGATCACTGGTGAAACTCTTCAACAATCCAATTGTTCCATTTCAATTCAGAGAATTAAAAGATTAAATAGTATTACAACTATATATTATCTTAGGGATTTGTTTCATACTACTGACCCTCATAAATTTATTTGTAGTTGATTTATCACAGAATTTATCAGGGTGGTCAATTTTGGCATCTTTTCCCTCCTACATGTCGCCTGCATAAGTTACGGGATTGGCTGGTTGCCGTAGTTAGTGCGAAATCAAATCACGTGCAAATATACCTGGAGGAAAATCTCAATTCATTTTCAGTCTTCACTCCTGACCTCACCTTCCCGTCGGAACCTTCCCAATTTAATAATCCGAGGTTCTTTCCAATTGAAGATTTTGGGCTAGCAAGTGAATTTTATCGACAAATATGGCTGGCTTAGAAAGCAACGAACAAGGTTCGTCACCTCGCAAGAGGCAGAAGCTCGATTCTTCTTTAGCTACCCCAATTGCTACAACTTCTTCTTCTCAATTGAACATCGCAACCAGTTCAAATTCAAACGCAAATTCAAGCGACAAAATGGAGGTTGATCCTCCAGGCCAAAGTTTGGTCCCTGAAGTTCCATTATCTTCCCGACCTGAACATGCTCAAGAAGTTCGATCTGGAATTCTTCATTATGTCAACAAGAAAAACCCTGGGTTTCAAGGTATATTGAAGCAGAGGTATGTTTGTTTGTCTTTCCTTCCCCCAATTTGATGCGATGTTAGTCACTGCGGTTCAAGATAGTTGCTTTTACAATTCTGTTATTTACCCTTTCACAAACTATGGCGTTTACCTTTCAAAGTCCGTTTGAGATGTCCAATTACTTTTATTCCGCTTTTCATTGCAGTCAAACGGATTATAATTATTGCCAATATGGCTATACGATCCTACCGATATTGTAACTTTATTTTCATTTTGAACTTTAGTTAATTATGATACATTAGATATACGGATTTCATGGTCAACGAAATTTCCTTAGGAGGCGAGGTCGTCCACCTTAAGAATATCAAAGCTCCCCAGAGCAACCAGCGCGGAGTGAGTTACTACCTCAAAAGATATCTTGGGTCAATCTACCCTTTTCTAGCAGAACGTGAAACTAATGGTTGTGAACAGAATGCAGCAAATGCCATTACTGTTTCAACAGAGACTGGTAAAGAGAACCAGCCAACAGCAGGAGGTTCAGAGCAGACTGAATCGGTACAACCTATTTCTACTGGCTCTGCTGCAGCTGAAATTGCGACTCCCGCAGGTGTCACAAACAACAGTGATTCTGTGGCTCCAAGCACTTCAGTTACTGCAGTCAATGTTGATGTTACTGCACAGCCATCCGCTGAAGAACCAAATGTCGTCAATATCAAAGAAATTCGACCTAACGATATGGAAATTCTTGTTGAGTACTTTGGCGACGCTCTGGCACTTCAGATCATCGAGTTGGACAAAAAGATACAGCAGAAGCCCAATGCCAAAGCTGCTACATTTGGCTCCCTAAAATCAGAACCAATCGACGACAGACCCCGCCGTGGACGCATTCATGGCTTTGTGCGTGCGCGTTTTGAGTCGCGTCTGGAGACTGAGGCTTTGGATGATAATTCTATCAGTATCTTCGCGGCTGCTCCACAGCAGCAGCAACGTGGCAGAGGACAAAATCAGCGCGGTAGAGGCCAAAACAATGCCGGTCGTGGCAACTTTCGGGGTCAACCAAATGGTCAGCCCAAACCAAAGGGAAAAGTTGGATGGGAAGAACTTGGTGGTGAATATCTTCACTTCACGCTTTATAAGGAAAACAAGGACACCATGGAGACTATTAACTTGCTGTCTAAGTTGACTAGGACTGGCGCCAAAGACTTTGCCTACGCAGGTACTAAAGATCGTCGTGCAGCCACCTCACAGCGTGTTAGTGCTTTTCGACACCATGTCACAAGCATGGCTGATCTCAACAAGACGTTAAGAAATCGGTGCAGAGTTGGCGACTTTAAGTATGAAAAGTATCCACTCAGACTGGGCGATCTCGAGGGTAACGTTTTTACCATCACACTGCGCGATTGCCATTTCGGAGACGATACTGATATGGACAATGCTACAAAGGTTCAATCGGCAGAAAAAGTTGTTGGTGATGCTATTAAACACCTGCAAACCCGCGGTTTTCTCAACTACTTTGGCTTGCAACGTTTTGGTACCTTTGCAATCGGTACACATGAAATCGGCAAACTGATTTTGAAAGGTAACTTCAAGGGTGCTGTCGATTCTTTGCTCGCGTTTAACGATGATGCACTTGCAGCAGCCCAGTCAGGCCAAGATAGCAGCACCATTGGTAGAGATGATATGGCGCGTGCCCTTGCTATTCATAAATTCCGGGAAACCGGCAGAAATTCCAGTGGCAGAGACTCACTTCCACCAAGATTTTCTGCAGAGCGAGCTGTCATTCAACACATGTCTTCTGAGCGCAAGCGCAACGATTATGCGGGTGCTATACTCTCAATTTCACGCCATCTTCGTACTATGTATGTGCATTCATACCAATCTTTCATTTGGAATACCGTAGCCTCAAGAAGATGGGAACGTTATGGAGATAAAGTTATTGAGGGCGATCTTGTTTTAGTAGAGAGCAAAGCTCCGGAACAAAAAGATGAAGTTGATGAAAATGGAGAAATTGTGATTCACGCATCTGGAGGGGACGCCGCACTTACTTCCGATGAAGTGTTCCAGCGTGCACGCTGTCTTTCGGCCGAAGAAGCTGACAGTGGAGCCTTCACCATATTCGATATTGTCCTTCCTATGCCAGGCTATGACATCGAATACCCCAATAACGAAATCGGAGACTTTTACAAAGAGTTCATGGCTAGCGAGCAGGGTGGTGGTCTGGATCCTGCGGATATGCGTCGAAAGATCAAGGACTTCAGTCTTAGTGGTAGCTATAGATATCTTATTGGCCGAGTTAAGGAGGGCATGAGTTTCGAAGTCAGAACTTATCACGATGAAACCGAACAGCTAGTCGAGACTGACTTGGAGATCATCGAGAAGAACAATCCTCAAGATCATGAGCCTTCCCATGTTCAAACAACACACGTCTACGCTAGGAGAGAAGGCGACCCACACGGCTATGCAAACTTCCAAGAGAATAACCGTCATCAGAATGACAATCAACAGGAGAACGGACATCGAGATAATGGCGCTCAGTACAACCAAGGTGGAAGACAACAAGGTGGACGTGCTCGTCACATGGCCGATGCTGCAGAACAAGGTCGCCAGAATCATGCTGTCTATGGTGGTAGTGCTCAGCACAATGCTTGGAAAGCACTACCCAGCAAACTCGCCGAAGAAGACAAAGCTGCAGCTGAAGCATGGGAGGTAGAGAAATTGAAGCCTGTCGATGTGGATGCTATCAAGCAAGCAACCTATAATGAAACATTCATTCAAACTTCTGCGGATGATGAGGGTCGTCGCACTGGAGTCAGAACTCAACAAACCCTCGGTTCGAAGAACGAGCTTATTGAAGCAAACGTCTTGAAAAACAGAGTGGCAGACTTCGAGAAAAAGTCGAAGGTTCAGGTCACTGAAACTCCATTGTCCGAATCTGATGATGACACTGAGACTCAAGAGGGAGGCGTCAAACTTGAAGTCTCGGCTGGTATCAAAAGACCCGCCGATGAGATCTCAAAGGGACCTGTTGGCGAAAGCAAGAAAGATCAAGTAGTCATCAAAGTTGTGGAAGTTGAAGATAAGAAGGACAGCAATTCCGCTGTAGTTTCTGCTGAGATCAAAGAAGATACCAAATCATCCGAATTACCTCAGCCAACATCCACTGACACTGAAATGGCAACCGTACCAGCTGTGGAGGAAGTTGCCGAGGAAGCAAGACCTGCTCGACTTGCAGTCATTGTCAAATTTGGTCTCGGCTCAAGTATGTATGCCACAATGGCTCTTCGGGAGTTGATGCAGCAAGGAGGCGTCCAGGTCTACCAACCAGACTTCTCTTCCGGCAGATAGTTTTTTTTACTTCCGTTGAAGCGATTGTTACATAGTTAGAGGTTGGAGTTTGTGGCAAAAATTTCTGTGGTCAGATCTGGTATGATTTGTTGCTCATCGAATAGATAGATTTGTTCTATGATGCATATGAAAGACATGGACTTAGAAATACTGAACAATGATTTGTTGGTAAATAGACTCTATATCTCTGAATGAGGCATGAATAAAAGTACATATGTTAAGAATGAAATTCATGAAACAGTACCTTAATGTAAACTTTGACGTGAATGATGATTGATCCCCTCCGTTCCTATTTTACAATTGCTTGTCATGCCTCGATATTACAAAGAGGTGTGAGTGTCCATTATGCTTCACACTATCTATTTCATATATCGAGCTGCGTGTGATTTTGACAGCTCGATCATAAAATTTGACATTGCATGACCAACCTCAACCCAAGCCTTGTTTTAACAGTCTGTGAGGACCTGGAGCATCTGACACATGATGTCCAACTCTCTAAGTTAGGCATTGTATTGCCGTGTTGTGTGATTAAGGATGATCTAAAAAGCTTATGGAATGATATCCAAGGATACCAAATGAGGTATCGTTTGTTCCACCCCGATTTCTAGATACCGTACAGTTTAAACTTGCATCTACATCTCCTCTCATCTCTAGATATTTGACAAAATACAAAACAAAGTCTAGATCTCTTCTATCTCTAAATCTTCAAAACAATCATACAATACGATACAATTTACACCTGTCCGCCGACCCGTTCCCCAAACACCGAGTAGAAGTTAGACTGCGTCACATGGCTTTTCCTTCCCGTTTTCTCATCAAAAATATGGCAGCCCTCTCGCGCCGCATTCGGGGGTGTGTATAGATGTAAACTCACAGCCACGTTCTCGGGATCGGGATTGGATATTCTGTGGAGGCCAAGATCATCGGACATGTAGGTTACTTGGTTCGTGGTGTAGGTTGTAGTTTTTATTATTGTTGGGGGAGTGTTGAAAAGCTGGGATGCGGATGGGGAAAATGTGGAGGATGTGGAGGTGGATGGGAATGTATATTGGGTTTCGGAGAGAGTTCCGGAGAGGACTTTCATGAGACAATGCGCATCTGCGTGGTCGTGGAGCGGCGAGCCTTTTCCTGGACTCCAGACGAGAACTAACTAGACAGATATTTATGGTTAGTTCGGCAGTCTCAAGAGCGAGAACGAGAGGGGTAGGAGTCCAGTACCAAATTACTCTTCCCGTTCCCTTCATCTACCAAATTTCTCGTGTAGCCTCTGCTTAAATCTGCAAATGCGTATTTTCGCCATTCATCTTCGTTGGAGATGTAACGCTCCATTAGGGAGCGAAGCTGCTGCACATCTACGTCCGCGGATGTGAGGCCGGAGGATGGCCCGAGAATTTGGGAGAGGTCTGCGACGAGTTGATGGAAGGAGTCGGCGGGTGAGGAGGGTTTGGTGGATGAGAGAGAGGTTGAGCATGCGCCGGTAGCATCGAGAGCTATGGATGGAGTCATTCTTGGGTATGTAGTGAAGTATTGAAGATAATGTCTAGCTGGATGGGTAATTTTCCTAGAGAGAGAGAGGTCTTTCGGACGAAATGTATGAACTCTATATATGAATATGATACAAGCAAGCGTGACGGTATCGAAAGAAGAGGAAACCGTTTTTACAACTATAATAAATACATGATACAAACAAAATAATATCCTATAAAAACGACTAAATGATTGTATGTACGAAAAAAACGAAATATCAAAAAAATACTCTTCAAAGAAAATTGTAAGTGAAGTCAAACTTTTGATCACATCATCGGACTTTCTTTCCGAGGTCCTAGCAAGTATATCAAATGCCCCTCCATTCACATTCGGTTAGCCTATATCAATGATATCAAAAAGTCACGCTCTGCTGACAGCATCCAGCTTCAGACAACCAGCTCTTCATCGCAACGAAACAAAAATCCAGTATCCTACATCGCCCAAATTATCAACATGCCACCAGCCAAGAAAGCCGCCGGGAAAGGAGGAAAAGGAAAAGGAAACGACACGGGCGATGCGAAAGAAACAAAAGTTAAAGGAGCCCAGCAAATTAATGTTCGACATATACTTGTGCGTCACCTGATCTTTGAATCCTTCCTTTGTGATTGGAAATGATCAGCGGATGGGATATTGATATGCATATCTACAATAGTGCTCCAAACATAGTAAAATGACGGAAGCTCTCCAGAAATTAGAGGCGGGCGCAAGCTTTGATAGCGTGGCCCGGGAGTTGTCTGAGGATAAGGCGAGAGCTGGTAGGTTTTTTTCTTGTTTGCTAGGTCACTTATGTAGATATTTCCTCCGAGTGGGGAGGATTTCAGGAAAAGAAGCTGACAAGGAGTTTTATCCTAGGAGGTGCATTGGGATGGAAAGGGAGGGGAGATTTAGATGCTGAGTTTGAGAAAGTGGCTTTTGAGATGGAAGCCAGTACTACGGCAAAGCCAAAGTATAGAGAAGTGAAGACGGGGTTTGGCTATCATATCCTTATGGTTGAAGGGAGGAAGTAGGCAAGAGCAATCTAATGGAGCGAGGAATAAATATTGGAAGCTGATTCAAGGGCGAGAAAGACTTGATGGATGGGATGTGCATTGTAAGGGGGTGATGAAATTACTAGCTGAAGGGTGTTGGGCGTTGTTTGCGTTATCTTGATGGAGTGCATAAAAAGGTTCTAGATGAGCCCATGGATAGGACTGAGAACCTAGCTTGATTAGAATTAATAATCTTTCTCCACAAGCGGCAGAAGCATAGGTCAAAAGATGCGGCGCGACCGATAGAAGGTTAAAAAAAATAGGCCATTGAAGATGCATGTTCACGTGCGTTCACTGTGAGAAAAAAGACGAAATTTTGATGCTCCATAGCCAATGTCATTGCCACCAGTAATCCACGCTATTTGTGTGTAAATCCGAATGATACAATGTATGTCCGCTGTAGAAACTCCATCTCCGTGGCGTATTTATTGCTCGGTTTGGAAGTAGTTGAGGAGCATGGTGCGCTCTTGAGACTCCTCACCCCAATCCTTAACGACAACGCAGGAGCAGTTGACAACCTTGCGTGCGTTACCCTCACGGTCCAAAACACCTAAATATCTGTCAGTTATAGCCCCAGGTAATCGTATACCGGATATACTTACACAAACCAGCCCACTCGCCCAATTGCTTTCCGTCTGGAACCTTGATCAAGGGGATCTTGTGCTCGGAGCAGAGAGCAACGACCAACTTCTTGTATGCTTCCTCCTCACATGCCTCGTTGAGAACACACATGTGTGCTTGGCGACGGTCGAGAGCCTTGGAGGCTTCACGGAGACCTCTGGCGAGACCATCGTGCATAAGTGCGAGCTTGAGGACACCCTTCAATGCGTCGATAACGGACATTTGTCCCTTGGATGCATCTCCGGAAACTTCGACCTCATCGGCCTCGGCGACAATTGGGGAGGTTGGCTCTTCTACGTCAGACTATGAGGGGATTATTGTTAGCGACGAGTACTTCATGTAAAAACCCATCTCATTGAATTTTGTAGTTTGGTGGGGGGATATATCCCAGATATGCGACTTCATTGCGCCAATGGCGCATACAATCGATGAACCTTTTCGACCAAAAAATAACAAAAAAATCAACTTACCATCTTGATTGTGATGATATCTTTAGGTCCTCGAAGAGTATGTTGATATATTTGTATTTTAATGTATGGAGAAAATTAGCTTCAGAATCTTGTGTTGTAATTATTCTGCGTTTAGCGAGACCCTAGCACAGGCGACCAATTAGGTAATCACGAAAGTTCCCACAATGAATTTTAAAATTCTCCATAGTAAATTTTGATTGAAAATCTCACGATCTTGAAATTTATTCCGAATTCCTTTCCCACGACAACTTCAACGCCCATTCTATAACGAGGTGTGTAAATACTGCTACGATGGCAATTCTTTCAGAAAGTCCTTCATGATTGACAAAGAGGAGCAAATCGATCATGTACTCAACTGTAATTGTGGTATTCTTTGGTTTGGATAATCGATAAGCTTCGGCCTATTTTGTTTATCACCATGAATCCATAGCAGTTGCAAGATGTCGACACTACTCACTCTATCATTCGACACGAGCTTTAGAACCCTCTTGTCAATCATGAGGGCACTCTTTATGCTTGAGAAATCTTGAAGGCTAACATATCGACCCTGCAGATACCTCATCTTTGATCAATCAGATTATTTGAGAATCTCTATCTGTCAAAATGGTTAAGACTTCAGTCCTCAACGATGCGCTCAACGCCATCAACAACGCTGAGAAGGCCGGAAAGCGTCAAGTTCTCATCCGCCCATCCTCCAAGGTCATCGTCAAGTTCCTCGGTGTCATGCAAAAGCACGGTATGTCGACAAATCTTTCTTCTTATTCCTTCATTCGGCATGATAACTAGATAATGATCTCAACTCCACACGATCAAAGTCCTTTAAGTTGCCGATATATCAAACTGCGCGGATCTTACACGTTCTCTGATTATTATTTATGAAGTTATATGTTTAATCTTTCGCAACATACTAATGTCTCTTTAGGCTACATTGGAGAATTCGAGGAGGTTGATGACCACCGTTCCGGAAAGGTCGTTGTTCAATTGAACGGCCGGTAAGCAACAACTTCCAGCCTACTATAGAGAACACATTACTAATTGTATGATGTAGTCTTAACAAGACCGGTGTTATCTCCCCAAGATACAACGTCAAGATTGAGGACTTCGAGAAGTGGGTTGTCAAGCTTTTGCCATCCCGTCAATTCGGACACATCGTCCTTACCACCTCCGCTGGTATCATGGACCACGAAGAGGCTAGACGCAAGCACGTTGCCGGAAAGGTCCTCGGTTTCTTCTACTAGACGAAAAATATCAATAAAGGAATACAAATTATCATGAGAAATGTAGCCATCTAGGGGACCCAGCTTCCGGGGTTGGAGTAATATCTAGAACAGGTCGCTGAATATACCCATTTCGTTCTTGCTTCACGCATGGTTCGAATTCTTCATTTGAGGAATAGATAGGTCTATTACCAAAAGTCAATATAATCTCACGATTTCATAATTTTTGTTCTCCAAACGTGCAAAGTGATATTTGTTTTCGTGATGTTCTAGCTTGATCTACACAAACGACACTTCACATTGGCGAAGTTACTCCATTCGATTAAGCAACAGGCAATTCAGGCGGTATAATCTAAGGCGCGCGTATAGCGCTACTGTCAGCTTATGGTAGTTTACCCATATGTTATGTTACATCGGCATTGAGCAAATATGTTGTAGGATCCATCTACGAGAACTCCTGAATGTGTAGACCCAAGATGCATGTTCGTGGCGTAAACATCAACATTACCTTATCCTAAGCTTTTTTTGGCTTAAACACCGAAGATGTTCTTATCTACCTACCTATGCATACAAATTCTTGGAAAATACATCGAGACATAGAAAGTGAATGAAGGAATGCATCACGCCATATCATGGCCTACTTTACTACATCACAAAATGCATTATACCTGCTTCCGAGCGTCCTTGACTCCTGGTAGAACCACAACAAAATACTTCCAAGGTTTCAATCCCTATAGTGAGCGAGCTTTCGTTGGATCCGGTTCGCCAGAATCTCAGACACAACTCCTTTTTGCACAATCGTTCATAACACGAAAAAGGAGTACTATGAACTGTATAATGTGGCGAAATTAACATAACTTTTTCAAGAAATGGAAGAATAGAACATTGGCTCGGGGTTATTTATCTACTAGGTAGTGGGAGCTTCGAGTATGGTTCATATGGTAGCATTGTGGTTGTGGCCAGAACATCGAAAGGAATCCCCACTACAACCAGCTTTAGGACGAAAGTATTATAAGAAAATACTCGTAAATCACCAGCAATTCAATTCAGCCAAAGAAGAGAAAAACATCTTGCGAAACTTTCAATTCATCGCCACTACTCACACGCACGCGACAAACAATTATATTTTATACTGTATTTCCCTTTTGTTTTAATCAAATTCGTATACGACTTTATCCACTCCACTCATATGCGCGTCTCGTCGGCAGGAAGGCCGCATTCGTTGTGCAAGGATAAATTAACAATTATCCAAAGAACAAGGGGGTCTCACGAGCACCCGGAAGTCGCAGTAAAGAGTACAAAGAGTCTGCTTCTGGCTCAACCGTTACTATGGCTGGACAAACTCGTCGTAGGAGCTCAAGTGCGGCATTTCAACACCGCGCTGAACAAGTGCACTTTGTTCCATTCGATGGACATGATGAGACAGGAAGACCTTCTCTCAGCGCAATGATAATGAAGACGCGGCGGAAAATGAAGTCTCGCCAATTTCTACTGCTGATTAGCATTCTTACCTTGGCTACATTCTCGATATTCTACCTGCGAGCGCCTTTTCCATACCATTCGACTTCTTTCCCATCCTCTAATCAGAAACCGAAACAGCCAAGCATACCCAATCGAATATCTACTTCCATTGATGATGTCAAGAAACCGCAGGAAGCTTCGTATCATATTGGTCCTTCGCATCCAATTTACCAATTAATCAAGGATAATGAGCAAGCATTCGAGAATACAAAAGCAAAACAATCGAAGACATTGGAGGAAGCAGTGGCGGAATATAGAAAACGATATGGGATACCTCCGCCCCCTAATTTCGACAAATGGTATAATTTCGCAAAGTCAAAAGGTGTAAAACTCATCGACGAATATGACAACATACATACATCCTTAACGCCGTTTTGGGGTTTAAAACCGGAAACAATCAGAGGGAGAGCACGAGAGGCATTGGGTTTTCCTAATAATCTCATAGGATTGTTAATCAGAGGAGGGAAGGTTACAAAGATTGAGGGAGGGAATCAATGGCAACAAGACGCTACGGTAGGAATGATGAAGCCATTTTTGAAGTACCTCCCCGACATGGATCTTTGCTTCAACATTCACGATGAACCTCGTGTGGTTGTGCCATATGAAGATTTAGCCCGGCTAGTACATGTTGCAAAAGATCAGAATATGCCGAATGCGAATTCTGTTGAAGCACCCAGAAACTCATGGTCTCCTAGACCGATTGATGTCGCTAGCGACGGTCTGCGAGTGCCTGAAGTGAAGACTACACGATTCAACGTTTTTTCTCATCAGCCAACTTGGACCCATTCAAGGATGTCTTGCCCTCCAGATAGTGCCGCGAGGAGTCTAAACGATGGATTAAAAGAGGACAATTACGGTAGTTATGCCGTGACGGAGCTGGGATTTGTGTATAACCAAACTGCGTTCTCGGATGTTTGCCAATCCCCTTCTTTTAGCGAATCCTTCGGATTTTTCGATCGCCCCAACGCCTTTAATATCGTGCATGACTTGTTCCCGATTTTCTCTCAATCAAAGATCTCGTCGTTCTCCGATATATTATATCCATCTCCTTGGTACTGGTATGGCAAGGTACCATATGAGGAAGCTGAAGACAAGGCATGGAAGGATAAGAAAGACAAAATATACTGGAGAGGTTCGACAACCGGAGGCTTTAGTCGAGATGGTGGCTGGAGGCGGCAACACAGGCAAAAAGTGGTACAAAAAGTCAACGCTGGCGATCAAGCAAAGATTTTGGTCAATCGAGGCGAAGAGACAAAGGAAGATTGGCAGGTGAAGAGTGTACCACGAAGTGATTTTAAGGAAATTTTTGACATCTTCTTTTCCCACGTTGGGCAATGCGATCCTGGGGATTGCGAAGCCCAGAAGAATTTCTTTGATGTTAAGGAGGCGGCGAAGCAACAAGATGCATGGAAGTATAAGTATCTGCTTGATATGGATGGAAATGCTTTCAGTGGTCGATTTTACGCGTTCTTGAAGAGCAAAAGTCTGGTATATAAAATGGCTGTCTTCAGAGAATGGCATGAGGAATGGCTGAAGCCTTGGGTGCATTATATCCCTTTAAGCTTAAGAGGCGATGAATGGGTTGAGGCAGTACGATGGTTTGCGGGAGAAGATGTTGGGAAGAAAGAAGCAGAACGAATTGCCCTCCAGGGAAGAGATTGGGCAGATCATGTGCTCAGAAATGAAGACCTAGAAGTGTGGTTCTTCAGATTAATGCTTGAGTAAGTTCCACTCTCGTCTAAATTTCTAATATGGGTATAGTACTAATATCTATTCAGATACGGAAGATTAGTTGACGATGACCGAGAAATCATCGGATATACAGGAACAACAGGATCGACATAAACATAATTTCATTATAATTAACCATATTCGAATCAGCTATGTATAATACGAAGATTCCAGGTCTTCTTTTAATTATTCCTGTACGATACGATGTTAACGAAACAAAATGCTAGAACAATCGCATTTGCATTTTACGTGAAGCCCCCCCTCCATTACGAGATGAGGCTGAGATAGACGGTCAGGAGTTTATGTACAGATTAACGCATCAGTACTTCGGTTGCTTGACTCGCTGTGGATAGGGGGGTATACCGGGTTCGATACAGCCGGACCCTTTTGTTCTGTTTGGAATGTGTGCAGGAGCATGCATATTACACCATTTCTAATATACCCAGGGTTTTCTTTTCTCTTTAATTCAGATAATTGACGGATATAAGAATTGATACCCTATGTACTTAGTTTGCCTTTATATATATATAGGCGTGTGCATGTTTTCGTTACCTATGGTGATAGGAGGAATTTATCAAACAGATATTGGGAAAAATCAGAGCTTATGCAATTTTTTTTTTTTTAACATGAGTGTTATGTATACACTATTGACCTTGTTTCTTGAAGTTTTCTAATGCAGATCGATGGATGAGTGAGCTCTGCGGCTATTCATGACATACCGTCTCGACGTTGGCAGGTGGAATTCAAAGGAAGTAACCTTTTGCGCATTGACTGACATTTACCGTATCCAATGAATTTCTAGTTCAATTCCGCATTTCAAAAAGCAGTTATGGATCCAGTTGTGGTTTTGCCGGCTTTGAAATCTTAATGGTCATCAAAGTCAGCCAGTCAGCCTTGAAACGATTAGATAGCCACCCGGCGCATGGGTATTGGATCAAAGGGGAAGTAGAGCAAACACTCTTGTTACACTAGATCTAGTTCTATATTGAGAATTCTCGTTATGCGATGCTTCTCCATATGGTTAGATCTTTATCGGCTTTCAAATGCTCCATGATACCGCTCCACCAAATGTGTATGCCAGGATACTCTCAAGCTAGATCTCGCACATCTCTAGTTTGAGAAGATTGGCCCTAGACTTATCGCTCAACTTACCCGAATTGCCATATTGGATTACAGAGATATGAATGTGATGTTCTGTAGTAGCCTGGTAGGAACAATGGGCACAGCCCATCATAAGGACACGGTAAAGAATAGCTGAAAATACAGCCGGCAGATTCGAAAGTCACGACTCGGCCGGCTATTTCGTTCCCCTCTCATCTTTCACGCCCTAAAATGGGTATCTTTCGCAATACGAACTGCCAAAACAACGGTGTATTGATGGAGGAAGCCATGCTCAAGTCGACAAAGGGTGTCCAGATATTGATGCGGAGCTGCAGTTGTGGAGCTATCTGGAGTATTCAGCTGGCTTGAATGATCGAAATTCTTCTTCGTGGATCTGAAGTTCTCTCAACATGGATGGTAGGTAAGCATACGATAAATTTTGATTGGGAGATGGTACAGGTTTGCAAGATGATATATGTGGAATGGATGTCCTCTTCACATTTGCGAGAATAGATTTTTGATGATAAATGAAGGTAAATAATTGAAAATATACAAATTCAAGCTTGAGATACACGAATTCCAGATTTGAAATTTGTGAATTCTAATATTTCGGTATGTTGCTAGTGATATTGAAGCGGTGATGAGAACCTGTGCATCAGGTTCAGAAGATGAAGGCTATGCTGAGGTACTGGAAGGGGGATGTTGAGGATATGTATTGAAAGGGTGGTTGAATGGAAGGACGAGCGTCCATTATTTATGTCGAAAAGTTGAAGCTTGGAATAAGTCCTGATAGTATTGAAATCTAGTCCGTATACCAACCCCCTTTCCGTACCGTAATATTAAGAACTAACCATAAAGTGGAAACTTGCCCCTCAATGATCAGATCTTGCCACGTTAATGATAGCCACATCAAAATCACTTTCACAGAATCCGTTCGGTGAACATTATCTTTCTCACATAGTCTGAGGGTCCCAGCTGCTCCATGCCAACATTTCCTGTGGAAACGCAATATCAAAATTCTCCGAATAGTTCCACGGCTACTTTCAGGTATCCCTTGTAATCCTCGTCCTCTTCATCATCGATCTCATCTTCGTCTTTATAATCCTCATTCAGGGCCCAAAGACGAGTGTCTACAGCATAGACGAATGGAATATCGCCCTTCACTGGACCTTCTAAAACAGACGCAATGACCTCTTCGTTGACTAGGGGGAAGAAAGTATGGGTTGGATTCAAACCAGGGTCTATATTGTGAGGTGGCTTAGTATCTCGAACACCAGGGATTTCTGTAAAATTTCTTTATAGTTGTCAGCATCTATCCCATGGGCTACTGATTGACCTAGTCCACAAAAATGACTAGCACATACATGTTCAACGAGGGCATATCCGCACCCTCTTCCGCTTTAAACTACCACATCTTCCACAAGAATCTAGCATCATCTGGATCTACACCATATTTCGCTTGTTCCTCCCACGTCTCCATAACAAGTGCATCAAACGCTCGTCTAAAGAGATCCCAGCGAGTAGAGTCGCATGCATCATAGCATGTGCGATAGGCTACCGAGCCAGTATAATTGACAGGACATGATGAAGCGGATTGTCCTCTAATCACTTCTTTAATCAATTCTGCCCAGTGTCCATCGTCTTTCAGATCAGGATTAGAATCATTCGTAGAGTTCGGGGTTGTTATGTTTGACACGGCGCGCTTTTGTGAGAATGACTGCTGTGGAACTGAAGAGAAGCGCTTGTTCAAACGACAACAGAAATAATGGAAATGAGAGTTGCAATATGATTGAGGAAATATTGAAGTTCGTCGGGAGAGCACTGCTTGGAGAGTGCGACGCATTGTTGAGGTAGAGAAAGGGTGTGCAGTCATGGTCAAGGCCTGCATCAATAATCAAAAAGGCAAATGCAAGAGAAACCTCATCCTAGAAACTCACTTGAACAGGGTACAGTAAGTTAATCAGAAAGTGAATATACTTTTCTCGAGTATTGGCATGGTAACAATAGCCAGCGACTCTCAACTTGATTGGTGCATTTGAGCTCTCGTCTCATGTTTGAACCATCTTTTCCTATCGTTCTTTCAAAAGATTCCCCATATCCATGGTCACTTAATTCCTATAGAGTTTTTCTTTCCAGTAACGTTATGATTACGTATCACATCCAAAGATAGTCTTACTATCAAATGTACATTGGGTACTCCATTGACGTTCCAAAGAGTTATGGAAATAGGTAGTTGCAGTGGAAACATTACGGTGACCACAACCACGACGATTGGCTCGTCAATCGTCGTGATGGTGCCAAGTAGCTTCATCTTGGCTACCGTACTGCACTGCCTCTCCCACAATTGTCGACGGGACAAACCCAGACCGTCGAATTGTAATTCTCTTGTTGTATTACTATCTGAAGCTTCTATGTGGTTCAATGTCACTCAGCCTTCAAGTCCCAATGCCAACAATGCCGGCAAAGGGAGAGCCCGAATCATCTCGTGTGTCCACACCTTGGCTAAATGAGGTATGTATGGAGTTATCCCCGGTTATGTTGACAGCAACGCTTGGCAATCGATCATCCGAAAATTGAGTTCATCATGAAGTTGACATGTCACATCGAAACATTGTTCCGCCATGAAATGCAGGAACCCATTTCGCTACCGACACGATAAGATCACCAACATCACTCTTCACATACCCCATTCATTTAGTAAACTGGGGTACGCTTTCTATCTTTCAATCGATTTGCCCCAGTTAAAAGCGGTCTAATTGGAGCTTAAATTTGCTTAAATTTGTTACCCCTGCTTACTACAAACCAAATTGAACGAATACGGCATCTCATGTATATGAGAACATCGCTAAGCTGGCGATTAGTGCTTCGTGAAGCTGTTGAGTTTCCTATACAATTTGAGTTTGAGCTTGTAGGTTCTAGATTACAAGTCAAGTTATGATCCCGGAGAACTTCTTCCCGTTTTCTCTGGTCCACACCTTGGCCTGCTTGATCTTCGAGTTTCTACAAAAGCCTCTGGTGTCACTGTAACATCATCCAGATGTCACAGAGGACCATCACTATCTGCAAATTCTTGAGGCATGATTCTGCGTTCGTCGACGCCTTCATTCTTCGTTCCCAATACAAATAATGGTTCCTCAAAGACATGTTTTGGGAAGACCACGCGGTGATGTTATCTCTTGGCTAGCTTCTTATGCTCTTGCCAAGAGAGGCTGTGTGGTTGTCTTGATATGTCACTTACTTTTAAGTTTTGTCATATAACCCCGTCTTGATATGTCACTTACCTTTAAGTTTTGCCATATTACCCCGCACCAAAGTAGTCTTGATTAACCCTACTAGAGGAGCTAGTGCTAACGAAAATATAAACTGTTATACTTCCTTCATTGTTTCATAAGTTTCGTCCTGTTCAGTAAATCAACTGCACATAAATTCAATGATTTTTCTTTCACGCCTTTTGGCTGGTGCTATTCTGGCTTGTGAGTGATATTTCCCCTGCTTCTACAGCCGCCACTAATCGATCAGCATCGATAATATCCGCTCAGAATGTCTCCTACTGTACGGGCGATGTATGCTTTGCCGTCAACATACCAGCCTCGACTGCTTCGAGTGGCTCAGGAAATATATATATACAGATGAGCGGACCAGATACAATGTCTTGGATAGGTATTGGACAGGGATCCGCTATGAGAGGTGCCAACATTTTTGTATTGTACGTCGATTCGACTGGGAACAATGTCACAATCAGTCCTAGGCTCGGTGTTGGGCATGTAGAGCCAAATTCCGACACTTCTGCTCAGGTCACTTTACTGGATGGGTCTGGTATAATAAATGGTCAAATGGTAGCAAATTTTAGATGTACGTTCGGAATCAAAACTATTTGGCACCTATTCTAACCATTCGGGCAGGTTCAAATTGTGATAGCTGGAGCGGTGGATCTATGAGCTTCACTGATTCTTCCTCGGCGTGGATTTGGGCCCATAAGACCGGCGCTGCATTATCGTCCAACAGTGTTGATGCAGATATCGATTTTCATGACGCATACGGAGTAGCCACTTTGAATTTACAGACAGCCACCGGCGGGGAAAGCACGAACCCATTCTTGACGGTTGGATCCGTTTCTACGCCCAGCCAAACATCCTCTGGCGCTAGTGATGCTGCGATTGGGCCATCTGACATATCGAGAGTAACCATCGCACATGGCGTTTTGGCTGCCCTTACCTACGTTATTCTTTTCCCTTCAGGTGCGATCGCGATTAGGATCTTTAGTTTCCGTAATTTGCTATGGCTCCATGCCGGCTGGATGGTTGGCGCTTATATAATCGTACTTGCGTCACTTGGAATGGGGGTATGGATTGCATACATGTCTAATGTCCTCGGCAGCGCCCACTCAATAATCGGCCTTGTTGTGGCCGGATGCTTACTACTTCAGCCTATCACTGGATTGATACACCACATGTTATATAAGCGTCGTGGTGGTCCCAATGTTGCAACTTATTCCCATGTTTGGTGGGGTCGTGCGGTTATTACTCTTGGTATCATCAACGGTGGTTTGGGTCTGAGGTTAGCTGACAATAGTAAAAAGGGGGAGATCGCATACGGCGTGATCGCGGGTTTTGTGTGGGTTTTGTGGGTAGCAGTCATTCTTTTCGCAACAGTGAAGATCAGAGGGCGTCGTGGCAGTGGTATGGATGGATCTGGAGCCTCGGTAATCAGGGACAAGTCAAGCACGGAAGGATCCTACTTCCACGATAACTCGTCGCCTCCTCAATCTATGCAGAGAGCACATGATCCTGCTAGATTACCTACATCTCATCGTACTTAGACCTCATAACGTTTTTCCATACGTCAAACTGGGACGGGCATTTATTATAGAAGCCACGAGACCTGTCCATTGGGCTGGATGTTATTAACAACACAGGATGGGTTTTGGAGGGGGGCGCCGGGGGGGAATTGTTTTCATATTGTTTTAGCGAATATTCTTCATCTTCATCTTGGACACTGGTCTTTGACAAAGTAAAATTTAACTACATTAAATTCATTGGTTTTACCACTTAAAATCTTAATTCTACTTAATTTCCTCAAATCGTAACGAAATTTCAAAAATTCTCACGTGGTAAAGATTGAGGGAAGAGTTTCGCTAGGGCCGATTACATAATGGCACTGCATCTTAGCATCCTAGAGACTCGTGAATCCCAATCGATATTGCTCTCTCACAAACTATAAACAATTTTCTTCACATCACCAATTTCACCATGGGAGTAGGACGTGTGCTCGTCATCGCGGGTTCTGATAGTTCCGGTGGAGCGTTAGTATTCCGGCATCCTCCCCTTCCGCACTTTTACCCCGCCACAGACTAATGGTTATCATATCAGCGGAATCGAAGCCGATCAAAAAGTGATTGCTGCACATGGATGCTATGCTATGACTGCTACAACAGCCTTGACGGCTCAAAACACTATAGGTGTTGAGGATATTCATTATGTTCCTGCCGAATTTGTTGGGAAGTTGATTGATGTGTCGGTTGGGGATGTGGGGGTTGATGTAGTGAAAACTGGTAAATTACCCAAAACTTATATCAAAATTGACGATGAGATGATCATGAATCCGGATAGCCTAGATACTGACGATATGTTAAGGTATGCTAGCATCTGGAGAAACAGTAGAAGTGGTGGCAAAAGCATTAAAAAGACATCACGTGAAATCGTTGATCGTTGATCCTGTGCGTTCACTTTCCCAAAACGATGTACAAGTTGTCTGACATCCGAAAGGTAATGGTCTCTACAAGCGGATCACAGCTTTTGCCTTCGACAGCAATCCGCCAGCTACGAGAACTTCTGTTTCCCTATACCACTGTTCTCACACCCAATGTGCCTGAAGCGCAATTACTCCTTTCCGATGCTGGCAAGTTTGTCGAGGAACCTAAGAACTTGGATGACTTGAAAGAGATAGCGAAACTAGTACAATCACTAGGTCCGAAATATGTATTAGTGAAAGGAGGACATCTGCCTTTACAGAAAGATGGGACAGTGGCGACAAAGGAGGAGGAAAGAGAACTCATGGTTGATATTTTGTACGGAGAGGGAGTCATCACAGAAATCCGGACTAGGTATCAAAAATCGCGGAATACCCATGGAACGGGATGTTCGATGGCTTGTGAGTTTATTATTCATGTATACCTGGTAAAACAGAAGCTAATTGGGAGTAGCCGCCATTGCTTCGAACATTGCGAATGGACTACCCGTGGTACAAGCTGTGAGAAGTGCTTGTCGATATATCGAAGCAGGAATACGAACAGCGCCAGATTTGGGGAAGGGTAATGGCCCGATTAACCATTTCCATTCGACTTACACCTTACCTTTCGCTCCGTAAGTCCTTCTTCCCAAGCGATACTAAGTCCCTGTATTGATCATTGCAGGGGTCACTTCGTGGAATATCTTCTGGATAGACCGGATGTCAAAGGAGCTTGGCGTGACCATACTGAGCATGCATTTGTTGAGGGACTTGGAGACGGGACCTTACCACTGGAGTCATTCAAGTACTACCTTATTCAAGATTATCTTTACCTTGTCTGTCAGAGCATTGAAACTTTTATGTATCCAGTCTAACAAATTACAGGTGCAATTTGCTAGGGCTACTGCTTTAGCTTCCTACAAAGCCAAAACTATGGAGGGCATTGCTGCAGTACGAAAATAGACCCTTCCTGGACATGGTATGTGCTAACTCTCGATACAGTCTGCAGGTATCGTACTTCACATCCATCGGGAGATGGCACTGCACATCAATTATTGTGAGGGTTTTGGTATGACGAAAGCAGAGATAGAAGCATGTGAAGAGAGCCAAGGTAAGCTTCTTCGCGTTGATAAATCGAGTTAATTTTGACAGTATCGAAATAGCGTGCACAGCATACACAAGGTATATGAATCTTTCTCCCTGATAGCAATGGTATACTGAGAAGTGATAGGTATGTTCTCGATATCGGACAATCTGAGGACTGGTTGGCTCTTCAAGTCTCCATGGCGCCTTGCCTTATCGGCTACGGGGAGATAGCAAAACGATTACATGCAGACCCGAAGACAAAACGGGAAGGAAATATCTATTGGAAATGGATAGAAAATTATGTTGCAGATGATTATACGGAAGCAGTGAAAGTTGGAACAGGTATGTGACAAAATAACCCTACAACTCATGGGGATTGGACAGTATTGACCATTTGGGCAGCTTTGCTTGAAAAACATGCTCTGCTGCAGTCACCCCATAGGATAGAGGAATTGGTCAAAATATTTGTTCATGCAACAAAGGTACGCATCTTTTTAACGAGTTGAAATACCTTTTTCAGAGATCGAAAGGCTGCGTACTTCCATACGCTTTCCCTGACCTTGAATCTATCTGCGTTGTAATATGGGGGTAGCAAACACACCTAGACAACGGGCGTAAGAGGAATACCTACCGTGCAGCACAGAGAAAGCCTTAGAAACAATACAGAGGCGAAAGAGGTACACATAAAACATTTACTAATTGCCTTACAGATGGAGACAGGATTCTGGGACATGGGTGGCGGTGGAGAGAAAAAAATAAAATGTAGAAACTTCAAGGTATAGTACCGGGTCCGCAGTAGGTAGCTTTAAGGTACGTACAAAGTACGGAGTAGTAGATAGTAACGACGGTAAAAAAGCTTTCAGACGTGGATGTACCCAGTAAGAGGGATAGAGAAAGAAAAATTGCATTCAGAGATTTACAGTATTTTGGAACAATCTGATTGTTTTGATTGGTTGAAAGAAAAAGAAAAATTCAATTGGAGACAAGATCTTATTTCAGGGTCCAAGAACAGGAAAAATGGATAACGCTAACTCTTGATTGGGCCTAGTCACACGTATCTCATGCTAGTCCCAAAATAATATAGCGTAGTTTCCTTTCTACTTTTTTTTACTCAAACCTCTTCTTTCTCACTTTCCATTACTTTTTGACTTCTTCTCATCAACAACAATAATTTCATCTGCCAGACTTCTTCTCATCAACCCAAGAAGTCATTTTTGCAGTAATCATCAAAACAAATTTCAAATAACCATCATAAATTCACACACACTCTTTCAACTTCTCACTCAAAAACTATCGCAAATATGTCATATGGAGGAGGATATGGTGGCGGCGGCCGTGGTGGCGGTAACGGGTACGGAAATGGAGATTTCTCATATGGCAGAGGCAACTCTTACTCCAATGGATATTCGAATGGGTATGCAAAAACCTACGAGTTTAGATATTGTTGATAAGTTTTCGCGCATCGCGTTGCATTGTGTTGAGTGTGTGGGAGATAAGGCTAAGGCTAGCGTTTCGCTATGAAGCCGAAACCTAATCTCTCATCGCGATCACAATGTAGCACCATTTTATTCCATTCATTCATTCCCACTTGTTGATATTTACTGACGTGTAATTTATAGTGGATCTAATGGATACTCTGGAGGCGGTGGAGGTGGCTACGGAGGTGGCAGAGGTATGCAAACAAATTTCACTCGATTAGAATCATCACTAACAATTTTCACAGGCGGCGGAGGTGGTGGTGGAAATGTCAACGGCTACTCTGGAGGAGGTGGTGGTGGATACGGAGGAGGCGGTGGATATGGCGGTGGTGGTGGTGCTGGTGGAGATCGCATGAACAACCTTGGTGCTAACCTCCAAAAGCAAAACTGGGGTAAGTTTGAGAAGCTGTTGATGAATATTCCACAAAATAGAGTGCTAACTTCCATACGCAGATCTCAACACCATGCCAAAGTTCGAGAAATCTTTCTACAAGGAGGATCCAGTCGTTGCTGCTCGTTCAGAAGAAGATGTTGCCAAATTCAGAGCTCAGCACAACATTGCCGTTCAAGGCCCAAACATTCCAAAACCTGTCGAGACCTTCGATGAGGCTGGATTCCCTGCATACGTCATGACCGAAGTCAAGGCTCAAGGTTTCCCAGCGCCTACTCCAATTCAATCTCAAGGTTGGCCTATGGCCCTTTCTGGACGTGATGTTGTTGGTATCGCCGAGACCGGTTCCGGAAAGACCCTCACCTACTGTCTTCCAGCTATTGTACACATTAACGCACAACCACTTCTCGCTCCTGGTGACGGCCCAATTGTCTTGGTCCTTGCACCCACCCGTGAGTTGGCTGTTCAAATTCAACAAGAAATCACCAAGTTCGGAAAGTCTTCCCGTATTCGCAATACTTGTGTTTACGGAGGTGTTCCTAAGGGTGGTCAAATCCGCGATCTCGCCAAGGGTGTTGAGGTCTGCATTGCCACTCCAGGTCGTCTCATTGATATGATCGAGTCTGGCAAGACTAACCTCCGTCGTGTTACATACCTTGTTCTCGACGAGGCCGATCGCATGTTGGACATGGGTTTCGAGCCACAAATCCGTAAGATTCTTGGACAGATCAGACCAGATAGACAAACTTGCATGTGGTCTGCTACCTGGCCAAAGGAAGTTAGAGCCCTTGCCTCTGATTACTTGAATGAATTCATCCAAGTCAACATTGGTTCCTTGGAGCTCTCTGCTAACCACAGAATTACTCAAATCGTCGAAGTTGTTTCTGAATTCGAGAAGCGCGACAAGATGACTAAACATTTGGAAAAGATTATGGAAGATAAGGATAACAAGATTTTGATCTTCACAGGAACCAAGCGTGTTGCTGACGATATTACCCGCTTCCTTAGACAAGATGGATGGCCTGCGCTCTGTAAGTACTATTGTGAACTTCCATGTGAATATTACTAACAACATTTAGCTATTCACGGTGACAAGCAACAAAATGAGCGTGATTGGGTATTGAATGAATTTAAGACTGGCAAAAGCCCGATCATGGTTGCTACTGATGTAGCTTCGCGTGGTATTGGTATGATTAAAACCCCCTTCCCCCTCACAGCAACGTTCAGTAGCCTTTTTAGTGGTGCTTTACTCTCGACGCTTCGGCACTTCCTAGATTGCGTTATATTGCCCGGGCCCTATCGTGTCTTTCGGTTCTCTAATTCTAGGGTGTCTTGGATCCTTAAGTGTAGCATAACCGTGCTGCGCTCGTAATTCCAAACTCGACAGTACTTTAACAGGTACCAGATATGGAATTGGCATTTCTTGACTTGATCAAGCTGTCTCCAAGACTCCCATCCCAGAGAGCCTGGATGTGTTGGATCACCTACCCTGGCATAAGCCGCATTGGACAGTTTCATGCCAGTCGCCGAGAGAGTATTGGATGCAGTCAAATGCAGCTTCTTCATGAGCCGCCCTGGACCGTTGCTATACCAATTTTTTCTGTTCTTGCTAACCCATCAATGAAGATGTCCGAAACATTACCCATGTGTTCAACTATGACTACCCTAACAATTCGGAGGATTATATCCATCGTATTGGTCGTACAGGTCGTGCTGGACAGAAGGGAACCGCAATCACTCTCTTCACCACTGACAGTATGTCTCCCGTCCGCTTTGAGGTTTACATTGGCTAACAATATTCCCTAGATCAAAAGCAGGCTCGTGATCTCGTGAACGTTCTCACTGAAGCTAAGCAGGTCATTGATCCTCGCCTTGCTGAGATGACCAGATATGGAGGTGGTGGCGGAGGTAGAGGTTATGGTGGACGTGGCTACGGCGGTGGCCGTGGACGTGGTGGCGGTGGTAAGTTATTCTAAATCCTCCTACCTTCTTACTCTTCCTTGTTCCATCAAACGATGGGACTAACAGAGCCGCTGGTAGGCAATTTTTCATCTTCTAACGCTGCTCCTTTAGGTGGAGGCAGACGTTGGTAAGATGTCTCATCCCGATCGATCGAAACGGAGTTATAACAGCCACGACTATCGATAATCATCTTTGATGACGACGAAAACACGTATATTCATCCCATGGTCGTTTTGGCGTTTTGGTTCTCTTAAAAAGGGTAGGGAGGGGTAGAATTGTCTTACGTGATTTCTGCGTACCCTTTCAAAAATTCTTCTGTAATCTGATCTTTCTTTCTCTTTTATTTCATGAAAAAATTGGGTGGCATTGCCATGAATTAGACTGAGGGTTGAAGCTGGATGGATGGTATTATAGATTGCTTCACATTTCCATGTCCATCTGACGAAGAGATGAAGGCTAGGATTTGTATGTGCTTTTAACTTGCGTTCCTTCTTTCATAACTAGATGGCTCTCCGTAGCTAGTTTTAACTAGAAAACATCTCGTATTAGATTAAAAATAGTATAAAAATATGAGATCGCTTTCTTCTCGATCATCAATGTTTTATAAGACCTTGTGGTGTGAATACTTTTGTACTCTGTTGTCTAAAATGGAGAAGAATTCGTTGGCAAAAATGGCAGAGCCAAATAAATGCTGTGGATTTGGTGCAAGTTCTTGCCAAAGTCCCAGTTAGTTAGTGCATGCGCGCACATCACAGTTTAATCAACTAGAAGAGGAAGACATCATCTAGATGTGGATGAGAAAAGCAGTACTCAAACCACTCAAGCAAAACCATACATACAAGACACCAACAAGTCTCAAGTAAATGAAAAGCTTTCTGGTTATCGATATCTTGATTTCAATTTGAATTCAAAATATTGAGAAGCTGGTTTGATGTCGAGTATCGAACAGAGTTTTTTTTGGTGACCCTGTTTTTTGGGGTTTGCTTTGTATTTTGAAGAGTAGAGTGAAAGTTAGGGATAAGAGAAGAGAAAGAGACCTTTTTGCTTCTTCATGTATGCTACGGCTTGAAGACTCTGCTTACGCATCATAAGTAGCCATCTTACATGACTTAATTGGGAGTGGTGGTGCTGGAAACCTGACCGACTCGAGGATTAGTGATGTCCGAAAAAGTAGCGTATGTGTGCGTGGAGAATCTACACTTCTATGCGATAACTTTCGTTGGCTACTGTTTTTATGCAGTTGCTGTTAATGTCAGGGATGGAGGGGCTCGAGAGGATTAGTATTACAACGGTTCAATTAGCGAGCTGGTTAGGGGGTTCATAGACTTCCAGGAAATAAAATTCTTCAAGAAACGTGCCAAATTTAATAGATACCGAGGCACAAGTATTTTCCGCTTGTATCAACTAGAATTCTGCGCAACAAATCTTTGTATCGTCAGGCTTCATTCGGGCTCATTTCGCAGTAAGCTATGCATCGTTGTGACAATCGCGTGTCCTGAGCCTCATGATTGATCCATGGAGAGAACCGTTATACTTATGCGACATTCGTCATGGGACTTGATAGGTGATGAATCTTCTTTAGCAGATTCTTGGCAGCCTTGTAAATTCCCCTCTTATGTGGGAGTGCAAAGTGATGCCAAAGTATTCCAGTCTATGTATACACCAGAAACCTACATCGCTGTGAGAGAGTTACCCTTGCAAGCGATGGAGAGTTTTGGTGCGTTCTGACGAAGTGTAGATATATCAGGAAAACCGACATGAACCAGTGACTATTAAGTGCTTGGGCGTCAGGGAGTTCGATAGTCGATAACAAGAGTATTGAAAATATCACGAGACGTCAAACCACTTTCATCTGTTGGTGCTATTTTTTGAGGCACTTGAAAAGCAGATGTCAAGATGGGTACAGGCTGTCATTTCGAGAGACAATTTGATGAATGAAATTCCTTTCATCCCCGATCATATTTTGGTATTTACTCATCCCATTTATATCATCTGCGCTCTACTAGTTTCAGTTGAGGTTTCCGGAATTGGATTAGAGCCTTTTGTTTTCGCTACTTATAAACTTACTTCTGAGCATTCTCTAAAAACAGCATGCAAAATGAATGAATGAGTGCGCCAATAATCTTTCTGTCCTTGCCTTGGCATACATTGATAGTCTCTTAAAATCCTGCTTGTCTTTACCTCCCATCACACCTCTCGTGCGAATCTCAACTGCACACTTTTTACGTTGTCTTGCAAGTTATCATACTTGCCATCAATTACAATGCGTTGTGCAACTCGAATTTTGCTCACGCCTCAATTATACCATGGTACTCAACACTATCGTCGTCTGTATGATGTTACCAACGCTTGTTTCACACAGACTTCGCAACGACTCCCACAGGTGCGCCACCTTTCCCAATCAGCAAATGGCAACTCAGCAGCCGGGTTTGGACCACTGCCAGATCATGAGCAGCACTGGGTAAAGGCAATTGAGCAGATGATTCAAGAAGACTCCAATTCTCCTGCGAAATGTACTGGGACTGTAGTATACCATACATGCTCTGAGACATGTGGTCCTGTCCGCTGGAATGTATTTCGACAAGCTGCTTCTGAAGCAATGGGAGAATGAAGCGAGAGAAGGAGTGGATCCGGAAAATCTTAGAACTCTGTGGAAGGTACGGTCATTCCAGGTAGAAGAAGATACAAGTATGGTTGCACTGAGAAGGTGTGTTTCTTTCTTGCCTCCGGCCAAACGTTTCGGCGTTTTGGGACATATAAACTAACTATGGTAAGACATTTAACGATATGCCGACAGTGAGTGAGGATATTTGGGTCGATGATAGTTATTGGGTTTCTGGCAGTGCCTCATCTACGAACTCTGAATTTATCCCAACGCCGCAATTCTTTCTTCTGATTGATGTAGATATCGTTGCCTCCGTCACTGAGGGCCCCGCAAACAGCGAAATCACATTCTTGTATGTAGTGGACCCCTGCTATGGCCTTGTTGAAGACGATGGTGACGATGGCGATCCGGAGTACAAAGGGTATCTCAAGATATCTGTGGAGTTTTTCGGACAATTCTGGAGTAACGTTTCCGCGGGCGACGTTTTCAATATTGAGAAACTGGGCCCATCCGACCTTGTGAAAAGGGAGCTGTTTACTTCTGCACTGAGTAAAGAAATTTCCAAAGCTGCAGCATCCGAACCACAGGAAGCAGACCAAAAGAATTGTCGTTGACCATATATTTCAGAATGAGATCTTGTTCAAATTTATTCATACGGCAGCAGGCAATATAAAGACACTGCAATCTGGTTCGATGCCATCGCTTCCTATAATAGCTCCCGGAGTTTGGGATCAATTCATGTTGGAACAGATTGTGAGCTCAGTAACAGGCAAGCTCAACAATACCAATCATCACATTCAAACTATTGTTGGCTCGCATGATATTTCTACTGCGTTATTTGGTCTTGTGGAAAATATCTTTAACATGAAAGTTCTGTTTCACAACCTTACAATTCAGAACTTTGTCGGGAAGAATGCATGGCGTGATCTCTCGCAGGAAGAAAAGGTAGAAAAGCTCGGCGAAATAATGGCAGTATATGGATACATGAATCATAATGCCGTCTCATTAGAACTTGCTGCGTTCGAATCGCATGCTCAAACTCAAGGTCTTGTGGATTGGTCCAGGCTCTTCGTCGATGTCATGTTCACGAGCATGGATCAGCGAACAAGTAAGTTTGTCACAACGAAGATAACAGAGATGATTGACGACCTTAGCGATATCAATACGTGGGAGCGGTGAGACGAATAAACAGAGACTGGAAGATGTTCGAGCTGAAGCCTGCAACGTAATGAGTAGTCATTGGTTGTATAGCCCGCTGGGAAGTTGGAAACCAAGTCGGCTTATGTCCCTCATCTCGAATCGGCCAGGTAAGTTTTAATTCAACGGTTGATAGCCAATAAAACATTGTATTCGTGAGAGAAATTTGGATGTAATTGAATGCAAAAACAATTGAATGTAGCAAATGAAATTGGCCTACCTAGTAGTAATAAATCATTGGCATGGACTTCTCTCTGAGCTCGATTGTCTTTACATGACCCAGCGAACCGCTCTGCTGTTGAATTTGCCAAAAACATATCTAACCGGATACAATATCGCACCCAGGACAAGTCGGACAATATCCATCTAAAACTCGGTACCGATGAGGAGGGCCGGACATTCCTTTACCGATTTGTTGATCGCCAACCAGTATTAATCTTGGCAACCAACACAAAATCAACGTACAATCTTTGTGCCAGCTTCGCCAGCCAATACGCAGCAATTACTAAATCTTTTCCACCTTGTTGTGGATGTATCTAGTACGCCGACACTAACCTGGAGCTTGGTTTAGCATTTGATCTTTGTGTCAACTTTAATCTTATGCTTCAACTGAGTGAGTGGGACCAAAGGGTTTCTTCGGTTCAAGAGGCGGAAGTATAAATCCGTATACGAGAATGAGAAATCCTTGACTTGTCATTGGAACTTCACGGGATGAATGAACTAGCGAAAGATGTGTATAGTACAGCAAGTTACTCCATATGCAAATATCCGATTTAGGACATAATTAGTCGAATAAATGAAGGCTCTGAGGGAAGGATTGTATTTATCAATACTTGGCTTGGGTAGTACCAATTTCTCAACATGTGGCGCAAGCAGATCGTTTCGGATCAATCTGCGATACGATATGTAACCATCAAGCAAAACCCGTCCACTTGGAAATCACCGCAAGATCCATTGTCGGGACCGAATACAGCGGCTGAGGCATTGTTCTAATTTATTGGTGTTCAGCTCCTTCATGTACTCAATTTTTAGTATCAAATGTAAAAATATCCAACTGCGCCGTCGTCATAAGCGACCAATCATTTCGCATCTGACGGCCCGCCTCGCGAGATATGAGATGAACTTCGGGACCGACAAGATGTCGATATGCAACAAATTTTTTGAAAGAAAACGTCCATTGGCTGACATTGGTGCTATGCCCATTGCTTTGCGAAGCAAATGTGGTTCTAGATGCTTCGTTTGACTCGGGCAACCAAATGGTAATATATGGAGCTTGCCCCCATCATGGAATTCAAAGGGGAATGCTTGTCGCCAGTGCTGACAGCATTCTAGACGCAGTCTTTGAAAGTTTATCCTACATTTTCCTCGCAATCAGAAGATACGTGAATTTTCTGGCTCTGCTTTCTCTCTCGTTGTTTCTCATTCCGTCAAACCGATACAAACTTCCATATTGTTGCACAAATGCTGGAAAGGGGGCTTAACGATATTCGCCCACCTTTGAGATTGAATATCATGTTGCCAAATACTCATAACACAATACCAACACAATAATACACAGGATACATTCTTGCAAGCTTATCAATGCGGCAGTAAGAAGTTTACTACGCCGTGATTCTTTGTGCTACTGATGTTAAAACTCGGACTCCGGGGGCTTCAGACGCATGCATTATGTGATATAAAATCTTGCAAACCATGTATATCATCAAGACATTGTATTCTCTGAACTTCAGTCAATTCCTTCATATCTCATTAATGAATCTGGTTTTGGCACTCCTCGTTCCCGTTATGTCTTGCTCTCAGTTTCTTCTCTCACAATAATTCTATGCCACCAACTACCGCAAGTAGCAACCGTTGGTGCACGGGCTCATAGACTAATGCGAAATTTAAATCCAGCATTGTTCCTTCAGTTTTCATCCATACACCATTTAAATCTTCAATGCGGAGAGTTGAGGAGCGCGCCGGCAGTCCATGCTCCCACTGTTGTAGCGAGCCTTTACTCTTTCCAACCTTCATTAATGAACGTTTTATCTCTACTGTCTACACAGTGAAGGGCTCATTCTATTCTCCGGCATGATTGCCCTCATTTTTATTAAATTCTGAATTCTCCGTGTACAAAAGTAGTATACATGCTCCCCTCACGTGTTTCGGATATACCGGAAAGCAAAATACTCAGACTCGGTTTATTTCGGCGGGTAAGCTATACGTACAAAACCGTTTATTGTTTAGCATGCGGCAGGTCTAGAAAGAATTTTCCATCCAGAGATGGACGCATACACGACTCCTTATCTCACATTCCTCATAGCTGACATCACTCAATTCCTGCACTCTAATCCACCTTTACTTCAAAAAGTTATGGCCAACACCATCATTCATTCCCCAAGCAAATCTAAGCACGGCATTCTGGATGTAAAAGACGAACCGCAATAGTCTATAGTTATCGTTTAGACCCCTATGTACTCTGTCTTTAGCCTTGTCCGCGTCTCCTTTTCTCTTGGTATTCCTCGAAACCAATCCACCACCCAAGAAAAAAAAGAACTACATACAACAGTGGGGATTCGCTGGTGGTCACCCACCCAACTACTAATCCACCGATCTGAAGCTTGTGTATGGCAGAGCGGACGGGATGCCCAATTCTCTCTTCAGTCTATGGTCGTATGTAACAGTCTATGGCAAATTTAAGTATATATACCTGGAGATGAATATATCTGACAATTATTCCAGGAAGTGCTAAGCAATCCGTTAGTTCTTCCTCATCATGATGATTGGTGATTGCCAGTTCATGATGGGCTCAAGGCTCAAAGCTAAAAATGCCCATGGACCCTTTATCACTCAATTTTAACTTTGTTCTCATGTCTTTCTCCAACTTCTTCGCATCATCACGCAGCATGTTCAATGTTCTAAGCAATTCCCCTCCTCCCTAGATCGTTTTATGCAATGTTCATTTCCTTAGTTCTATCCTTGCACTTTCGTTTCCTCCTCCGCTCTGCAGTTGCCCTTTCCGAGATCTGTGAATGCAGATTAAGGCGATTCTCTTACAGTGTTTCCAATTGCGTCATCAACTTCTGCATTTCATTCCTAATGTCTGCGACAATATCACCTCGCATGCGGATAGTCCTGAAGCAATCTAACACGCCTGGTCTCGTGAAAAGAGACCCAACTAGCTCACAGAGAACCCCACCGCGTATCTCATGTATCGCTTCGGCATCGTACTCATATGTACAGCCTGGAAGTTTAGCAAGAAAATTGCGCCATTTTTTTGTCGGGGTTCTATTTAGTAAGTCGTTCAAGTGCTTCTTTGGATACATATTTTGCAGCTTCTGCATAATGTTTGGTCCGATCATCTGAAGCCACACCAAAACCCCGCTGTGAAGGGGTTTATCATTTAAGCGATATAGTACAGCCAGCCGATGCATCGCCAGTAAACTCTTGCTTCTTCCTTCCATTCTACTTTAATTCATCTCAACAGCCTAATCCTAGCCATGATTCTTGCATCTCTACCATCTTCATAATTAGGAGAGATGCAATCGTGAGGCTGAGCTTATCCAGGCCTGGTATTGAATCGGAATGAACGTGAAAGTTGCAAAAACGCAGTCAACCTGACGAAGTGTATTATGAATGGCCAACCAGCCTGCAACGCCTAAAGGGAGGTGGAATAGTTGTACCTGCCAAAGCGACATTAAAAGTGATACCGCCATCTCCATCGGATGAGACTTGAAGATTTTGATCAATATTGCAATATCAAAGCTAACTAACATCTCTTGAGCGGACTTCTTGGAAGTCTCGTGGGTTTTTGATCAATTTAGCGAGTCTCATCATGTTCCTGTCCATGGTTGATCTTGTTCTCTGCTTTTGTAAGTGTCTCTTGATGCCACTAAGTGCACTAGGTGATATCTGCGCGCACGCATTGAGCTGGAATAATATTGGCGAGAGCTAGAATAGCAGTGATAGTATCAGCATCAACAACCCAATAATTTCATCGTGGGATATTCTTGAGAAATTAAAGATGAATACCTCACATCATGGAACATGATCTTGGTTACATCCCCTCGCGTTTCTGGAGCTGGATCTTCCCACTTCGTCGACGAGAACGGAACACTTCTGCTGAAGCTAAATTCCGAGAGCGAGATGATAAGTGTAATTCGTTTTGCGAAAGTCAACGAGCTTATCATTCAGTGATCAACATCCTTCACACGGTCCATCAATGATAACGGTCTTTGTCGCGAACTTTGGAGGATTTTCGATTGCTGTTGACAGGGAGTTTTAAGAGCTTCATGGTACTTGCATACTAGTTGATTTGAGGTTCTGCATCTGCAACTTTAGGTCAATCAATTCTTGTCATAAGTACGTCATGGCTGCAATGGGGGAGATGGTTGTCGCATGGTCCATTAACTCTACGCACGTCGACCATACCTCAGATATCACAACAAGCGAACTACCCACCGTCCGTCAAGGGCTAAGAAATCTCGCAAAATTCAAGGTTCATATATAGCTGAAAATCGCATGTACTTGTTAGCATTCGCCCCAGGATCCTTACTAAGTTCGCCACCATTTCACGATACAATAATGTCGCATACTAACCATCATCTACCATTGATCATCCATCAGTAACCCAAGTTCCGATCCCCCGTCGGAGAAACATGAATCATCTACTCCTCCAAAACCTTCGCGCGATCTACCTCTCCGCATGCAAACTATTCACCCAGTCACTGCTTTGTCAAACACCAATATTCTTACCATAACCAATGTTTCATCCCTTGACGTATATAACGCTATAAACACTCCCTCCCCCGTCTCCGCTCTTCACTCTTCACCCTCCAAGCATTCCAATCCCAATACCCCATCCTACTATACATAACTTTAGACCTTTGATTAAAACATATCAATACTATCCATTCGGAACAGACAGGAACAAATAGAGTAGTTGATGGAAATGGCTTCAGATACGAATATGAAAAAGGAGAAGAGAATTAAATATCAAAAGGGGTAAACATGGGGAAGATAATACAAAGTACTTTACCTCTAGTTCATATCCACACCCAAGATCCTACAAAGCTCCAAATTCGTATAAAAAACTTACTTCATCTCCTCCTTCTATTCCTCTTCATAAATCCCTCCCTTCTCCCCCTATTATCACTAACCCGTTCCATCCACTCCATCTCCTCCCACCTCCAACCTCCAGTACCCACTCACCCGCCCAACCCCCTTCCCATCCCTTTGAGCTCCCTCCACCCTCTTCCATTCCGCCTCTAGAAAATCGAAAACCGATCCCAACATATCCCATCCCTCAAAGAACAAGAACAAGAACAAGAATAACAAAAAGCACAATCCACATACCGTCCCCATCTCCATCCTCATCCCTCCCTACTTACTAATCCCAAACACACCCTACAGGACATTCACAGCCCTCCAAATCCCTTTCTTAGAACCCTCAAATCCTCAAAGACACGCAAGACATCCACCCATCCATCCATCCATCCATCCATCCACCAAAAAATACAAAAAACACACACCCTCTCCACCCTCCCAGCCCTTTCAACCTTTTACCCACCCATCCAAGACATTCCCAAACCCTCATCCATCTCAACTCGTATCAAACAAACCCACAAACCCACAAATCCACACACCAATCGATTCATAGTATCAAAACCAAACCAATCCAAATCCAAACCCAAACCCAAATCAATTCAAATCAAATATATGAACCCCTTCCCTTCCATCCCTTCCACCCCCCCCCTCCTTTCTCTTCACTTCTCTTCCCCCATACAACACCCGAAACTCAAAACATCCATCCCTCCCAAACATCCCTCACAAACCCAAACCATCTCTTCCAAACTCAAAACATCAGACGAATCATCCAAATCCGCATCCAAATCCGTATCCAAATCCAAATCACACCCCCCACCCCCGGCCACTCTACTCCACTCCACCCCATTTCTCGTTTCGTTTCGTTTCGTTTCGTTTGATCTACCCTCTACCCGTTCCAGTTCCAGTTCCAGTTCCAAGTTTCGTTTCGTTTTAATCTAATTTAAATTTACGAAGATTCACCATCTGTTCATCTATCTGATTCATCTATCCTATCTGATTCACCGTCTATCTATCTAACTATCTATCTGTCTGATTGACATCTGTCAAATGCACATACATGCATACATACATGTCTAGATTCACATACATATCTAGATTCACCTCCAAAACACAATTTCACATCACATCACATCCAAAACACAATTTCAAATTCACATCCCAAGTTTCACAAAAAAACAGACCTCAAAAAATTTCAATAAAAAAACATTAGGATCATTCATTAATCTCATCATAAACTTAAAAAAGTTAAGTTCTTAAGTAGGTAATTTCTCTCTCTCTGTGTCTGTGTGTGTGGTCTTATTTCCACATATATCCGTAACTTTGTAAACCTGCCTTTTCCTTACTTCACAAGAAGTAGATAGGCAGACAAAAATGAAAATGAAAAAGGTTGAAAAGAAAAGAAAAAAGATGAAAAAGGAAAATCAGAAAGGAAAAACAAAGAACAAAAGCCATTTAAATGAACAGGCGCTCTCATAATTTGAAGAAAATTACGTAGAATACATTAAGTACAATTATCTTGATCTTGATCTTTTAGTTTGTTCGAGAAAGAGGTTTCTTTATGTTCCACTCCCTTACCTCGAAAAATAGGTAGGGTAGGTAGGTTGTTTGAATATTTCCTTTTTTCTTTCCAGTTCCGACCTACAAAAAGAAATTGCTCCACCACGAATTCTAACGAGAAGGGTATCGAGGTACATGTACGAACGACGCCAGTTGCCATAAATCATGCCTTGATAACACCTTGCTTTGCCGTTCATAAAGTTGATTGGGGGAAACAATTGTCGATGAGCCGGTTCGAAAGAGAAATTTTGATGTTATTATGTAACTGAATAGAATTCGAGGAGACAATATCATTTACATCATTGCGTGATGATGAAACGCTGAAGGTGGAAAGGAATTTTATATGCAAGATGAATGTATGAGGATCCTCCGTATGTTCATGTGATTTTGGGAGAGTTAGGTCCAGACAGAAAGAAAAGACAGCAAAGTCATAAGAAGATTTATGACCAGCTCTCCTTCTCCTTCAAACCACCGATGCGATCCATATCGATGGATTGAAATCTGGTTCCTCCAGTTTCCTTTTCGTAAGCGGGTAGTTGATCCTGTTCCTTCAAAGGCTCAAGGCCAACACCAGTTTCTCCGACACGAACAACAACGACACGACCGCTTTTCTTGTGTCCAGTAGATTCATCATGCTCATCGGGGAAAGTGATGCGAATTTCAGGAACGTCTTCGGGTGAGAGTGGTGCACGGTCGGAGCCCATCATGGATGATTTTTCGTCATAGACATGAATGGTGGAGCCGCGGCCACCATAGGGAGTAGCCGTAATAGTCAATCGGCGGTGGTTTGATCTTGGTTGCTCGTTATGTAAAGGCAACTGCTGACGAGCAACGGCTCTGTTGCGTCGAAGCTTGCGCACAATGTATAAAGCACCCGTTAAACAAAGTCCGATGAATACCAAGATCATCAAGGCAATAAGAAGATCAACCATTGAATTTGACATGGTGGTAGTTGAAGAGTCGTCACGGACGTTGAGAATAGATCTAGTTTTGAGCATTGATATCGAATCCATGATTATGTAAATGAATGAATGGTATGGTAAATATTATTGCGTCGAGTTGTCGTTTAATGGGTCGTAATTGGGTATCGATGTCATGCACACAATAGCAAAAATCGGAGAAGGTCTTGACGTTGATTATGGCTATGGTTATGGCTATATCGCATGATAATGTTAGTCCTTGTTATTAGATTGAATGGGTCAAGATAGATTGAAGCTTTTCATCTTCATTGAATCTCCAAAGTCAAATCCTCATATGTGTAGATACTCGAATTTGCGACAGGATGACATGTATGTAGCACACCTCGATCCTCCTCCGTTCACCACCTCATAACAACAACACTTATAACCACCACCAAAAAGAGATGAACAACTTACACAAAGAGTAAGAAGTTCCAAACAAGACAAGAGCAACAATCAACTGCTACCAAGGTAATGAATGATTGGAGTAATATTCGCTGAATCTCCTAAGATTTTAATTTATTGATCTCTTCCAGAACTGAAATTGAGCTGGAACTTTTGAAAGAATGGACGGTTAAAATCAACTAAAAAGAGTGCAGTTGATTAAAACCTATGAAGGAGTGAGTATATGGAGGTAGTTGTTGTTCAAAAAGAATGTGGATATCCCGAAGGAAGGAGCGTTTATTTGTTGTTGTCTTGTCTCTTGTTATTGAAGCCTTTTGGGAGAATTGTCGAGAATTGTCGATACTTTCTTCAAGTTGTATTATGAAGAGAGATGGAAGGAAGGTTGAGGTGGAGGATAAAGAAGGTAAGGTCAGGTAGAGGAATTAAAAAAGAAGAGGAAAGGAGGGAAGGGCAAAGATGAAAGATGAAAAGAGAAATTGTGCAAGCGTAAATATAATAAGTGTAATAAGTGTAAGTAGGTAAATAATAAATAAGTGTAAATGTAAAGTGTGTAATAATGTAAGCCTCGTTTTTTCTTTCCTTAGTACTCCGTAACTATCTATTATCTATCTACCCAGTAACAACCAAACCCCGATATGAACATGAACATAAATGACAAGCTTAGAACCAATCATTACCAATACCACGGAGTAATTCACTCTTTTGAACCTTCTTTTCTTAGTAACAATCCATCTCATCCCATGTCATCCAAAGTCAATTCAAGTCAAGTCAAGTCAAGTCAATTCCACCCTATTCCATTCATAAGAAAAATAATCACAAATTGCCTGGGTAGTTAGACCTATACCTACCGGCTTAGAAACTTGCTTGATTGACTGCTTGACTGCTTAACTGCTTAAATGCTTGAATAATTGAATGAATGCTTGCTTGCTTGCGTGCTTAAAGTTACTTTGGATAAAAACGGGAAAATCGAAGTGTGCAATTTGTACATACGGAGTAGACTTGACTTGACTTGGATTGCAGACTGCAGACTGCAGTTCGTACCTGCTTTGAAGAGATCCACACACATCCACTCATCCACCCATCCACCCATAACAGTGGATCCACCTGTTCCTAGTCTAGAACTCATTTGAACAATTCATTTAAACAAAAACGGTCTTGAATCGTGCGTGATTGGTGCATGGAGCGCTGGTGGAGTCATGGGCATCATAAGGAAAAAGGGACAAAAAGGGACAAAAGTAACATTTAATCTGCATCCAGCCAATCAGATTCGCAGGTTGTACTCGTTAAGGTTGCATGTGTGCTTCAATTTACCATATCGTACCTACCTACCTACCTACTTACCTACCTACAGAATACTCCACCGAACAACATCCATCAACTTGCATGGGACCTGACAACAAGGACAAATTTTAAAATGAGATATTTCCCACTTTGTTCGAGTCGGGGAATCTGGGAAGGACGTGGGAGATTTGGGGATTCCTTTTTCACTGCCTTCTTCACTGCCTTGTTTCTTCATTCATCCATTTATTCATCCATCTAATCTCGAAGTCTCCAAGAAAGAAAGAAAGAAAGAAGGAGAAGCAAAGAAAAATCAAACTTCCGAAGTTTATGTCGGTGTAGTAGTAAATACTAAATACCTAGTGATACGAAGTCTCCAGAGGAAATCTTGTACATCGTAATAATGATTCTATTCATAGACGCAACTAGTGAACACTATTTACAATTTGTATCTCCTTACCTAGTAGGTAAGAGGTATCCCCAAAAGCGTACCCAGAGAGAAGATCACAAAGAACAAAGATACAAATGATTGTTATGCACATGATATTTTTATACATATCTCTCTGTCTATCCAAATCTAAATATCTACGGAGATATTTCTGTCTTTCAATAATGCTCCCTTATGCTTCTAAGTTCTATCGAATCTCAATCTCGAACCGCCCAAAGAAAAGTACTAGGTAAGCAAATCATCCCTATCTATGAAAGAAATCCCCTTCTTTTCACCCAGATTCCAAATCCGGTATGAAAGCGGCTTCGAAGCGTTTATTGTCTACTACTTGTGGAAATGTGTGATGTGTTGGAGACCAGTGATAGGAGAAGAATGATTGTCGCTTTTGGATAATTGTGATTCTTGTTGGTCTCTGTGTGCATATGTGTGTTTGTCAAAGGTAGGTAATAAGGTAATCATGCAGGAAAACAATATGCATAAATCCAATTCTTAGTTAATTGAAATAATCCCATAACTCACTTACAAGTTGCATCACTCATTCTTCAAATTCTGCATTTATAACGTACAGTACATTGAAGTTCGTACACATTTTCATCATCGCGGTTTTATTCTTATCGCATCAAATGATAATATCATCACCATTATGGCATACGTCAAGTTCAATAAAATCCATTCAAGGTTCCCGAAGTCAATGATGTTTTCCCGTTCCCATCAAAAAGTGGAGATGGAGAGTTCATCCATCAACTCTCTAGACTCTGGACTCTAGAACTCTGGTCTTTGAATTCTGGACACGCCGAAATACAACTCTCACTCATTCATTCAGTTCGGACGAAATATGCTTAACAAATTCCTCAATTCCTCAATTCTAAATTCTAAAATGTTAAAAATCCAAAATCCTTACTCCTTCAAAGAAAAAACAATGCATGTTTCAAAATACGCAGATGAGGATCTTCATCATCTTTAATTGGTAGCTTGGAACTTACAAAATGATTTCGAAATGAACTATCAGGTAAACTTCACTGACTTGCTGTAACCCCAAGGCGCGACTTGACTTTTTTTTCCTGCGTTTTCTGGGGTTTGTGCCGTAGCAATCAACCAATTACGGGGGAGGGCACGGATAATATCGTCGGAGTGCAGCAGTCATAGATCACATGAAATCTTCTACTCGTTTCTCCATCGTAGCGGTCAGACTTCGAGGCTGAATGCATGGAGATATCTTTTGATCGTGCGCCGGTAGTTAATAAATACCTATCCATTTAAAGAAAATAAACCGTGAGGGAAACATTCTGCGGAAGATTCAAAGTGTAAGGTTATGCCCATTGAATATATTTGTATCCGTACTGATGTTGAAGGAGCAAAACGCAAAAACCTTCGATTACCCAAACTCTCCAAGATGTTTGACTTTCTACTACTTATCTCTCATCGATCATATCCAATGTAGTTGTAGAAAATTTCCTTTAGCCTTCCCGTTCTGACATTGAAAAAAAGTTTGAAAGCTAAGGAGAGCTCAAGGGGGACCGACCGAAGGTTTCATTAACATAGCATCGAGCTGCTTGAAAGCATCTCTTTCGTTTCCGAATTCCGAGCCGCAGGTAATCCTCCAACATCAAAACACGGGGGATCGTTCCTTAGAACCGATACTTCGAAAAAGGGTAATGTCAAAAGTTTTCGGTTATGCTATGTATTATACTTCCATTAATGCCAAATTCTTTGTATGCTGAATAGCTCTCCATCCCTTTAAAAGTCGTACTTGTGAAATTGATAATCCAAAGTTGTTGCTTTTGATAATCCACCTCAAAAGGGCTCGAGAAACTCCAGTCGGAGATGGGGGGTGAGCGGGTGAGGGGGTGCAGGAGGAGCAGATATCTTGGTAATCCCAAGTCATATTTTCCCTTCTTGCTGTATTTAATCACATCTGTTCGAAAAAACCCTTCCAGGGTCTTCTGCATCCTGCGCTTTGATGCACTTGGGGGTAGCTGCTCGTCAACGGGTTTGAACGTTTCCTGTTCTGTCTAGTTGATATTGGTTGTTCAGTTAATATTGGATGTCCGAATAATATTAGCTATTCAGTTGGTATTGGCTGTCCATTCAAGTATTCGTGAGATACTTAACTGTAAAATTTCCAAAGATCTGAGTATACAAAGAAGTCAGGGTTTTTGTGCTGACCAGTGCTGACCAGTGCTGCTCTCTGTATTTTTCTCTGCGCAATTTTGCCGCCTTTGGCCATATATCAATATATTTCCGTAATGACCTTGTCGAAGTTCGAACGCAGTTACTCCATGCGCCTTTCCAGATATTTGCATCTTCAATTCTCATGCAATTTGGAAACATTCCTTGGTTGCTTCTACAAAGTTTGTAAGCTTCATGTCCAAAAGCATCTTGCCCCTCGTAATTTTATCAGTTTTTATAAACCGCTAATAATAACATTAATACTTACACTACTTGAAACAACAAAGATGGTAATACTAGACCCTTAGAATTTATAGTTTGAAAAGCTCCTAGTGTTGTATTGCGTATTAATACATTCCGTGCATTTCTAGAATCATTATCTGAACCTCGAACTTCGTAAGGAAACACCATTTGAAAAGCATAAGGTTTGTCTTTCAGAGCAAAAGCCAATTCATTCCCAGCTATTATTCAACCTTCAAGCATTGTTCTCCCAAGTCTCTATTTGCCGCGATCTTAAGAAAGGGGTTGAATCAAGATCCTTCCCAACTGATGCTTCTCGTTGAGGTGCTCCTTTGGGAAATTTCTTGCAAATGTGCTTTCTGTTCAGGCAATATTTCCCACGAGTATGCTTCCTCTTGAGCTTGCTGATTGTTATATGGCGTCACGGCTATAAGTGAAGCGGCAAAATCGCATAAATAGTATCAAAAATTGGAGCCAATGGAAGGATACACAGCTATTTGAGTTGGTGATGCCCAGAAGATTGTGGGATTCCGCAAGTATGGTTGCATTTTTCAGGTCTCATAAAGCCTGGTTGTTGAAGTGCGTTTTTCCTTTGGTGTGACTCAATATGCAATCATGCAAGTCATTGATGGATAACCTGGATATTACCTCGTCACGTGTTCCCACGAGGCTCTCGATATCCCGACGTGCAAGTGGTGTAACCACACTAGGCCTCCGCTCGTTAGATAGCAAGAAACGGAAGTACCATGGGAGCCCAATTCGTCGGCCTCACTTTTCAGTAAACAGCGGTGAGCAACAGGAAAGTAGGAAAACAGGAAAATTCGGGACAAATTTTCTATTGTGCATGTCCTAAGTGGCGCATACTTGTCACTTTTCAGATCCAAATACTCCCCAGAGACCTTCTAGCGTGTGCTTATATATCTATACATGGTCTGATCACCAGTGTATCCATGTCACAAAGTTTCTTTCCTTGCTTGGTTTTCCTCACACAGACCAGACCCAAAGCCAGAAAACGGTGATGCAGATGGAATAGATCCGATCTCCTACGGCTTCGATATCTATCGTAAAAAGATAGCGCGATGACCAGTCAAATGGAACAGATTTGTTGGATGGGGATACATAGATCTGCAGAGGTATGAATGCGCCTTTGCTGTTTCGACGTGGCTGATGATTTTCCTCAAGATGAAAGAAAAGGCTTTGGAATATGCAAGAAGGCGATCTACCCGCAGAAGGGTCTATGTAGTGATGAGAAGCTCATTCGTTGGTTGATGACCCCCATATGAGGAAGCTTGCCCGACACAACGACATGAAAGGCTTCAAGCCTTGACAGATATTATTCTGGATTTTTACGTTATCCATGAGCGCCACGAGCGAGTAGCTTCATCGTTGGCCTTGATTGTCATGCGAAGGCATCAAGTGCCACGGTACATTTATCAATATACTGGTGTCTGTGTTATGTACTCATGCTACTTCCCGTTGATAGACCTCGAGCAACATTAGCGTGTTAGGGTTGGATGGCGGCAATGAAATGAATCTGCTGATCTTCTAGAAATAGATCTCGTAGTAGATATTTGATATCATCGTAAGTCTTCGTAAGATCTCTGGGTCATGGTATTGTGACAAGTGAGTACGAGAATGATTACTTCTCACTGAGGGAGTGGACCAGAGAGAACAATAAAGTAGAGATGGATCTTTGTATAGCATAGTGATGACACCCGATTTTTCATGCGAAGGGATGGCGTCCAATGTGTTCCCCGGATGAAACATCAGCGTAATGTAGTCTTCTCGGCGAACCATCATTGAGTGATATAGAATGTTAAGAATGCAAATGCAAAGCATGCTAATGAAATTGTTCACACTCCTCATAGATTTGAATTGATGAGGCTTGCTGAAGCAGTGTAGATTCCATCTGACTGGAAGATGATAACGAATGGCGAGGCCGTATGAATAACTTATGGGTAATGGCGTCGTGCTGAATTTCGTGAATTGGATTGAATTCCTGCCGCATTTGGCCAGATTGAGGCGGCCGGCGTACATACTAGGTAATTTAGCTGACATTTCCCACTTGCATTCCTTGGGGCCCCAATAAATCAGCCCCGGGAATTGACAAACATGGAGGAGATTCTCATCCAGGAATGAGGAAACGAGATAAGAATATACTTTGTATATGGTTGATTGATTACATTCCAACAAGAACACTTTTTAAACTGTTGGGATAAGGACGATGAAGAATACAGCAATGAAGGGGGTTTTGATTCCTTATCCGAGATCTACCAAAGTGAATTGGAAATCGAATAACTTTGCTTCTTTCCGATTTCCAAAACAATGGAACTTGGAAGCATCTCCAAAAGTAATGAAATATGACACTAGGTAGAATTCCATTCTCGATTTGTTATAATTACATACGATTATGGCCTGCTCATCACACAGGCTCCCATTGGTACGTACTACTACGGACGGAGTAGTATAAGCTTGAACGAACCGGAAGCTCTGGAACCTTTAGAATTTGTGGAAGCACTGTAAAGGCTAAAAGAATACTCCGTTCCTATCAAATTTCAAATCAGGACTTTTCAAGGCCCATAGATCGATTTGTCTGTGCTTCTGGGGGGGGG
>PQXI01000038.1:0-207775 GCA_004786145.1 Botrytis paeoniae
CCTTTGTTTTCACTTCCCCTAACGCACTATTCCAATCATTATACTTTAAAATTTATCTACTAGACCCTCTGGTCTAGCCGTCCTATATAGTCATGGACTGAAGGTGAACGTTAATTAAATCAATCAATCAATCAATCAATCAATCAATCAATCAATCAATCAATCAATCAATCAATCAATCAATCAATGATTAAAAGAAAAGCTACATCAATTACTGATTTCTTTTATTAACCTTCAATTTGACTCTTATATAATAGACTAGTAATTTCTACTAGATAGTCTAATCTTTAGACTAATATTCTTTCACTAATCTTTTTAAGATAGTTTAGAAATACAATAACTCTATATGCTTTCAGAATAGAATAGTCAGGTTTTGAGGCTTTCTTCAAAATCGCTCTAGTGACTTATTTCCAGTATTATGAATAGTATTCAAGATTGATTAGATTACTGAATAAATTGAAGAAGATCTATGGAATTGCTTTATATGCTTTTGTAATAATTTCCTGAGTGATTCTATTTGAGCTAGGGGTTTTTCTTTGGATTTTGGCTGAATAGACATTACTTAATTCGATTTGTGAAAGGTTAGGCCATTTCTATTTCTTGAATTGCTTGTATCCTTCCTATTATGGTTTTGAAGTAATTGGAGGGGGTAGGAATAGAGTCGATCTGAAAACAGAGCATTTTCCTTCAAAAGAGCTTTCGATTGAAATATTCGATATCCTTTGATCTTGATAGTCTTTTGTATAGACTATTGCTTTGAATATTGTTTGTATATCCTTCTTTTCTAGGAATTCATTTCAATAATTCTTCTTTACTGTTTTAATAGTCTGAAAGTATTTGTTTCTAGCAATTCGATATTCCTCTTTGAAATTCGAGTTCTCCAAATCGGATTCAATTAATTGCTTTGCTCTTTCTAATACTTTTCGAAGATCTTTTAATTCGAATGTCCATTATGGTTTTCCTCTTTTTTCCAAACTAACTTTAGATATAGATTTTTCAGTAGCTTTTTGAATAATCCTTGTAAATTCGCTTGCTACTTGATCTAAATTGGAATAGTCATTTCTCTCTTTCAAACTATTGAGCGAATCCTCTTCGAATGAGATTATCGAATTTAGAATAGAGAGAATAAAGAAGAATAAGGATTCTGATTTCAATATTGATTCGAATTTATTCCAATTAGCTAGTTTGGTATTATATCTTGCTAGCAATATTGTATTAAGGGGATTAGATTCTTCTTTTCCTTTGAGTTTAAATAGTATCCCTATATAATCGAATCCTGTATCTGAAAGTGTTTGTCAGTTTTGGATTTGAAAAGCAATTCCTTTTGAAGTTAGAATGAGATTGATAACATTTGGATTAAGAAGATTAGTATAATAAAAGATACTAGAACTAGGCTCGTTTAGAAGAGTAAGATTCTGATCTTCCAATTATTCAACTAATTAATCAGCATTTCCGCTTTTTTTCGAAAAAGGATCCCACTATGAATGATGGGAATTGAAATCGCCTAGGAGAATAGTTTCTTAAGTGATTAAAGATTCGTATAAACATCTTTCAATTGTAGAGTCTTTTTCTTTAGCTTAATTAGCTTCATTATAAATATTAACAATTTGAAAGGTTTTATTTTCATTTTAGTAATCGAAGATCTGAATATCAGGATCTCTTGAGGAATCGAGAGAAAGATTGATTATGAATTGAATGGTTTTTGAAATGTATAATAGAGTTTGTAGTTAGTATTTGTAATCGAATTTCGGTAGGATTTGTATATAATTGGAGTATATAATAAATCTTGAGTTTGAATAATCAGATCCATTTTTGATGATCTAGGGTTCTTGGATTAGAATAAGATCGATATTAAGTTCTATAGCAAGCTGTAATATATTCTCTATAGCTTGTGAGCTTTTATTCAGGTTTATTTAAAGGATTCTGATATTTGTATAATTTATTAACAAATGTTATTCGATTTTTATTGAATAGCTTGATAGGTTTCATATGTTTTCGAATTCGAAGTATAATTCCCTTAGCAATTTGAGCATTTCACTACTAAATGCTGATAGGACTTTCCTCTAATATTACATATTATATACAAGTATATTGATGTAATATGTTTGCTTCTACATAAGCTACAAGAAGGATCCCTTCTACAATAGACATCTTGATACCCAAAACCTTGGCATTTTTGGTATTGTATAATTGGTTTCGATTTATAGAATTGTTCTATTCTTATACTATTTCCAGTAATATATAATCGCTTTCGAATAGCTAATTCTGCTTCTGATTTTGTAGCAAAAGCAATTACTATAATACCCTCTCATTGGTAAGCTTTTTTGAAAGTAGGTGTGAGTCAGAATGAGGTTTCTATAGGCTTGAAATCAGGATTGAAGGTCTTAATTTCGTTTAAAATGTGATTCATTCCTTTTGTTCCTAAGAATTCTTTTATAGGGATTTTATAAATAATAACTTTATATTATTCTTAATTCTTTTAAATTCTTTCAAATTTAATAATGTTCTTTTAGATTATTGTTTTCTTTATCAGAAATTGTGCTATAAAAGAAGTGTTTATTGTAAGGATAATATTGTTATTGAAAGATAAAATTGTAGCTGTAATTACAGAGCCTTTGATTCTAATTTTTTGAAAGGCATTATTAATCTTATTTCGAATAATTAGAGAAGAAAAGAAAATGGAATTTGGGATCTCTGGTTTGATTAGAATAAGTCGTTTTTGAATGGAATCAGTCTTTTTCTCTATAGTGATTGGTTTAATGCTTTTTTTGGAAACTAGATTCTATTCCTCTTCTTTTGAAATATTTGTATATATTGATTTTGATATTAGTGTAGTAATAAATATGAAGAATATATTTAGAGCTTTGGCTTGAGATTCAATCTTATATATAACTATTTCTAAATGATTGATTTGGGAGGTAATAATTTTGGAGACTATAATAAGATTTCCCTTTTCAATATATTCTCTAAAGATTTCTAGAAGGTCTAATAGCTTTGATTACTTATCCTGTGATTGGGAAAGAGTAGAGGCTAGAACGATAAGATCTCTAGCTTTTAGAATAGCTTCCTTAGAGGTGATTAAATTGTTTTGGATTTTGAATTGCTTGTTTGGGTTGGTGAGTAATGTAATAGAGTTCCGTTTTTTGTTTTGATTAAAGATTTGAGTAATAATATTGTTTAAATTTTGTATAAGAAAGGGATCACTGGGTATACCAAAATCTTGGATTCTTATTTCAGGATTGATTAATTGATTGATTGGTGATATAAGGCTTAATAATTCGATTGGGGATCTTCTGAAATTAGTGGGTAATCTTGGAGTTACAAGAGGACTAGAGATAACTATTGGATAAATGTTTGGTATTATAAGTTGATTTGAATGTACTTCTCTTATATTTATATCTAAAAGAGTATTCAAATTAGTATTTGGAATTTCTACAACTATATAATTAGAGTACTTTATATTGATACTCTTTGATATTGTTGATTTTGAAGTGAAAATTTTACACGAATTTTCGTATGAGTTTTGTGTTTAGAGTGCCAACGACAGTATCACAATAACTACTGATCAGAATCACTTGGGGGTAATTGTAATCAATTTTGTTTAATAACTATGATCTAGATCGATCGCGAAAAGGTTGTATTTCGAAGAAAAAGTTTCCTTCGAAATTTGTTGTGATTGATTGTTCATTCATACAAGCCGTAGAAAAAATATTATTGCTCGGAATATTGGGCATAGTAGTATGAATCTGACAATGATATTCACGAAGAACATCAGAGGACAAAGCAAACTTCGAGGCCTTTTATATACATCCTAAGCTCCTATTCTCCCATATTTCTGCAAGTCTTCTTCCAACATATCATACTGCCTGCTACTACCACATGCTTCCATCTAGACTCCAAAGCCAAGAACATATTAGGAGATATCGATCCATTATTGTTAGCTTCCTCTCTATAAAGAGAAAAGACGTTAGCACAACTAGAATTTGAGACCACTCAGCGCTTTGTATCCTTTTCGGACAATAAAGAGATTAATGTGGCGTACCTGATTTCTGACCCTGGTCCAAGAATGTGGTACACGGAATTCGTGTTCTTTGCTGCATCAAAACCAGTGCTCGAATTTAGGTCCTCATTTGTCGTATCTAGTCCACTTGAGGTTCCATTTTCTATCAAGACATCCAAAAATCATTATGTGGTCAGAGTAGTATTGAATATGGAGTGCGCGACTTGACTTGAGTTTGGGGCATCAAATCCGTAGATATTGAGGAGAACATACGATTCGAGGCTCATTTTTGCCGCCAATATCATCACTTGGTTGAGTTTCTGAGCCTAACAACTCCGCCAGAATAATCTTCTTGACTTTATGAAGCAAGTTTGCCTCGTACAACGCGAGCTTCTCGCTCAATTCACGCTCCTGGTTCTCCATGAAAATGGATTTATATAAGGCTAACTTCTCGTCCAATTCGCGCGCTTGATCATTGATTTTAATGTTTTGGGACTTGGAGGCCTCTCTGAAAGAATTGATATCCTTGATGACTCTATTTTGAAGAAATTCGCGATGATTTTTGATAAGATGATCATGATGCTTGATCGTGATCATATCAGCCTCTTTGGATGTTCTGAGGTCTATGATCTCCGTCTGAAGAGTTTTAATCTCTATGGCCTGACTCTCAAATTGTTGTTCCTGATTCTGCAAGCGGCTTTCCAGACTTTGTATTCTGCTTGCTTGAGATGCAAGCTTATTTTCCTGCTCTGCGCGTCTTGCTCTAGCTCCATTATTTGCCAATTCGAGATTTTTAATACGATTGAAAAGTGCGGGCTACAAGGCAAATTGATCTATTAGTCAGTTTTGTTCGCTGCCAAAATCTAAGCAGATAAGAATCTCAACAGGAAACATACCGATACATGTTGCCGATGAATCACAGTCACAGAATTTCCAGGTGCTATAGTAGCACCGAGAATTCCAACTCTCTCGAGTTCCTGCTAAGCGTTCATTATAGCGGTGGCAGATTTAAAAAGGATTAGGGGATTGAGTTTGAAGTATTCGAAGTTTTAGAATATTGGAATTTGCTTTGATTTGCATACTTGAGGATATTGGCAGATAAGAAATTGAATTGATGGGTGGAAGACTTACGTTGTTTGTACAATTGAAGACCTGGGATGTGAGTGGTGAAGCTCAAAGGCCAATATGAGCGGGAATGTGTACTTTGTTATACGAAAGATAAGAATAGATGAGATGAGGAGATGAAATTACGATGATTGAAAACGTGATTTGACACGGGTCTACCCAGTACCCTTTTTTGGAAAGCTTGAAGTGAGGAGAACTCTACCTCAGCTTAGATGGGAAGAATCACACAGATTTCTTTCATTTGAGCGAGAGCTACTCCCTATGCTGTTATCACGTGTCTACTGAGATGTCCAAAGGGAAGGAACAAGCGTGTTCGCCCTATCGCCAAAAATGACTTCAAAACATCTTCGCGAAGTGCTCAAAAATTCATACTTCACTCCAGCCAAGATAATTACTGGTTATGAAGCATCTGTTCTCCTTTTACAACCAAAGCGAAATTCATATGGAATTCAAGCTCAGCATTCTATCCCCATTTTCTCCCCTATATTCTCATCACAAACACATGGTTGAACTCGTGATCTGAAACTTGAGTTCACACTGAAAAGATCTATTCATCACAGCCCCACCAGCAAAATCTCATACTTCCCGAACTTCTTTTTCTAACTCCATCTTCGTAATGAACCGAATCTTCAGTCCTGTCATACACCAGATCAAATTTCTTAAGGGCTCTTGTGAATTGAATACCACCGGGAATAGGATCATCTCTGTCGATCCAGCCCTGTTCATTATCTACCATTGCCGCTTTCAAGCGACCTGACCAAGTTTGTTGTAGCCTAGGTTGTTCATTATTCAACGTGTTATTTGAACTTCTCAAACCATGTTCAAGACCTAGCCAGTCGAAAGTCCAAATCGCTTTCATGTGTATATTTTTTCCTTCTTTCTGGAACGATTGGTCTTGGTATGTCGTCAAGGAAGTTGTATTGCGGAGTGTGACGTTTATATTCCCGCCGTAGACTACATGATTTGTGATGCCTCGCAGGGTCTTCCGGAGGCTCGTATGGTCAATGTCTAAGGTGCATTTTTCCACAGTCATTCTTGTAGCATTAGTATAAATACAGCTCAGAGAGACCAACAATGAGCATACCCCTTGTAATGTCCTTTGTTTGCTAGATCAACAACTGTTTGGCATGATCGTTGTATCACCTCTTCATCGAAGGTACTCGAGTTTTCGTCCCTCTTGTCCACAGAAGTCACTTCTAAGTCGTCGCCTTCGTCACTTCTCAACTCTACTCAAAGAAGTCGTGCATTAAGGCCTTTGGTCTTCACAGTAAAGTTAATGACTTGCTCACGTTGCGAAGTTTCTGGGTTTATGATGCTGTGGGAACCTTGTATCCTCATCCATGTCTCGGGAGCTTCTTGAATTTTCAAATGCAGAACTTCAGAAAAAGACTCAGAATTGTTCAGTTTAATACCAAAATTGTCATTCTCGGCGATAGCAGATAGGTCTGAAGCCATGCTTTTAGATGTGTATATAAAATTGATTGCAAATAACATAAGGTAGCAGCTCCAAAGCGATTAACCTACCTTTAAAATCCACCATTCAGGGAGTTTTCTCCTATGAATGATAAGATACAATTTCGCCACAGAATGATATTCGGAATGATGTTTCCGTATATGTGTGTGACTGTCATTGCTTAAGTGATATCTTAAATTCGATGATGACGTCATCTGACATGAATAAGCATTGTCAACATTCTTACCATAGAACGATTGATTGAGAATGATTGACGAGGTTTCATGGTTTTTTCCCTTGGCATTGAAGTATATAGGTCTCGGTACCATCCCTGAGTATCTCTAGCATCGACGATATTTGGAAATACGATCAAGATTTTGACAATGATACCGAGCACGGCTATGAATTACCGGGATCAGAGAGAGAGGGAGAGTTCCAGTCAATCACCAGCAAAAATGACATTGCAATGACTGAAAGAATTCCAAGCACAGCGTTTAGAACACATGGCTTATTTTCAGGAACAAGAAACTTCTTGACGACATCTTCGTAGCTTGGCGAGACGTCGTGAGCGGCATCTTCAGGTCATTCATTCCAGCTCTCCTCACTACTAGAGTCCGCAGGATTCCCTAGTAATGAATACCATCTGCAATATCTAGAGGATAACATAGTTCGTTATGTCTTAGGCTATATGACTCAATCACTAATCTCGGTGTGTTATTCAAGGGCGCGGTCTAGATCAGCTACATTTATCTCGTCACTAGGCCCAGAGACTGGTTTCGTGGCCCAATACTAGTGATCAAGAAATTACCCAAAAGGGCACGACACCATAATTCATTTGAGAATCTGTCATATAATTTAGCTAACAATAGCCAACCAAAGGAAAAAGATAGGTACTCCAAGAATCATTCGACCTCATCCAATTCCGCCAAAATAGTGCTGTCCCTCTCCATACCATGTTTCTTTTTTCCAACTTCAACAATGTAAGCACTTTCTGCTGTCGAGTCTTTGGTAAACGTGAATTTTCGGACTTCGCAATTGTTGTAACCCGTACCTATTAGTTATAAGACAACTTTCCAAGGAGGAGGTAGGATACATTTGAGAAGATACCTTTTCTCGGATCACTGACTGTCCCACCCTCGGTCAAGTAATGAAGGAAACCTCCATGTGTCACCAGAACGATATGCTGTGATTCAATCCCATAGAGCCATGCTCGGAGAGCAGCAGTCCGTGCTTCGACGGCTTCATGATTAGGTGCGTAGAAGTCTTTCTGGAAGATAACATGCTCTTAGTTACAGGAACAACTTTTCGGATGATTAGAATTTCTTGTGACATCCCCAAGATTTTGACTCTCTGAACATAGCAAAAGCGATATACAAACCTTCGAATTCCATCCATCCTCCATTAAATCGAAACCAATCTTCTCCACGCCAAAGGTTAGTCCCTCATCCTTGAACAGTTTAGGAATTTGTATGTCCCTCAATATGTCTAGTAAAAATCCTGTATCACAAGGTTTTGAACTAACTTTCTGAGCGTTAGATACCAGAAGATAAGGAACATCAGGCCGAGCAAGTGTATTTGCTAAATGCAAAGAGAGTTAGGGTTAGGGCTCACTACACAACTACCCTTTGATTAATTGCCATTGAACCCTATCTACCTTGTAAACTTCAATAGAACATTTTATCCGTTACTTGAAAACTTCATATTAGCGGGGTCTGCTGCCAGCTATCATATATCCGTGTATACCTTCGCCCATTTGTGTTTGAACCCGAACTTTCGACAACATCATGTATGATACTGTTTCGCTTGAAGGCTCACCACAAGCATTTGTCTAGAGATATCCATTCAAAGGTAATCAATTTGGTGATATATTCGAATATATGGAGTCAAAGGAGTTGGTATGTTCGAGAGAGGTTATATGCGACGTCGATGTGAAGCAAACGATGGTGGAAGATGTATGCACGGACCACTTTACTGGTCTTACCACTTAAATCTCTTTTCCCTCATGATGATAATATCTTTGCTCTTAGCGATGAAAAACTTTCATTCCATGAAAAGACGGATAATTATCGACCGCATGTGTATCCCTAGATGTTTTTCTAGATAATAGCTATAGATGGAAATTCGATCTTACATACACTAGAGTTATCCCATTCGTCTAGTTTCTACACGCGACACGAGATACGAGACGAAATGACTAGTATGTATGCGAGGTATGCGAGGTACACATCTCCTATTCCAGCAAGCACTTCTGTCACACTATCAAAATGGCCGATCAATCCACCAAGATCTGTATTAGAAAGCTTGTTTCCAATTCTTTTCATCAATTTATAAGGTCCTGCATAAATTGGAACTTCTCCTTCCCACAAATCTTACCAATTAGTTGGTCGGACCTTTCTTTGTGTCCCCTGTCAATATGACGTTATGCACATTAGACAACATTGGCACCAAGATTTTACAAACATATGAGCCGCGTCGGTGGGCTTGGAACGCGTATTGAAGCGACAGGTAATATATTGTAGGATAAGTTGAATGTTTCTCATATTTTGTAATAATTCTCCTGATCTCTATTACCTTTCTTACTTTCTCATCCAACTCAAAAGCATCAGGAAAACTATGGGAGGTTCGGATTCTGCAACCGAAGGAATTCTTCCTGTCTTTCTAGGAGCCCTTCAAGCTTCATTAACAGTCCTCTTAACAATAAGTTATGGAGTTATTGCATCGAGATTTAATTTGTTGAAAGAGTCTTCCACAAGAGATATTTCGAAAACGGCTGTTAGATTGTTTCTACCAGCGCTTTTAATCACAAATGTTGGAGAGGAATTGAAATCGGATACTGCATACAGATATGTACCAGTGTTACGTGAGTTTTGCCTAATGGTCTGTGAATGTATAGAGCTAATAATTGTGAAGTATGGGCTCTGATATATACTTTATCATCGATGGCATTGGGAATGCTTCTCAAAAGAGCTTTTAAATTTCCCGCTTGGTGTGTACCAGCCAGTAAGCACCCCTTCCTTTCCTATTTGTTTTCCCTATTTTCAAACCACTAACTATTCACCAGTATGTTTCAACAACACTACCGCGCTCCCCCTGCTCTTAATCCAAGCTCTCGACACAGCCGGTATTCTCACCAACCTAACCATGTCCGAATCCGACACCCCCTCCGCAGCCCTCAGCCGCGCAAAATCCTATTTCCTCGTCTCTTCCATGGTAGGAAATAGTCTTACCTTCGCCCTTGGTCCCAGACTTTTGGATGACGAAGAAGCACCCGACAAAACTGACGAATTCTCAAAACCAAGCCATACACACAGTCCAACTGAAAGCGACGAGGAATATGCCCATCCCACCAACTCAGCCGGACGAACCGCAGAAGAGGAAGAAGAATACTCAAACGAAACATCCACTCTTCTTCCTCGCAGTATCGCCCGAAGCAGTACTACTGCCGCCAAAAAATCAAAGCAAGAATGGAAGAAAATCCCTCTCAAAGTTCGAAATGTAATATCAACTCTCTATAGTTTCATCAATGCACCTCTCCTCGGCGCTCTCCTCGGTGCTCTCCTAGGCCTCACTCCCCCTCTCCACCGCATCTTTTTCGCCTCGCCCTCATCCGGCGGTATCTTCAAAGCCTGGCTCACCACCTCCCTCAAAAATATCGGCGAGCTATTCGCCGCCCTCCAACTCGTCGTCGTAGGCGCCAAACTTTCCTCTTCCCTCTTACGCATGAAGAAAGGCGAATCGAGCGGAAAAGTCCCCTCACTCGTTGTCCTCACGATCTGTTTCATCCGCTTCATCTTATGGCCTATAATCAGCATCGGAGTCATCTATCTCATTGCTTCCCACACAGGATGGTTGGATAACGATCCCATATTATGGTTTGTATTGATGTTGATGCCGACGGGACCACCGGCTACAAAGCTCACAGCGCTGGCGGATGTGAGTGGTGCGGATGAGGAGGAGAAGATGGCGATTGCGAAATTTGTGACGGTGGCTTATGCCGTGAGTCCGTTGATTTGTTTTGCGGTCGTGGGGAGTCTGAAGGCGTCTTTGGCGATTAAGGGGTGAGAAGCGAGGGGGCACAATAGTGGGCGCTTTTAGTGGGGCATAAGATTTGATGGGGAGGTGATATGCAATACGAGATGGAGTTAATTTGGGTACTTAGTGGGTATTGCAAGATATTGGATATACCTTGAGGACTTTTCGATATACATAGAATTGGGTAAAGCAAATCGAAAGTCTGTTTAAATACAAAAATGATCCCATCCCCCCTCCAAACACTTAAACCCAAAGTTCTGAACATTCATTGTCCCCTCGTAACTTAGATGAACGATTATTTGACAACTAAAAGTGCATATAAGATCCTTGCTATTCTTATACGAAACCACACATTGAATGCTCTTCCTTTTACATCTCCCATTCGTCATCATTTGTACTGGTGCTCAAGAAATCCCCGGACGGAACTCGAAATTAACATCCAAATTCCATCAATTCTCACCTTCCCATGAACCCGATAATCAAAACGTAATTTTGGTATGCAACATTATATTGAGTACATTGGATACTAAGGTAAAGCATCCAGGTATCTATAGACTATGGATCACTTTTTAACACAACGCCGAGACTCCTACAATGCACTCGTTCTATACATCCGTATCTGTCTTCAAATCTCCATTCCCTTCCCCCATTTCATCCACTTATCTCCATGTCACATGCTCAGATCATGCTCAAGATCAGATTCGAGCCCATATTACCCACCATATTTTCCTTTCCGCCCTTTGCCTTCTTTGCAGCACCCTTTCCACTAGCCTTCTTGTCCTTCTCCTTTGCCTCAATCTCTTCTCTCTTGCTCTTCTGTTCCGCCGTCTCTTCCTTTGCCGCTTTCTCCAACTTCTTCTTATTCTTAAGCAAAACTTTCTTAACTTCATCTTTCTTTCCAAAAGATTCAGATTCTAATAGTGCAACTACCACGAAAGAACTGGATCCAGTTGCCCATTCGACAATAAATTCCTTAATATGGGGATACAAGATATCCGCAAAGTTCAAGGCTGGTACGATTGACACAACGGACTTAGCAGCTGGGTCATAACGGCCGCCTGCAATGAGAGCTTTAATCATTTTTCCACCGAAAGGTGTGCTTGCGATGTGGGACGGTGGTTCTGCACTCATTGCGCCTTCCTCGACAGGAGGTTGAATATATGTTGGGTCGCCGGATACAGCTTCGGCGAGTGCTTCAAGAGCTGCTGATTTATCTCCTTCGGCGCCGAAGAGAACCTCAGTCACGAATTGACAACCGAAAGATGTGGCGATGAGTTCTCTAGCTGCAGAGGCGATAGCCTTGAGGAGGTAGGGGGAGAGAGACTTGACTAATTCTTGGCGACGAATTTCTGGGTCTTTTTTGGAGGTAGTAGTTTTGATTGTGTCAACTTCAGCGAGAATTTCGAGATCGGAGTTGTGGCTTGCTGGGAATAAAGATTTTGAGCGGCCTTGGAAAAGGTAGAGAAGTGTAGTACGGGCGTTGAGGTCGTTGGCGGAGAATGCAATGTTCTCGACTTGCTTCTCTTCATCCTTGCTAAGCAATTCTGGGAAAATAGATTTTGCAGTCAAGACGGTATCATCAATGACTTCGTATGCGGTGAGGATGATGATGTGTCCATTTGGATCTCCTGCCATCAATTGTAATGTATCCTTGTACATCTTAAGGATATGTTTACGGTCCTTGGCACCTCCATATGCTAAAGCAAGACAGACGACTCTTGCTCCAGACTTAGTGAATGCCAAATTCTTCATCAAATCGCCTTCCTCGTCTCCCTTCAACAACTCGATAAAGTCGGTAATCTCCTCAGTTCCTGGCTTAGCATTGAGGAAATATTGCAACATAGCATCGTGAAGGAGAGTGAAACCGTTAGTCTTCTTCTGTAGGAGATGGTTGATCATTTCTTGTAGATATCGCATGATAGGTGCTCGCTTTCCAGGCTCAGCAGCCAAAATCTCTGAGAGCTCTCCAGTCAAGAAAGTAGAGGTATCTCTCTCCATAACGGCGAATTCAGCGCCATACCATTCTCGAAGAATAATAGCTCTCTGTTGCTTGGTAGCGACTCCACGGTAGATATCATCGAGAATCCATCCAGCTTCAGGGTGCTTGATAAGTCGACGAACGTGTCCATAAAACTCAGGAACAATAAGGTCTCTGATTTCATCATCTCCCTGGACCAATAGTTTTCCGATCAAGAACTTGGCGTATCTACTCTCGGCTAATTGACGATATGTTCCCGCAAGCTCCTTTGCGATCAATCGTTTTTGCTCTGGGTTGGAATATTTGATTGCGGTTTGGACAACTCTTACACTGTCATGCTTAAGAACAAAGTCCTTGATTCTGCCAGTGATGAGCTCGAAAAGTTCCTCGACCAATTGTTTTCTCTCCTCCTTTGGGACATGCGACTTTCGGCGTAAACGTTCCCAAATCTTCTTCGTGCGTGCCAATTGATCTGCTAATGGTTTTGCGGCCTTTCTCTCATTTGCTAATTGCTTTTGTTTCGCATGTGCCTCTTTCGACGATTGACCTGTAATGTGTAAGTATGAAAACCCTTTAACATAATGCTAGGAGGGAGCTCACTGTTTGCGGCAACAGCCTTAACTCTGTCTGGATGTAAGCCCTCAATGTCTTTCATTTCCGTATCTCCATCCTCGCTATCCGCAGAAGCAGAGTCCAAAGCAGCTCCTCCATCATCAGAGTCTGAATCCTCTTCACTCTCAGATTCGACCTTCTTCACAGGCTTAGCCTTAGATTTTGAGTCCTTTCCCTTTTTCCCCGAATCAATTTTCGCTTTTTTATTTTCCTTCACATGAACATCTTTCGCAGGTGCCGACTTTCTCTTCATACCTGTCACCATTGTCTTCGATGTTGTTACTGGAGCCATTTTGGTACAATTGTTGATTTTATTTCCACGGGATGGACTGCCTCGTGGTTTACTTGGGGAACTTTTTTTTGTCTGATAAAAGATAAACTTTTTCAAATCGGCGCTAAGCTAATCTTGGATAGCATAACTTTAACCCACCACCCCACGAAATATCGAAGGCTTTTGTTTAAAGGGAAATAGAAAAGCGATTGTACAAGATGGGAAGAGAAGATCAAATTGAGGAGAGGGAGGTTCTCGACAGTATTTTCCCAGAGGAAATTCATGGTATGTTTGTTCTGGCGACAATTTTCAGCGCCGGGTTCCAGATTCTTGTCCTCCCCGCAGCAAACCCTCTTAACACTCTTCACAGATATATCAGAGACGGAATATCGAGTTTCGATTCTACTCGACGTGACAAACCAAGATGGCGATGAATCAGAACCGCCGACAATGCTTCTACAAGTCAAATACCCAGAAGAATATCCCGAAGAACCACCTATCCTAGATTTACTACCAACTCCTAATGCGCCTATTCATCCATTTTTCAGTGTCGCAAATGATAAACAAGTCCTCCTTGATGGACTGAACGAGACAATTGAGGAGAATATGGGAATGGCTATGATATTCACATTAGTCTCTACATTGAAAGAAAACGCAGAGCAGCTTATTGCGCAAAGACAAGAAGCAAAGGAAAAAGAACAGGAGCAGAAGCTGTTGGCAGTAGAGGCCGAGGAAAATAAGAAGTTTCATGGAGAGCCGGTTACGAGAGAGTCATTTATGAAGTGGAGAGAGGGGTTTCAGAAGGAGATGGAGGAAATTAAGGTCAAGGAGGAAGCAGAGGAAGAAGCGGCAGAGAAAAAGAAGAATAAGGGGAAGGAAGCTGTCATTGCGCTCACTGGAAGACAACTTTGGGAGAGAGGTATGGCTGGAAAGGTTGAGGAGGACGAGGACTATGATGATGTACCTATTGAGGGTGTGGATAAGTTGAAGGTTGAAGCATGATTATATGGTTACATATTATTCCCAGGTATGGAGTTGCATTGCTGGCGTTGGTTTGGGGCAATCTACAAAGAGATTTTGTCCATAAAAGTAAATATAACACGGAATGAAGTGAGAGGAGGATGAAAACATGTCCAAACTCGCCGTCTGTATTGGATACGCAATGATCATTGCCATAAGTCTTTTCATTATCTATCAGTCATCACATAATAGCTCATTCGTTGCGCTCGCCCTGTACAAACGCCGTGATATACTTCCATATTCCTTTGGATTCAAACACTTTTCGACCCTTGTACCCAGAAAATCTATTTCATGATTCGGCCATTTCTTCGTCATCATCACTATCCTCCTCCCAACCCTCTCCATCGTCTCCAAGTTCAACCTTAGCAATCGTGACCTCCTCTCCCAACTCAGCGTTCAAAATCGAAATGAGCTCCTTAGCGTGAGCACCAAGGCGCTCATCTTCATAATCTTGTTGCTCGAAGAGTCGAAGACAATGGTTTAACCACTGTTGACTTGAAATCCAAGAGACCCTCCAACTCTCTCCATCGCCGTTACTCTCTTGTTGTCTGTTCTCGCCGTTCTTCTGTTTCTCTCCCATAATATATAATCCCCAACCACCCAAGTACCAAACCTCGATACTAGTATCATCTTCACCAACCAAGCGTTCTAGTACTTCAATGGCCTCTGTATCCATGTCCGCCTCCATCAACAATCTCGCCAGACTGACTTTCGTAGGGAAATCTGGGACGACATCACTCTCGGGAGGTAAATCTTTCCACAAATCTAAGCTTCTCTTCAATGCTGCTTGCGCATCTTCCATTCTCGTTTGTGATATTCTGACGTTTGCCAATGTCTGCCATGGTTCAGGATAATTTGGTGCGACCATAGTAGCTTCTGTAACCAATGCCTCGCATTTCTGTTCCGCATCCTCTTCCCACGATAAATCCGTCATATAAACTTCGACGACACCGCAGAGTGCCACAGCCAACTTCCTCCTCTTCTCCTCCAGAGTAGCGAGCCCCGCCTCATCCAAATTATTTTTTTCTGCCTTCTCCAATAAAGCTCCAATCTGTGCCTTCAAACTAATGGCTCCCTTTTCATACCATCCGACACTATCCTCTCCACCCTCCTCACTCAACTGTGCCAGCCATAAAAACTTCTCAGCTCCACCTCCAACTTCCTCACTCACCTCTCCATCCTCATCGATTCCAGCTGCTTGCATAAAATATTGTCTCGCCGAATCGACATCTCCCAATTCCACATGGATTTCTCCTAGCAGATTCAAAACTGGCAGTGCTTCAATTGCTTGCACATCCACCAATTCCAAAGCCTTCTTCGCAAAAGGCACAGCACCTTCAATGTCGCCTTCTTGCAGACGATTCGTTGCTTTTAGTATTAAATCCATTGGGTTTGCGGGCGGTGAAGAAGCTTTTGTAGATTTTGCGGAGGTGCGATTGAGGGCTGCTTTTTCGCTTTTGTTATTTTTCTTGTTTCCTGGCTTGGTCTTCGCCATCTGAAAAGTTTTAAGACTGTAGAAAAAGGGTCGATGGTTGGAGGGGTGATTGATCGATGCTGAAAAAATGTTTCTGGGGAATGGGCAGAAAACAACTTTTTTTCTGACGATAAGCTAGTCGATAACGCTAATCCTCGAATCTGCCCCGCCAAATTCCATCATAGGCACCCGACCCGGTCTTGCATTTTCGACATTCTAGACAACTTGAAGATTGTAATTCCAAGAGGTTGGATGTCAAATCTATGCTTGATCTGTTACCATGATTCAGAATCTCTCTGTTTATAGTTGAGAAAACGTGAGACGATATAGAACAATTGTTTCACATTCTGTAAGTAGTGTAGAAACCGATGTCTCCTGAGCAGGCTTGCCATACCACACTACTGTGATGATCATACCCTCTAGCTTCGATTATCACCTGTACTCGTTAGACGTCACAGAATAAGCCTTGTGTTACTAAAGTTTTACATTATCATTATACCAGCAGCTTTGCGGCATCTGGAATTGATGTACGGCCCTCGCCACAATATTTCTAAGACCAGTTCCCAAGCGATTGTAGGTATACTGGTGCAGCATATACAAAAAATTAATCCAAACGCCTATTAATTTCTCCTTTCCAGAAGATTCATACTCATCATTACGCCCTAGCGAACCTCGTCTATCTCGACCTTTGGAGTCGTGTTGCTTGGCTTCGGGATATTCCCAAGCTCTTCTCCTGTACCACTTTGACCACGCTTTCTACCTGGCATATGGAATGATGGGAGTGCTTCATCGCCGAATTTTGAAAAGAATCCCTTCTTTTTGATCTGTTTGGGAGGGTCATTGGCGCCATCATTTAGCCCTACATCTTCGAATCCTTCTTCGGCCGTTGGTGGCTGTCTATGGAATCGTCTATCACCAATGGCAGATCGCTGCATTCGAGGTAGTCTTGCTGAATCAAGACTTTGGCGCCCAGCGTGTCCATCGATGGGGCTTATAGGCGATCTAGCTGAGATATCCTTGCAGAGATCAGAGACCTACTTGCATCACGATTTTGGAGAGTCTAAACTTACAAATGATCTTCTATATGAATCAAACGATTCTCTTGAAATTAGGAAAGGATCAATCGCATCATTTGAGGTCGTTTGGGTATTGATTGAGGTTGCAGAAAGATTGCTCTTGCTGCGAGGCCAGAAACTTTTCTTTTCCGGCGGGGACGGCTTTTGGGACTAGTTAGTTATATTGACATGCCGTGGGTTTGCCCATACTTACAGGAAGATACACGCCACTATCATTTACAACTATACAATTCTCCCGTTAGCCAAGTCTTTCCATTGCTTCCGGGCGACCCTGGTTGCATCTAAAGAAAGGCATCATACCACTCATTTTATACTCCGAAGGTTCTTCGCTCTTCGCCGTTTTGGTACTCATCGAAGATGCTCGAGAAGCTTGTGTAGAAACTCGTTCGAAGGACGGGCGGGGAGATACATCTTGGTCTTGAGATGGCTGCAACCCAGCATCCTGTCTCCTTGCGAATGGATTTCGAATAATCGGCATTTTTAGGTCTTGTATAATGAATAACAGAATTGAGCAATTACGAGATATAAATCAATTGTCTTTAGAACTCAAATTTGGAAACGAAGTGGGCTGGGGAATTTGAACCATTCGAAGACTGGTGGACTGAACTTTAAGACTCGAGAGTTTAGCATTGACGTCTTCGTTGTAAGAACTGGTTGATTGGTTGTTTATCTAAAATCGATTTTTCCTAAGCCACTCGGACTCTCAGTGCTCCGTTTTCTGGGCTGATCACGAGAGAGGGTCGGTCTCCATTGTTTGTATTGATCTCTCGTTGGCCGAACCGAGGTTGATCAATCCAAGGCATTATCGATTATTTGGAATAATCCCCTACCGTGTATACCAAAGATTTTGGTGAAGTGTTTTGGGTTCTTATTGTAGTAGATGTGGAAAGTTGGCATTTTTAAGGTTTATCACAATATCGACGACGGCATGGCATTGATCATAAGGCGTATGAATGTATCTACTCGGGGCCCTAACCAATCCTTCGGGATGAGCTCTAAAATTGTATGACGTATCGCTAGCTGCCACCAAACGATAATTTTGAAGGGATTTAGAAAAGGCGATACGAATAGACATTGTATAACATGAGTCCTACTTTTTGCTGCGATTCTCATATCCTCAGCAGCTGAATTAACATCTTAAATTCAAATGAACAGCAGTTATAATCGTGATTCCTACCTTGCTTCTCGTACCGATCCATGCAGTAGTCGGAATGTGCTTGATAGCTGAGTAGTTGACAACAAATTTCCTCGAGCAACTTTGTTGAACATGTAACACGTATTGTCAAGGAAGCCAAGGAGCTGAACGAATCCCATGACTTCCAGCACCAAACCTTGAGTGTAGTAACTCTTCTGATTTTCTTCCCTTCTTGATCTTTTATGGTACCTCGTAGTCTGGAAACATTGATCGGCTGCGGTTGTCAGATCAAGGGTCCATAATTTCGAATACTTCTCGAAGCTCCCACTAAAACCAAGGAACCATCCTTCCGATTTTTGATTTTGTCAAAAATCTTTCCTTTCTCTCGCGATGGCATAACTCCTGTTGACTGATCTGTCAAAGATACTTGACAAACGTTTGAGGCGTTCTCAACTTGACAAGCAATAAACAAAATGGTGGTTCGAATACGGGCACGAACATCTAAAGTCAAAAGGGAAAAGCTTGTATTTTAAGCTCATCAGCTCTCCAACTTCTCTCCATTTTGCCCGGCCTCCGAATTGTGTGATGATTACCAACATGGAGATATATTCAACAGATCATGGCACCACTCCTATTGTGTTCCCTGTGCCACTTGACTACCGAAGCAAAAGCTGGTCAAAACTCTTATCTAGAATAGCCTAATGGGCAAATTCTTCCAACGGCAACTTCTGATTGATGAACTTCAGGTCTACCTGCATGATATGCATCTAGTAGAAAGAAGCAAACGGATATCTCAGCCAACCCGATTTCGCCGGTGTTATGCGCGTTTTCAATATGCATATCCTCCTAAAAATAAATTTTCTTTTTTGTTAGAGATGCTCCCAGACACTGAGACCTGCAGGCACAGACAAGGTTTTGAGAAACTCAAATGTGATGGTATTCATGTATGCGTTCCATTGAACCTCGTATCTGTATATCAAGTTCCATCCTCCTCCCAATTGTGAGAGACTTGTCTCCAAATGTTAGAAAAAGTCTTCTGATCCATCCCTGAGAACGGAACCAAGGGTTTTCTCTCTTATCATTCGTCTTCGTGGATATTAGTTTGAAATAAATATACTTGGGTTGCTTTCCAGTATTTGGAGTTGTACTGCTTTTCGAGGGTTCTCCGGAATAATTTCTGCCATTTCAAAGAGGTGTTAAGGTACGCATGCATGATTGTAGTACCGCAAATTTCCGAATATTTAGATTGGAAATACCACGTTCATTCGAAGTCCAAAAGTGTGGCATAATCTGCAGCTTTCCGAAGAGCCAGCACACAAGGAAATTATATGTCAAAAGCTTTCCTGGTGTTGTTCTCCCAAGTGAAAGAGTAGAGAACATTCACTTTTTCAACCGATCTTCCCAAAGCAATTACCTTTCTTTTTTGGAGTAACAACCACAACATCAACCACATGCAAAAATATTTACTTTGATCAACGTTGGACACGCACCTAAATCTGAATAATATATTCACTCCTGTTCACCAAACATTTATCTTATCGGTCGCAAATTTTCCAAGCCTCTTCATTTAATAACATCAGCCATCCTATGTTCGTTACCATATCGAACATTAGAAACTTGAAGAGAGGCTTAGCAGCAAGAACCAAGGTACTCTTAAATTTATGATCGAAGCCAATTACTTTGAGTACCTAATCAAAAGAAGTTTGATACGAGAACCAATTTGAGAATACCTCTTACTCTTGCTGGGAATAGATTTCAAAAGGTTAACGACTGAGCACGTTTCTCTTTGGATGGGAGTCACTCTTGCTTAATCAGAGAACACTTTATAAAAGAGTGACTTCCGAATCTAGCGACAGCAAATTCACGGACATACAATAATTTCTCAGTCGCGTCTTTTCATTTCCTTCAATTCATATTGCGATATCTGGGTTCCACACAGACTTTTCAGAGTCTGTAGAAGCTTCCTAGTTGTAGGAAGCATTTGCTTTGTATGAAATTGGACAAAAAGATTTCAAAACACTTTTTGAAATTACTTTACAGAATTCGAATAGACTCAAGAATTCATATTCAATATGGCAATATCATTCTTCGTTTCCTGGCAATTGTGGGAAAAGATGACATTTGTAAGTTATCTACATCCCCTTTGTCTGCAATTAATCCACTAATATATATCAGGTTTTGGGATGTGCTATTGTGGCTGTTTTTTGCGCCGGATATATCAAGTTATTATGGACAAACAGAATAGTTGCTCGACAGGAAGTTATCGACGAGGAGAAGCGCATGAGGATTCAAGAATTACGACAAAGTGGACAATTTGTCGAACCCATGAAAGGCGTCGAGATCCCCTTCGGAGTTCGTGCCATTCAAAGTGGCATTCAAGTGGATGGAATATGGATATCCGGAACCAATACTCCTGTGCCTAGCATCAAACTTCAGCGCCATTCATCTTTTGAACTTTCTTCTCCAGATTCAAACTCCAACGCACACGCATCTCCCGATAGTTATAATCATCCAACACCTCCCAAAGCCGGTCAGCCAAACTTCCGATATAGCGAATCTGCACTACTCTCAAGCCACAGAAGCATCAGTGATGATGATACTCTTATCACCGATCCTCGTAGTTCGTCTCGTCAACGAGCAACCTATAAGCCAACAAAGTCATCGCAATTACGTTTTGGAACAGTCGGAGAACATCAATATGATGAAGAGACACTTGGTCATCTCGTAGGAAATTCAGAAGCTGGTAGAGTTTATACTCATAAACCTCGTGGAGGTCGTCGATCAGATGCAACGATTTCACCATCACTCTCCGATGCTGCCGCCGTTGCTGATAACGAACGCTCATCTGGTACTTCTGATGATTCTGATGAGACTTTTTCTCGTGTTAGACATCCACAACCGAATCGACCTTTCAACTATCCTACCCGAACTCCTTCTCCAGAAGTCTTGACTCCCGCATTTCCATCATTCTCTCACCAACCAACAACTAAAGGCAAGGGTCAATATTCTTCAATTCCTCTTTTCCCTGAGGATGATGAAATGGATCCATTTGTATCGCCTCATCTACGTGGTATGGACAGAGCATATGGATCTAATCTTCAGACAGTTGAAGATCAACGATACACTGACAACACCATCGAGTCCAAGGCCCCACTTCTTAAGAGCCGCTCTCCGTCTTCGCAATTTATACCTGGAGAACTTCATCAGAATAAGGCAATCAGGAGAGTCAATTCTGGTTTCGAGATTTTACCTGCAGGCACATTCGGTACTCAACCACCTATAGATATCAAAGTGAAAGGTGTCAACCGTCACGAGAGTTGGAATGTCAATAACTCTGATTCATTGGCACCACTACACCGAAACAAGTTACAGAAAAAGACAAGATTTTCAGTGGTTTGAACAGTGACTAAAAAATACGATGGAGTAGTCAAAAATGGATGCTGACCAGTTTGACGCGAAGATTTTACGAATGAACGATACATAATGGAGTAATGGGCGGGCAGAGCAATTCAAGCATCATTGGCGTTACATATTACGGGGGCGGTGTTACATCAAACTTGGCTGGTGGGGATTAAATTCGTTTTCGATATTTCATAGCTGAATATTATTGGTGTCTGAAGGGAATGGACAAAATCGTAAATTTGCTTTGTGAGAAGGGAAATTTGGAAAGGAAAATGAACCACATTGCTTAGGTAGTCTAGCTTAATGAGTAACGATGAGATGTATGATGATAGATGATAATTACATATTCAGATCCTTTTTTTTGTTTATGTTGGGTTGCATTTGTTCCCTATTGATCTCGAAATAGGAATTTTGGTGCTTGTGTTTTCTTCAAACCAACCTCCCTCTATTCTGTGTCCGATCATGATCAGGCCAGCATAAATATTATTCTATACAGCATAATCAACATTTTTTTCATCTTAGCGCTCTCAACTTAGACAACTTTTTACCTCGCCAGCACTCGCATCCTCTCAAAATCCTACGCTCCCCACACTCCTCGGAATTTGAACCAAAAGCTTAAGACAATAACAATGTTCTTTGTTCTATTCTCACTCGGCCTACAGTTGCACCGCCGAAGCTTTCTTGTCTGCATACTGCTACCACGAGGTGTGGCACAGATGTATTATAAGTAGATGTCGGATCCTCGAATAATGATTCTTGGGCAAGTCTTCGTTATTGTGAATGAGGTAGAGTGTTCTATTTAGTGTGTAGAGTATAGGTTACATTGAGAAGTTGAGATTGAGAGGGTATTTTTCGTGCATGTTTAAAGGAGACGAGGTACTCGAGAAGTTGGGTGCACAGAGTGCATTTGGCGGGGATTTATAAGGGGTTTAATCACTTGAATTGAGAGCTTGTGTTGAAGGGAGTGGGAATGCTAATTGTAGTCAAGGATTTACATGTTCAAGTTGATTTTCCGCAGGAAAATGTCAAAGAGATGAAGGATGCTTGGATGTTGGACTATCTACTGCTATAGCATCTGTATGAGAAGCTTTCAAAGGTATATCGCCACTACTATGAGCAAGTTTTTTGGTTACAGACAGTCTTTAAACTCAGAGAACTGATTTTATGTTATCATTATACAAATAGGGTTTTTGAACGCAGGATAATATCTACATATTCTATAAGTAACTTGAGAATAATTGTAAGGGCGGATCAACCTAGAAAGGTACATGGCTGTGAGGCTAAGAAAAAGCTATCTTGAAAAGTTATTGAAGAGGAGTTGAAGAGCTATATCCTGGGTGACTTGGGAGAAAGAAACAGAAGGAACTACAGAGTTTACAGCTCATGAACTTACATCTTTGACTAGCTTACACCAGAACATCGAGGGTTAGCCGATGACTAATTCAAATATTCGAATCATGTGAAATCGTGATTTTGGCTAATCTTCGGGTGCACGTCAACAACGCGTCCATTCCTTCCAAGAATTAATCTTCACATTTTCAACAACATAAAAGCACACTCGATACATTCATTTCAATCCGTTCATTCTGGGAATTCACCAAACTACTTTCATTCTACTTCAAATATCTCGCTCACAAAATGACTTCAGAAGAAATCGAAGCCTCTCAATCTGGGGACGATGGAGGAATGGGAGGTCCTGGTGCACCAACGCCACTCTCTGCCTTAGAGGTAAGCCATTTCTTTTCCTTCATTTCGCACATTGTCTAACAAAAATGCCAGGGTGTTGCAGGTCTAACTAAGAGAGACATTCAAATGATCGTGGATGGTGGTTACAATACTGTAGAGTCTGTCGCATACACGCCGCGGCGAATTCTAGAACAAATTAAGGGTATCTCTGAACAGAAAGCCACAAAGATCCTTACGGAAGGTCAGTTATACATAATGATTTGAAGTCTCCTACAGACTTGCTGATATCTTAATAGCATCGAAACTGGTTCCTATGGGTTTCACAACCGCCACCGAAATGCATCAACGAAGAAGCGAATTGATTTCTATTACGACCGGTTCTAAGCAATTAGATACACTTCTGGCAGGAGGAGTGGAAACAGGATCTGTTACCGAAATATTTGGAGAGTTCCGTACTGGAAAGAGTCAAATTTGCCATACTCTAGCAGTTACCTGTCAATTGCCATTTGATATGGGTGGCGGAGAAGGCAAATGTTTGTACATTGACACGGAAGGCACATTTCGTCCCGTACGTTTACTTGCGGTAGCCAATCGATACGGCCTATCCGGAGAAGAAGTATTGGACAATGTTGCATATGCAAGAGCCTACAACTCCGATCATCAATTGCAACTTCTTAATCAAGCAGCACAAATGATGTGCGAAACTCGATTCTCCCTACTTATTGTTGACAGTGCCACCGCACTCTACCGCACAGATTTCACAGGAAGAGGTGAATTATCCTCTCGTCAAATGCATCTAGCAAAATTCATGCGCATGCTTCAACGTCTAGCCGATGAATTTGGTATCGCTGTTGTGATCACAAATCAAGTTGTTGCACAAGTTGATGGAGGACCAAGTGCTATGTTCAATCCAGACCCCAAGAAACCTATCGGAGGTAATATTATTGCACATGCAAGTACTACTAGATTAAGTCTCAAAAAGGGTCGTGGAGAGACTAGAATCTGCAAAATCTATGATAGTCCTTGTTTACCAGAGAGCGATTGTCTTTTCGCTATCAATGAAGATGGTATCGGAGATCCAAGTCCAAAAGATCTTGAGAAGGACTAGAGGGTGGTACTTGATTGGGGTAGATGCATCATAATTTTATGGGGTTCTAATGGTTATTTGATATTCTTTGCTCTTTAGCTGGCATAGAGGCATGGTAGCGGTCATGGGTGACAAATGGAGCTTTTAGGGTGAAATTTGGGAGGAAACGGTTCTATCATTTTCATCATTGCGAGACATTTATGAATAGAATTGTTTGTATTTAGTAATTTAGTAGCACATATCAATTTCCTATACCTATGGGTAACACCTACTTTGATACGAAGTTTACATTAAGTGAGAACTTACAATGAAATATATACAATAACTGGAAAAGCGCGCTAGCGGCCGCCTACCTAAAAAGTGAAGCTCGCCGCGATCTCTAGAAAGAACCGCGTCAAAACAAAGCATGCGCCAACCTCTCAACACTCACCAAAACTCTTCATGAGACTAGCGATTGATGGGGATAAGATGGCTGATAAGGGACATTTCTATTCCTATAAGGAGATACGACTAAACCTCGATTCATCCATTCAAAATTCTACAATTGCGATTCGTTTACCTGCACATGGTACTCCAGCCTCAAGAATAGTACAAAAGCGACCTCATATTACAGAATCACCTATCGCAGAGGATGAGAAAACTTTCAAACAAAAATACTTAGCTACTGCTGGATCTATTTACCATCGTACACAAGGTGTCTTTCCCCGAAGCTATTTATGGAGAGTGTTGGAGGATGGAAAGGTGCTATCAGTTCAAGCGGTCGATGTATCGAAACAACAAAATACGACAGATGCACATCTTACTTTGAGATTACAATTTCCAAGTGCTATCAAGCCCGGGTGCATTGCTTTCGCGGATTGTAAGGAACACGACTATGTCAGCGCATTTGTTTTGACGGAAACACATCACCTTTATACCTTGAAACTTTGGCCAGATTTCTTTCGCAATCCTTCGAGCACTGAAAATAATGTTGGAAATTGGTGCAAGTCATATATATCATCGGTATTCAGCTTCAAGAAACCTCATAGAATGGTTGCGCTTAGTGCGAATGAGTTATTGATCTCTAATTTCGATGGGGGGCTTCTTAAGTTAGACAGAAAGTCTGGTGGAGATGGTATGTCAAAGCTACTTTCTGGAAATGATGTGGCTAACTGACAGGTAAAATAGGCTCTGAGTGGAAAGAACTACATTACAATCCAGGTGGTTGGAGAGATGGGTTAAAGGCCCTGATGCCTTTCCAGGGAAGCAACACTATTCGATACGCAAACAGCAACATTGAATTATCCGCGGTTACTTCCATAACTTCACCATCAGCTAGCATCGATGGGCAATCATATGCTTTCACGGTATCTTTGGATCACAATCTTCGAATTTGGAACTTGTCTACCGGACGAATCGCATACGTTGGTGATATTCTCGGCCAGGAAATAGATCCCAAGAACCCTAGAAAATCCGTGATCGACCCTTCATATTCACAATTGGTCAAAGTCTATGGCCATAATAATGAAAGCGCTCTATGTGTTACATACTCCCCAATTGGTGAAGGGCAATTCAAATTTTGGCATGTTACTCCGGCCGCTCAAAGTGGAGATCTCGTCGTATCAGATTCTTTCCTCAATAATACCTTGGTCCCTAAAGCGCCTACACTAGACCTTTGGACTATGGCAGATTTTTCAGTCATTCCGGACAGAACAAGAAACTCCTTGAGTTTGTGGACTTTGTGGAAAAATAATACGACCTACCGAGTTCAAAAGCTTTACTTTGGAAGTGGGGGTGAAGAGGAAGTTGAGCAATCGTGGGATGAGGGCTGGGAAGCTATGGTAGGCGAAAGTTTGGCTCAAACGCCTATACCTACCGTCTACCCTGGCGATGCTTTAGATTCAACCGACAAATGGTTAGCGTACATACTATATCCTGGTAAATTCACCCATGCAACCATCGAGACTGGATTGGCCATCTACGAAAGAGGTCTAGGAACATTGAGAGATACATCACGGAGATCTGCACCTTTACCTGAACGTTTATGTTCAAGCATTGCAACTACTGCCACGTTAGGTAGAGCATCAGACGGAGGTATCGATTTTGAACAATTTCGCCTTGCCACTGATGCACAATGGAGGCGATTCTATCGACTGCTCGTTGAGCTAGACAAACAAAGAGGTGAAGCCTTATCTCTAACTATTGACCCTATGGGAGAGATGCCTTGGGTTGTATCAGCAGATGGAATATCAGCAGTCCGAGGTTGTAGCGAGTTAGAACGAATATGGCATAACCCTGAACAAACTATTGCTGGAATGGAGTATGTATCCACTCTTCTCACAGCTGGTTCTCTATTCGGCGAGGCAGTTCCAGACGCTCTTTATCATGGCTTCCGCTCTGCCTTATTGGGTCAACTTTACGAGGAGCCAACTTTTCTACCATCAGCGAGGATGAAGACCTTATATGATAACTGTGATTACTCGAATCAAATTGGCGATGAAGAGTATCATCAATTGGTGACAAATTTGGGAGGTACATTCAGGGATGTCACTTCGCACGTGTACGAAGCTCTTCTTGAATCCATGATCACCTCTATTGGAAAGGACTCGAAGCATCCTTTACCTTTAGCCAACACCGGTAATCGATTGATCGTCAGAGGAGTTCAAGAGACTGTTGAGCTACACAAGAGCATCTGTCTTGATCAACTTCTCTTGTTGATACTTATTGAGGTTGAAATTAACCATGGAGAAGAAGGTATTCAATTTGAGACTGGCGCGGTCTTCAATCAACTTTTAATTCTGCTCAAAAGGCTCGAACTTGTTTCTTGGTTGGCCAAAACCCAGATCGATATACCCCTTCCCACTCGCGAAAGCTCAAAATCATTGGATGATTCGACATCTAGTTTGTCTAGAAATCCGATATCTTATGAGACTGTGACTGTTCTAGAAGGTGTTCATAGACATTTATTCGGATTAGACAAGGCAGTATCGCTGCCTACAGCCTTGACAGACTTTATTACTGAACTATGCAAACCTGATAGCAAATACGAATCTTCTCCTGCTATCATTCAATGTTTCTTATTGAAGCATAATCAGTCTGATTTAGCAATGGAGTTTTCAAGCTTTACTGAGCATGATTCGTTCTCTACATATATTCAAGGAAGAGCATACCTGTCTGCTAATGACCCACGTACAGCAGCATTGCACTTTAAGAAGGCTGCATTCGGAATGGGTAAGCTACAACTTCTATTAAATTGTTTTAGGCCTGTCAAAACTAACCATGGTTTCCAGCATTTCCATTGTACGGCAGCCACGCAACACACAGTGCAGGCCTCTTAGACGAGACAGAAAAGAATCTTCTGAACGCAGGTCTTCCAGAATATTATTCCCACATTGTTTCTCTATACGACAACGAAAAAATGTACTCCTTCGTTATCGATTTCTCCCGCCTAGCCCTCCAATTTGTCAAACCCAACCAACATGATCCCCAACTCAGTACCGAAATGCACAGTCGTCTCTTCCACGCTGCTCTCCAAACCTCTCGCTACGAACTCGCTTACTCAGCCCTCTCCCTCTTCACCAATACCGCTCTACAAACATCCTCCCTCAGATTGCTCATTACCAAAATGTGTGAATCTTCCCACGCCACTCAGCTCATTTCCTTCCCTTTCCTTGGTCTCCAAGATCTTGTCGATGACATTCTTTCCCAGAAATGCGCAAATATCGTAGAAGTCACAAATGGTGTTCCATACCATAAAATCCTCTACGCGTGGCGAATTCAACGTTCTGATTTCCGTGGTGCGGCAGCTATCTCGTTGGAGAGACTATATCGCCTTCAAGCTTCGTCGGAAAGTGATAGTAAAATAGGAAGTGGAGAGATAGGAGAGGAAGGAGAGACACTGGTTACGAAACAATATGTCGCGGTTATTAATGCGCTGAGTTGTGTGGATCCGAAACATGCGTGGATTTTGTGTGAAGGTGGAAAAGGAAAAGAAGGGGGGAATGGAGGAAGAGGTGCTGGTAGAGGTCTTTTGAAGGGGGGCAAAGAGGATGCGAATGGAGGTGTTAAGAGAAGAGTGGTTACATTGGCGGATGTTAGGAGAGGATACCAGGAGGAGCTGGATCGTGTGGCCGCGATTGAAAATGGGAGGTTTAGTCTAGGTGGTGGTGGAGGTGGTGAGGATATGATGGAGATGTGAGATGGGATATGAGAATGAGCGTGCGTGGAGGAATGCGAGCGAGGAGATGAGAAACCCGGAATCACGTGGATAAAATAAATAAGGAGTAATGTAAGCCTGGTGAGAAACGAGATAAGCAGAGCAAAGCAATGGGGGGGGGCGTAAATTATCGGATTGGTTTTGATTTTGGTAGGCATTTCTTTGTTGGATCATGAATGAGATTGATCACTTTCAGACTATGGTTTTTTTTGGTATCTTTTAGGCAAATGTTGTAAGGATAGAAAATTTACATGAAATGATAAAAATTCACCAAGAAGATGTGAAGCTTTTCTTAGCTCCGGCTCTGGAGTTTGATCCTGGTGGTGGTGCAAAGCTTCTTCGTCGAGGCTATCCATCCCAGAACGTGGAAGACGAGAAATCACACATAAATGGGCACATAATTCCAAAGCACGAGTCATGATCTTAATGTCTTTATTCATAATACGCAGATGCGATTCCCAATCTCAGAGCGTTTTTCGTCCTTACTCCTAAAAGGAAAAGTAACTGTATGCATGTGAGTAAAGAAGAACCTCGCCATATCTATCTATCAAAGCCTACCACCTTGAGACTCGTATTGTACATCCATGAAAATGCCCCTCCCATATGAAAATTTTCTTGTCATCAGATAGGTATCTCCTCATGTCTTAATATCTTTACTGGACTGGCTTTTCCTCCGCAAGTGATCAGATCGATTAATTATCTGTCTTTGCCCATTATGTAAACCTCATGAAACGCGCACGCAAAAAGGAAAAAAAGGAAAAGGAAGAGGAAAGGAAAACGGGCTGTTGGTATCAACGTAATAAGAAGAAAAGAAATTAGTTGAGAATCGACGAGGGATATTTATTGAGCAGCAAGTCGTTTCTGTGCCGCTGGACTAGGAGCAGAATGTGCACCAGCAATCTTAGTCTGTTGACCAAGTGCCAAAGCATCTTCTGGTTGTTGACGGTAAAGAACGATTTCGGATTGCTTGAAATAACGTCGGGCATCTGTTTGATTATTAGTTTAGTTGTAAGAAAGAGTTAAAATGGAGAGGAAACTTACCCTCATCGATGAGAACTAAACTCAAATAGTAGCGGGTGGAGTATTTCTTGTTGACCTCGCGGAAAGTAGGAGTCAAATCAAAGCCGCCTAAGAAAAGTCTAATAGGAATAGTTTCTCCTCTTGATGGCGAACCGTCCATAATCTCAAATCGTACCAAAGTTTCACTCTCATTGTATTGGTTGGGAGGTGTTCCAGTAGTTTCGCGTCGAATGATAGACAATTCCATATGTTTGATCTTGAGACGAACGAGTAAAAAGTAAATGCGGCCAACAATAACATCTTTGAGGTGGTATTTCGATTTCGAGTATTCAAATTCGATATGCAAGCAATCCTCAATGCCAACATCCATTTTGATAGAACTATTCATCTCCGGAGGAATTCTGTAAGAAAATACCCAAAGGTCTTTTTCGCGGATCACATCTGCCATTCGTCTAGAAACGGTGACCTTGATAAAATAACGTAACTTGACGTTAATGCCATTGTAAGATTCGTATTGTTTTTCGACATTTTTAAAGTTGAAGTCGTAAGCTTGCGGATGTTGTAAATCACCAGGAGCAGCAAGCTCTTGTCCTAATGACAAAAATTCGTAGTGGTTGCCTCGATCGTAAAACATCTCTGTCAGGTTTCGTGTTAGTAAGTTGATGAAGAGATGTAGACCAGATCTGTCCTGAAATATGCGACTTACCAATCATTCCAATAAACTGCACTTTAATACCTGTGTGCTCTAACCTCTTCCCATCCTTAGGTCTAATGGTGACAGCTCCTCTAACTGATTCGCCATCTTTGTAAAGCGGTACCCTTTCCTTACTACTCTTATTCTTAACCTCTACTGTCTCCCGACTATCTCCATCTTCCAGGACGATATCAATATCGACTGGGGCAGAAAATAGGAATGACATATTAATAGTTGTTGGAAAGAAGGGCGTTGTATTGATCTTCGTCAAGCTGGGCCTGATGAATATCGCACACTTGTTTGAGCCAATTTTCCTCAAGCTCCCAACGATTGGCACCTTCCTGTGAGCAGTCTAAAACGAACTTGTCGGTAAGTTTGTCAATATTGGCTTTTCGATAAAAACGGCCGGTTTCTTGAAAGTTACTATCAAAGCCACGGCAGACCTTAATACCGATGGAATTGTTTGTCTTTGAAAGACTAGGTTGGAATTGTCCAATTACAACTTGCTTGTCAGAAGCTTGGTAAATATGAGCAGCTTGTAAGGAATCGATGTAGGTGAGATCCTGGTGTTCTGCCTGCTCGTCCTCAAAACTTGTTCTGCTTGCTGCCAATTGATCTCTCTTCAATTTTCGATCGAGCTCATCAACAATCACTCCGTGGAAGTTGGATGTGGCTGTTGCGACCGAATTGTCGGGTTCAGTGCTTGGTGCGAATTCGGAATTGATGGGTGTGAATGGTGCGATGCGATCTTTTTCAAATTGGAAATTACCAGAGATAGATCGTCCAGAAGTATCTGTTTGCTCTGACAAGTAATATTCGGTGCCGTACGTTAGGATATCTTTTGTGCGAGGAGTTCTGGTTGATTTGCCAGAATAGCTCTCATGGAGCAACTCTGGGGGGTTCCTGACAGTTGATGGAGGACCGTGCTTCGGATCTTTGTTCTCCCGAACTCCGTCAAGCGGATTTCTATATGCCATCACTTTTTGGTTATTGAGTTGTAAGTGTGGAATTGTTGAAGTTTCCAAAACAATAACAACCTTTACCAGTCCAAATTGCAGACGCAGCAAACCTCAAAGTCACCTTATCAAAAGTGATCTGATTACATAAGCCGTAATTAACCGCACCATCACATCTCGTGATATCATTTCTCATAGCAGAGTTGCACCTGCAGCTCCAGCTCAAAATGTCACTCTCTAGCTATGTAAACAGTAAGTTTACCTTTTTTTTTTGGCCCTTTTTCTTCCCCTTGCTCTTTGTATTGTTCATTTTACCACTCCTATTATACGTGCAAACTATAAAAACAAGCAAGACTTACAACCGCATCCTAACAGCTCCTTAGAGAAAGTTCTAATCTTAACTGCGGATTCAAGAACACTGGTTGGTACACTTTTGAGTTGTGATCAACAGACTAATTTGGTATTTATTCCTTTCCACTTTCCCTAAATTTCCAATTCCTCCGCCCCTCCCCCTCTTCCTCTCCCCTCTTCCTCTCCCCTTTTCCTCCCTACGTTACCATTTCCCTCTACCCCTCCAATTACTAACACAAACCACAGGTCCTATCCCAAACCATCGAGCGCATAATCCGACCTCCAGAGGATATCGAAGCTTCCAGTGAAGTCCCACACGGTCTCTATCTAATCCGTGGTGACAATGTGGTTGTAGTTGGATTGGTGGATGAGGAATTAGATGATAGTATTAATTGGGTGGAGGTTAGGGGAGCTGTTATTGGAGGGACGAAACATTCATAATTGAATGTTCTTGATCGAGGACTCGCGACTATGGACCAGTGTCTAAGGGCATGGTATTGGGTGGACGACTGGGAATGAAGGAATTCAAGGGCCGGAGGAAAGAAGAAGAATGCGCGGGGAGAGATACCAGAATTTGGCATTTACAAAAGTACGGACGAGCGTGGGTGCGTACAAGATGGGTGGAGTGTTATTTATGCTGCATTATTTGGCGTTGAATGGAGTGCCATTAGAAGGGTCCTTTTTATATCCATCCTATTGATTTTGTGTTGGCTATAAAGATGGCCCGAGCGAAATCAAATATCAAGGGAAATCTACCAAATTCGAGATTATATCATGGGATCACTGAAATGTAACTAAAAAGCATGTCAAGACAGTTTTCAGATAGCTCATATTTTCATTTGCCAAATTGAGCTTCTAAGTAGAACACATCAACATGATGGCATGTACTGTAATCTAAAAGTACTAGGTATTCAAACCATAAAGTTTATCCAAAAACTCTTTCCAAAAGGTAAGGTCCAAAAGCTTCCTCTCCAGGAGTACCAACAATTCTGTTGACTCTGTTACCCTTATGAACACTAAGCCAGCCACCATTATCTCCAGGCTCCTCGGCTGTAACATCACCAATATCGTTATTAATATGAACGACGGAAGCAATGCTTTCCATTGGATCTCTAATATCAATAGCTCCAGGGCTCTTGACTTGTTCAACTCCTGCCTTCTTTCTCATACGTCTATCAACGATATGCATACCTCTAGTCCATTGACCAGATGTTTCAACTCGAATATCTTCTGGTCCTCTTGGGAAAGTCATCCAAGTAGGAGATGAACGAGTCAACATATACCAAATACAAAGTGGATCATGTAACTCGAGACCTGGGTTTGATGTTGCATTTCTACCAAGAGAATTCATTTTCTCATAAGTCTTGTGTACAAATACAGATACCCATTCTGCAAGAGGACTTCCAGCTTTGATGAGGGGTTTCAATTTCGCTTGGAAGTCTGACTTCATTAATTGATGTGGAGTTGTAATATCCAGGGGGAATAATGTTAAGTTAAGTTTCCTGGAGAGGTTCGTAGGATATGGCGGAAGAGTTGATTTATTCAAAGGTACCGGTGGCATGGTGGTAATTGGGTTTGGACCTGTAAGGGCAAATACTCTAGCAGTTGCAACCGCATCTGCATAAGTATTGAATTCAGCGACAGGGGTAATATTACCCTCTACATCGATCGCACCACCCATTACTACAACCTCCTTGACTCTTAAAAATGTTTCAGTGTCTTCCGCAGCAGCCAAAGCAATATTAGTCAAAGGTCCAACACAAACAATTGTAATTGTATCTTTAGGGTTTTCTCGAAGTAAGCGAAGCATTTCCTTATGAGCAGGAACATGAGAAGCTGTGAATGAGGGAGATGGAGAAGCGAGTAGGCGGGCCTCAGCAATTTCTTCAGCGGTAGCATTTTCGGGAGGAGGTTGGAAAAGTGTCTTCCAAGTATCGGCGGGAGATAGATGTGGATGCTACAAAGAGATATGTCAGGTGGCAGTCCCAAGAAGAGCGAAAAATGAAGGGGCATATTTATCTTACACTAGTATGAACACCACCAAGACCATCAACGCCATCTATTGCTAGGATTAGTTGATACTTCATATGGAGTTATTGATAAAGCTCTTACGGAAGTAATCTGCCATAAGCATCTCATCCTCAAGTGGATGATCTGCTCCAACAGCCACGATAGGCTTTGACTTCTTCATTGCATCAAAGCCCTCAAGTTGATCACGCCCCTGTCTCCATTTCAATTCTTGTTCAAGGACATGAAATAAAGCTACACAATTCTTCAAACAACTTTTTGTATGATTAGCAAAGTTAATGCTAACAACATTGATATGATTTTCTGAATATACCTATCAACTTCAACATTTCCATAAGTTATAGAAATCATCATGACATCTAACTCTTCTGGCTTTGCAGCCAAGGCTAAGAGAATGGCGAGAACATCATCGATACCTTTGGGGGAATTCCTAATCAGCTTTATGATCTTTCAAATAACAATGAATCAAAGATCTCACCAGGATCAGTATCAATAATGATACGATTAAGAGACATTTTGATTGAGGTTGTAGTTTCTCCTTGTTCTTCCTAAGCTCTCTCTCTCTCTCTCTCTCTCTCTCTCTCTCTCTCTCTGATAGTCCCCCTCCTAGGAAGACTTGATGATTGATTCTAGAGATAGAAAGGAAATGTTACAATGGAAGTAGAGGAAAGAAAAGAATAATAAAGATAATGATAAGGGAGTGATCTAACAATCTAGACAGTCTAGCTGAGTAATGATTAGCTGGATTGATTGTTAAATAGATGTGTTGTAGACAGGTAGTTACCATAAGTTCAAAGATGTATGTATCTCTTATCCCCTCGGCTTACTCTAGTAGGTAGTCTACTCTAACAGTCTAGCACAGCAATCAAGCAATCAGCGACGAAAGTATGTTTATGATTCAGACGCCCCACCTTTTGTCATTATGTAATCTACTCAGACAGCTCACCAGTGGCTCATCCAAATTCACCACCTCGAGACCATCAAAAGAAAATCATTTAGTTGTGTCGGTGATTCGGATCTAATTGATCCGATACAGCTCTTACCCAATTAGGTTTCCCTGCATACACTTAAAAAGCAACGCTAGAAAACATGGGGAGCTCCAATAATGATTAGGATTTGATCCGAATACTTTTTTAGGGTCGACCTGGTCTGTACTTAATCTTAAAGGCCACATCTCGATACTGTTTCTCCTCAAAACTCATACGGCGAAATAGGGTTTATAACCCCCCATCTTCTTTTGCTCTCCTACTTACGAGGACATTCATTTTCTCTTTCGAATATCATAAATATTCAAATCCTTCCTCAAAAAATTGTCATCTCGACAATTAATTGAATATCACTTTGCTTCAATTCCATAAGAAACAGAAAACCTCTTCGTCAGAACATCTCCTGATGTCCCAATAAGTCGATCGATCGATCCCAATTCGAGAGAGCTCTAGAGCTTGATTACGACATCACTTCAATATTTAACTATCTGCGGTTTATTCATCATGAGTAGCACAAGTTTACTCACCACTGTCATCGGCTGGACTGTTGTCCTCGGTGCAGCAGGATACTACTACGTTAACAACAAATCTAAAGTCAAGGCTAAAGCTCAAACCGCCGTCAAACAAGCCAGTAAGGTTGTTGAAGAGCGCAAGGAACCAAAGTCCAAGAAATCCAAGAAGGATGGCTTGAGCAGTGGTGAACAAGATAAAAAGTCTTCTGCCAAAGCTGAAAAGAAGAAAACTCCCGCTCCTCAAAAACCCGAACCCAAACAAGAAACTGTTAAGCCTGTCGCCAATGATTCCGATGATGATGATGATAATGATGCGGAAAACAATCGTAAATTCGCTCTTCAATTCGCCAAAACTCAAGCTGGTACTCAATTCTCTGGTAACTCCTCTTCATCTACAAATCGTCAAAAGTCTGTCAAACAATCTCGTGCACAAGAAAAGGAGATTAAGGACTCTGGAAACATGACTGCTGGCGATGCTGATGATGATCAATCCCTCACTGATTCTCCTGAAGTTGGCCCAACCAAGGGTACTTCTCCTGTCGCAAGTGGTATCGCCGATATGCTCGAACCTGCCGCTCCTAGTCCATCCGTCTTGAAAGTTACTGAACCTACCAACCCTAAGCCAGCCAAGAAAGAAAAGGCCAAGGCCGCTCCTCAACCTGCCGAAACCAAGAAGCAAAGACAAAACCGCGCCAAGATTGAAGCTGCTAAGGTTGCGAGAGAGCAAGAGGAAAAGGAACGTAAGGTCAAGGAAGAAAAGCAACGTCGTACCGCCAGAGAAGCTGAAGGTAGAGCTGCTAAGGATGGTAGTCAATTCATGGCCTCCCAAGCTGCTAATTCTGCTTGGACTGCCTCCTCCGCCGGCAACGCATCAAACGCTCCCATCAACAAATTCGATTTACTCGACACCGCTGAAAACAAGACAGATGAGAAGGTCAAGGTTGTTGTTCCAGCTGAAAACTTCTCCGAGAGCGAGGTTACTGGTACTCAATGGCAAGGATATGGTGACGACGATGAGCGTGTCAAGACCATCATTGAAGATTCTCGTGAATGGGAGCAAGTTTCAAGCAAAAAGAAGAAGGCAAAGAAGGATAAGAAGGAGATTACTGGTGCAGAGGGAGCTGGAACCACTAGTTCAACCGATGAGAAAGAGTACACCATTCCACCAAAGACTGAAAGAAGTCTTCCAGGACAAAAGTGGACATCAGACCTCACTTATGTTGACAGTGATTATAATGTTCATGACGTTCAAAAAGACCTTCAGGACTCTGAATGGGTTGTTTCATAATCATCATGACTTCTCGACATCAAGTTTTTATCTCAAGATTAAACTTTTAGTCTTGATTTTTATCTGTCACCACCAAATTCGAATTTCCCGTTCTTGTATTCTCATGGCGTTTGAGCCTTCCTTCACATGTACATTGTGATATTCGGGGAGGAAAGGTTACTTTTGACTGCATAGGATCTCCAATGACTTTTCTAAGAGTCTTTGCGTTGGTATCATGGATGGTGGGCATATTGCATAGGATGATGCACACGCTTTGATTGACGTTTTCGAATTATCTTAATTTGATTGGCGTCTATGGTCAAACTTTATCTGATTCGTATGACAACTGGGTGTCAAAACAAAATTTCAATTTGTTTACGTTTGCGGTCTTTTACTTTTAATTTATTCTCAAGATCATGATCATGATTATAAACAATGTACTATCAAATGATATTCATGTATTTGACACGATGGTTTTATGGACTCAGAATTTCATAGGCAAAAAAATTGATCATGATCTTAATTACTATTCTAATCTCTAAGTGATGGTGATCGTGATGTACGTGCAAATGATATGAACTCATGATATGTATTAACTTAGATGTATTTATGCATTTTTATCCAATTATTGTGCATCTTCTGCATGTTCATTGTAGACAATGGGAAGGATAAGAAATAGACGCACCCTCTGGACAAAAGACTGTTAAGGAAGGAGGTCTCTGATTTTCAAATCGTTTGTGATGGATTCTTACCAAATATTCAAATATTAGTTCACATCCGTGCTTGCACTCCACACTAAATGAGTTCGACCCATCTCACAAATCCACCACTTACTCCTCATAGTTTTATCAACATCAGATGATGTGATACTGAATTGGTATCAAAAACTTACATATTTCCAAAAGGGATTTAAACTGCACCTCTTCCGTCAAGCTGACATGCAGCACAGGGTATATTCGTGGCTCAGTGGCTTGGCAAGCAGCAAACCCATTAAGAACCCATGAATTCTTCAGCCTCACCCGTTTCCATGCGTGATAGATACACAGGGTTGGGGGCTCAGGTAAGTTTTTCGTGTCGCTGTTGATGATGTTCATGTTGTACAATATTAATAGACAACGTGTATATATCTTGAGATCGCGCTGTGTTGTTTTTATTCTTTTCTGCATGTCTTTTCAATTTGATTCTGATTTGGTGCGATTTGGTGCGATGTTTTAATTGCAAAGGGATTTTATTTTATATATTCACGAACCTGCCTACGAATCGAAAGGAAATTTGAGAGACAGAGAAGACGAGGCTGATAGCCAAGAAATATGTCGGCTTTGGATAACCTCAACCAAAATGTTTTTGGGCTTGTAGCATTGCTTGTTGCGGTAATAGCACTTTTGACAACTTGTTTGCAGGTGGCACAGCAATATTTCTCGAGTGCGGAGGGGTATAGACGATGTGCCGAGTCAGTGATGGGGCTTTGGTCCGGGGGAACTCATCGACAGTTAAGGATACGGGAGTTTCGAGTCGAGGTTGTTTTTGAAGTTCCAGTTATACTCGTTGCACCGCCCAGCAATAAAAGGGGTCCAATTCTGAATAAACCAATTCATTATATCGATGGCACTCCCAAATCATACAAGAATACCAAAGTTCGCGAACCGGATGATCAACTAAAGAAAGATAAGGAAACTACTCAGCGGATTCATACGGCGGATGATGAACGGGCATCTTGGGTTACGTTGTTATCGAGTCTACAAACTGAGGAATCAGAATCGCGAAAATGGGACGAGGTTATTCGATTGAAGAGGCCAACTGGGGATTCGATAAAACGTCCAGAGTACGAATTGGCCGTGGGGTTACAGGTCAAAACTCGGTCTTGGGATTTCGTTCCAGCTAGTATGACTAAACCGTATGCTACATCTGCTATATGTCACTTGGTGGAAATGATGGCACTCTTAGGAATGCATTGGAAGGTGTTTGATCAAATACAATGGAACCTCAGAGCTGAAGGTAATGGTTTTATTCTTACCTCGACGACGGTTCATGGTTTAGGTGTTATGGTTGTGTTTACTGTTACGGGAAAATCTAAATTTGAGCAAGATCGTGTCATTCCATCGAATGATGTCAAGGCATTATGCTTTGGGACTGTCCCCAATATATTTGAGGAGAAGGAATACTTAGAAGAGGTGGATACGGAATCTCAAAGTTTAGAATTGAAGTTTGGAAGTGAAGATGATGTGGACTTGACATTGGAGTCACTTGGCTGTACACCTCAAATACTAAAGAGCTACAGAAAAGATCACAGGCATATCTTCTCTGGTAAGTTCCACTTCTACTCTTACAAATTTATATCTAATTGTTTGCATAGTATCTTTTGAAATCATCGGCATGCTTGGGAAGGTTACTCGAATTCGTGGAAGTAATTTCAGAATGATTCCCAACCCAACTCAAGATCCTTGGTTGAAAAAAGCCGGTTCAAAACCCGCTTGGAAAGTCTCCAAACTCATGACCGTCTTTCAGGAGAAGCTCAGGGACATTTACGAACAGGAAAGCGATATCGATGAAACTTCCAAGCTTCATCCCTTCATCAATATCCTTCAAACATGGCAGGATATCCAATCTCTTCATTCTGGAAAAGAAATCGATGAATATAATCTCAGCGTTGAAGAGCGCGAAATGATCCACGATGCCATAGACGACCAAACAAATTACCTCCTCCACGAACTCAGACAAAAAGATGTTCTTCAAGTTGTCGTTGCTCATTTGAATGAAGTAACGAAAATTCTCCATGAGTTTAATTCCTCTTTAAATTCCATCGTTTCTGTCCAAAAGGAAGAACCTTTGTTAAAAATATATTTTGAGGAGATTCGACCCGCGGTCGCGAACCGTGATATTCATGGGAAGGAGTTCAGTCCCTTGGAAAGGGAACAGAGAAATATTATCTGGGTTTCGCTTATGTTCAGAATGTTGTGTTGGCTTTTATTGCATGATTGGAATAAAGATGATAAATGTGGCGTTCCACCTGATTTGAAGGGGAGTAGAATGCCGGTTTTTATTGGATGATAGTGGAAATTCGGATGGGTGAGGTGAAGATTGGTTATTTTGAGGATACTGATGAGTGGAGATCCAAGGTTGGATCGAACTATATGGAGAGATGGATAATTTGAAGACAGGAGGACTGCGATGACGACATTGAAAAATTGCTTGATATTCTTGCGAGCGTATGGCTTAGTGGCGCTGGAAACATATCATTATTATGGGGTTTGGATATTTATGGCGCGATGCAAAATAGAGGATCATAGTACTCTTCTCATCTTTTCGTAGATATACCCATGGAGCGTAGCGTAGCGAGCATGGTATCTTAGATTTTTATTTTTTTCTCAAAAATTGGGTTTAATTTGCTTTCTACCTTTCTTGCTTTTCTTTCCTTCGCTGATACCTTCATTCGTTTCACTCTGTTGGATATTCCATGACTTCATTACTTCGCAACCCACTTCCCAATGTTCGCAGCACACAATCATTCCACTCCCCTCATCTCCACTCCTCTCATTCCCCAAAAATTCCCTTATCAACCACACAATGTCTCGCCATCTCAAACTGTTCATCCGTCTTACAAACCAACATACGATGCTTCGCACCCTCCTTCCCAATCTCCTGTACCGTCCCCTCCATCTCCCTCGCATTCCTCTCCCCATCAATCTCAAACCCCAAACACCTAATTTCCTCACCTACCCTCTCTCTCAAAATCTCACTCTTCTCTCCAATCCCCCCTGCAAAAACTAACGCGTCGATATTTCCATGCAGAGATATGTAATAGTGTCCGATGTAGGAGAGGATTCGATCGATGAAGATGTCGAATGCGAGTTTCATGGTGGGATCGGAGGAGGAGGAGGATGTAATGGTGCCGAAATCGGTGGTGCCCGTGAGGGATTTCCAACCGGATTCTTTGTTGAGGATTTCTTCGGCGCGGGAGATGTGTAGGGAGGAGGTAGAGTTGGGGGAGAGCTTGCCGACGTTGGTGGCGTAGTGGAAGACGAGACTTGGGGGAGGGGGTTAGTGAGGGAGTGATGGGGAGGGGGAATTGGAGAGGGGGTTTGGGAAAGGGGAAATGTAGGGAGGCATAGATGAATAAATAGAGATAGAAATAGAAAAATACACACCTCGGATCCAAACTCCCACTCCTCGTCGCCCCGGGCAATCCCGCCAACGGCGTCAACCCCATACTCGTATCCCAACTCTTCCCATTCTTGACCACGCACGCGCTGGCTCCACTCCCCAAATGCAACGCAATAATATTCGTCTCCTCTTCCTTCTTCCCCAAAAACTCCGCTACACTCCTCGTGATAAACGCATATGAAATCCCGTGGAATCCATATTTTCTCAACCCATTCTTCTTTGCGATTTCCTGATCAATGGGGTAGGTGGAGATGTGTGCGGGAATCGAAGCGTGGAATTGCGAGTCGAAGACTGCGATGTTGCGGGTCGAAGGCAGATGGTTAATGCAGTGTTGGATGATGGAGAGTGCGGAGGCGTTGTGCAGAGGTGCGAGATCGGTGAGGGTTTCGAGATGGTGGAGGGTTTCCCGGGTGATGAGTTGACTGGTTTGGTAGTCTCCGCCGTGCACGACGCGGTGGCTGGCGAGGGAGATGTCGGTGAGTTGGGTGATTTGGGGGAAGGAGGAGTCCTTGATTAGGTGGGTGAGGATGTATTGGAATGCGGAGTTTTGGTCGGTGATGTTGTTGTCTAGTTTTTGGTTCTTGATTATGGACTTTCCGGCGCGAGAGTATTTGAAGGTTGGGGGTGGGGAGGTGAGGCCAGAGATTTGGGCTTCGGCGAGGGGTTTGGGGGAGGGGTCGCCTTGCGAGACGGAGAAGATGGAGATTTTGACGGAGGAGGATCCGGCGTTTATGGAGAGGATGATTTTGGACATGGTGGATGGGGGTAGGTGGGAGGTATTGTGGTTTGCGGTTTGTTTTTTGTTGTATGTTGAGGTTCGAAGATCACCAATGGATGATGGAGATGGTAAATGAGTATCTAGCTAGATGTGTGAGTAGGTAGTTATCCTAGAAGTGCATGAAATAAATCTCCAATCGTCGTCTTTCTTTGAACCTGTCACTGGCACTCAATTTTCGATATCGATGAATTCGATAGAAAGAAACAATACAAATATATGAAGCAGAGTAAAGAATCAAGCTTAATATTTAGAAGTATACTTCTAGGTAGGTAGACAAACACATCCACGAAATAAAATCATCCCACAATCAATCCCATCCATCTCTCATCCCATCCATAATCGTATCATGCCAAACCAAAGCAGCACAGATGACGTTCAAAAAATTCCCCGCCATACGTCGTACGTGAATTTCTTATCGAAGCCGAGAATTGAGACTTATCGATTGGTTTACATTTAGTGATGTACCAAAGCTACAGGGTAAAAGCTATGGAGAAGGTTTTCCGGATTATCGGGAACGGGCGGGTGTTTACAGGGGGGAGTCTGGTTATTTTATTACAGGGGAAGGGGAATATGATGGATAGTGATGATGATGGATGAATGATGATGATGATGGATGAATGATGATGATGATGGATGAATGATGATGATGATGGATGAATGATGATGATGATGGATAATGATGATGATGGATGAATGATAGATGTGACGCAGTTGTTCCTTTGTCATAAAGGTGGAAGAAGTGGAGAGCTCGAGAGCTTGTTTTGTGTTTGGAGAAATAGTAGGAGGGGTAATGTTATTTTGTTTATCTTTTCAATTGATCTTTACTCTACTCACATATATTCTATATTCGAAATATTCAATTTGTCTCTCTTCTTCTTCTCAATACTTTGCTCGTCTTTCTTCTAACTCTTTGCTTTGGGAGATATCGGAATTGTCTTCTTGATATCAAGGTAAACAACATATATTGACGCGAACAAGATATCACGACCACGACCACAACTACAATTACAACCACAATAACCTCAAATCACCCCTCAAAATTAATCCACAACAAACTCAAATATGCCTGGAGAAATCATAGATAGACCAAATCCTCAACCTTTAGATTCCAACATACCTGGTTCAGCAACGGTCAATGATTTAGCAGTCAAATTGGAAAAGTTACAAATCCCCGATGATGATTTAAGAGGACTTGAGGAATTTCGTAGAGCTAGCAATTATATTGCTGCTGGTAAGAAATGCAAAAGGAATATCAACATACCCAAGCTGACATCTTCATAGCTATGATTTTCCTTTCCGATAATGCTTATTTGGAAAGAGATCTCACATTTGATGATATAAAACCAAGACTTTTGGGTCATTGGGGAACATGTCCTGGTCTTACTTTGGTTTATGCTCATCTCAACTATCTCACGAAAAATAATGATCTTGATATGATCTATGTTGTTGGACCTGGTCATGGAGCTCCAGCAATTCTTTCTTCCCTTTGGTTAGAAGGCACTTTGGCAAAATTCTATCCCAAATATTCCAACAACAAACAGGGTCTTCATAACCTCATCACTGGTTTCAGTACCCCATCTGGATTTCCTTCTCACATCAGTGCCGAAGTTCCAGGTTCTATCCATGAAGGTGGAGAACTTGGGTATGCTCTTTCGGTAGCTTTTGGTGCTGTGATGGATAATCCAGATTTGGTGGTTGCTTGTGTAGTTGGTGATGGTGAAGCTGAATCGGGTCCAACAGCTACTGCATGGCATGCGGCTAAATATATCGATCCAGCGGAATCTGGTGCGGTTATTCCAATTGTTCATGTGAATGGTTTCAAAATTTCTGAGAGAACTATCTATGGTTGTATGGATGATAAGGAATTGGCATCTTTATTTACTGGTTATGGATATCAATGTCGATTTGTTGAGGATTTGGAAGATATCGTAAGTTGATTACTCGAAGTTGGGAGAATTTGTTGTGGAATCGGCTGAGGAAATTATACTAATTATACATTAGGATCGTGATATGGCAACAAGTATGCAATGGGCTCTTGATGAAATTCGTAAAATTCAAAAAGCTGCCAGATCTGGAAAGCCAATTATGAAACCAAGAGTAATTCTCCCAATTCATAGATGAAATTTTACATGCTAACACTAAATAGTGGCCAGTACTCATCATGAGAACTCCCAAAGGATGGAGTGGTCCAAAGATTGTTGATGGAGAATATGTTGAAGGGTCATTCCATTCCCATCAAGTTCCTCTCATGGCCGTTAAATCAAACAAAGATCAGCTTTCTGATCTCCAAAAATGGCTTTTATCATACGGACCAGCCAAATTATTTACGGAATCTGGTGATGTTGTTGACTCTGTCAAGGCAATCATCCCACCCGAGCATAAAAAACTCGGTCAGAGACCAGAAACATACAAAAACCATGAAGTATTAAAAGTACCAGATTGGAAAAAGTATGGTGTTGAAAAAGGAACAGAAGTTTCTTGTATGAAAGCTATTGGTGATCTTATTGATCAAACTTTGGTTGATAATCCAAAATCCCTTCGTCTGTTCTCTCCAGATGAACTTGTCAGTAATAAACTTGACGCAGTATTCAAACATACAGGACGTGATTTTCAATGGGATGAATTTTCACATGCTCAAGGTGGAAGAGTCCTTGAAATTCTTAGTGAACATACATGTCAAGGTTTCCTTCAAGGTATGATATATTTTTCTCGTCTTTCCTTTTGCATCATACTCATTATTTCTAGGATATACTCTCACAGGACGTACTGGAATTTTCCCATCTTATGAATCTTTCCTTGGTATAATTCATACCATGATGGTTCAATATAGTAAATTCAACAAAATGGCACGAGAGACCCGTTTCAGAGCAGATCTCTCATCTCTCAATTATATCGAAACCAGTACATGGACTCGTCAAGAACATAATGGATTCTCACATCAAAATCCTTCATTCATCGGTGCAGTCCTAAATCTCAAACCAACAGCTGCAAGGGTTTACTTACCACCCGATGCAAATACCTTCCTCTCAACAATCTCCCATTGTCTCAAATCAACCAACTACATAAACTTAATGGTTGGATCCAAACAACCTCAACCCGTCTTCCTCAGTCCCGAAGAAGCAAACAAACATTGTCAAGCCGGTGCTTCGATTTGGAAATTCTGCAGCACAGACGATGGAATGGATCCGGATGTCGTGCTCGTAGGAATCGGATCCGAACTCATGTTTGAAGTTGTGGCTGCCGCTGCTTTACTCCGTAAGAAGTGTCCAGAATTGAGAATTAGAGTGGTTAATGTAACGGATTTGATGATTTTGGAAGCGGAAACTCTACATCCGCATAGTTTGACACAGGAGGAGTTTAATAGTTTGTTCACGGAGGATAAACCCATTCATTTCAATTATCATGGGTATAGTAATGAGATTAAGGGATTACTTTTTGGAAGACCAAATTTGGAGAGAATGAGTATTGCGGGTTATAAGGAGGAGGGATCGACGACTACGCCGTTTGATATGATGTTGAGGAATGAGGTTAGTAGGTATCATGTTATGGAAGCGGCGATCAAGGGGGGAGCGAAGGGGAATAAAAAGGTGGCGTTGGAGATGACGGAGTGGTTGGGGGAGATTAGAGGGAGTAGGAGTAGAGTGGGAGAATATATTTTGAGGGAGGGGATAGATCCGGAGGGGACTTTTGATGTACCGAGGTTTGAGGGGACGGTATTTGGGAAGGATGTTGGGGGGGAAGTAAAGAAGGGGGGGAAGGAGGATGGGTTTTTTGTTAATTGAGGGGTGTAAGGAAATAGGATTGGATGGAGTGCACTTGGATTCCCCTAGTAGATTTTTCGGAACTGGTGAAGAGCATACATGAGATGGGGATGATAAACGTTCGCTTAATACCATAATCCTATAATGCGAAGATTGAAAATAAGAATTGTAATATCTTTGCCTTTATACATTACTTTCTCGTTTCAACACCCTATCTCATATAAAAATCATTTAAATTCAAATCTCAATTTCAATTCAATACCACTATCCCTTCTACATACAGACACAGAATATACGCAGAAGATCCCCTAATAACTTTCCCCTAACGAAATTGCTCACTCCGACCAAGCACACCCCATCCTATTTCATTCTATCAGTCTCCATTTATCTACTTTCTACCCATCTAACCAAGCTTAAACAGAAACATAAACTCGAAACTAAGCTATATAATACAATACAACCACGTATTCACCACATACCTCACTTCTACACTTCTGCACTTGACCTTTTCTATTATCCTATAGAGTTATCAAGTTATTAGGTAAATGGTAAATTATCGTTACCCAAGATAGAGTTTTTATGTTAGAGGATGGGGTAGGGATAGATAGATAGATGGATAGTAAGGAGTGAGGAGTGCTAGTTCTCAGGGTGGATATGAGATATGAGATATAAGGTAAGCGGGGAGAGGTGAGAGGGTCGTGTGGGTGTGGGAGATAGGAGATGGGGGGAGGGAGGAGGGAAAGGGAAGAGGAGGAGGGAGGAGGGAAAAGGAATGAGAGGTGGTGATCGAAGGTAGTGATAGGAGATGTAATAAGAGAAAGGAGGGAAAGAGGAAACAAAATGGAAATAGGAAGTGAAATGAGGAATGGAAAAAGTAAGACAAAACAAAAAAGAGAGAGGGAAAACAAAAAAAGACTGGGAAATAGTAATTAGAGATGGTAATGAGAAATTAGATAAGGATGTGAGTGGAAGAGGGGAAGAGGTGAAGAAGAAAAGAGGAGGAAAAGGAAAAAGATGATAGGAGAAATGGAGAAAGGGAGGAAGGGAGGAAGGAAGAAAGGAAGAAGGGAAGAGAGAATAAGAAGAAGAGGATTGGAATGGGAGGTGGAATGAGGGGAAGGGAAGAGGAGAAGGAAAGAGGAGAAGGAAAGAGGAGAAGGGAAAAGGGGAAAGGAAAAACAAGAGATGGAAGGAATAGGGAGTAGGGGAAACAGAGGATAAGAGGAATAAAAGATAGGAGAAATAGGGTTGGAATAGAGATGAATAAAAAAAGGGAGAAAGAGGAGAAGAGAGAAAAAGGGGGAAGGGGAAGGGAGAGGGAGGGATAAGATTGGATTAGGAGGTGGGACGAGGAGATGAGACGAGGAGATGGGGGTAAAAGTTTGTCTTATCTCTATTAAAACAATGTATTATGATTAGATCTGATTCTTCCCTCTTCCCTTCCGTTCATACTCCAGCTCAATCATTGAAATTGCCAGTTGGATAGTTTCATTAAACCCACGCTTACCGTCGACGTTAGTCTATATATTTTAGTTGATGTCCCATATTCTAGAATGATTGTCACTAGTGATTTGAATGAGAATCAATAAGTTTCTATAGTATTACCAACTAACTAAAATCCAAACTACGCAAGATTTCATCACCGTAGAAATGACCATACAAATCAGTTTAGTCACTTCCTTTTAAGGACTTCGGAATCGAATTTCTATACCATGAATGTTCCAACCTCCCGTTTATCTTGAGTTCTGCATCTACAACATCACCGGATCATACACTTCATACGGCGTTCAAGGCATACGACGTTCAAGGTCACACAAAAAATGTTGGCGACACGTAGAAAAAATCGGAGGGGAGACCTGTACCACTTTGGCGGATGGGAGATAGGACACACATTACTAACTCGTAGATTGGAAACGGATTAATACAATCGTCTTCGGAAGTACAGGTGTTACAAATTATAAGTATAGAACAAAACATGACTTTATCATAGTAAACTCATAGGTAATCCAAAGGGGGGAATAGGTTTTTTTTCAATTAGATATATATAGACGCATTGCATAACCAGTGTAGTATTAGCTATAGACTAAATCGAGTAAAAATTTATTATTACTACGATGTTTAAACTTTTATCACCATGAGAAAAAAATCTTCAACGGATTCTTCACACTTTTGATATTTTTATAAAATGACATTATTTACCCCTTGATAGAGCCTCTGATATCTTTCGGGATAGTTTTCTTTCTGTTATAAAATCTCTGTAACGAAGCAATCGATAATGTGCAAGTGTCTCTTCACTCAATTCAAATGTATCTATGACCTAAAAATGTATTATTCTGATTACTCACGAGTCAAATGAAATAATAGCCATAGGATACGAAGATTTGATGAGGAATAGATATGAGAAGGAGAAATGGAAGTTTGAATAGACCTCAAAATACGGGCCAACAAGTATGGCGAAGAGTGAGTTCATATATCCCTAATGGTAAATTGATGAATTTGTGAAATGTGAGGGTGAATGAATCCCGTCAATTTTTTATGTTGAGATGAATTGGATATTGCAGCTGCCATTATGAATAGAAATGGGTTTGAACAAAAGAAGCATTGACTCCCTCTCCATACCTTTATACCTTCACTATTCCTTCATCTTGATATAGAGATCTTGATGAATGTAGGGAAGAGAGTTGGAAGATATTAAAGGTGGGAGCGAAGCATCACTTTATTATGTGAGTGATTCCTACATAATCCTAGGCCCAGAAACCTCAAACAGAATACAACAGAAACAAAATAGTCGGAATTGTAGTTAACTGTTGTCCTGAATTTAGAAGATTGACGAGAAATCACTCGTACCACAACCACCACCACAACCATAACCACAAACATAACAACATCCACAACAGCGACCATACTTTAATAGATCTGCAATTAATCAAGCATTACTCTCAAATCATGAAGGCTTTAAAACAAAATGAAAAGTGATTAATGTGGTTATGACTTGATGTACATCCCCAAACTCTTCCCCTCTCTCTTCCACGTTGGGGGGATTATCTGATAGTCATTCATCTTCTCATATTTCTGTAACCGGAGACAGATTCCAATAACTTTTTCTCCTTCCTGACTAAAAGATGAAATCGATGCACAACAGGTAATGGTAGAAAATGAGGAACTTTCATTTCATATTCAAAGTATCGGAATAACGATGCCACGAAAGAAGGAGAATGAGTTGATACTGCAGGAAAATAATAAACTTGGTCTTGACCGTACACCAAACATAAGCAAATGATGAGTGACTAACTCATACTCAATTCCAGCCAACGGTAAAACAATCATAAGTAAATGATTCATCAATTCTTCCCTGGAGTTGTTTTGCTCTTGCTCTCAAAATACTTGAGATCCACTATGAATAAGATAGTCAGCCGCATGTAGGATCAATTGAGATTGTCAATCAAAATTCATGATATCAATAAACATCCAATTGCTTACTATCGCACATCAACAACGATATCAATAACGATATTGTTCATTGTGGTTGATGGCCATATATATTTGTCTTGGTGTTGTCGCATAGCCAATGAAATTGATGGATCTGAAATATTTCAGACTAAGGATGTGGTTGGCCAATGAAATCGACGGATCCGAAATATTTGGAGCTAAGGAATGTGGCTGGCCAATACGATCAATGGATCTGAGCAATTTCAATCACGTACAGATCTCGTCAAAGATTAGTTAAAACTTTGAAAATTAGTAACCATATAGAAGAGATGGAGAGCTTTTCAAAGATGTAATTTTTACTACATCAAACTATATCGCTATTCAGTTGTTCGTGGTTGAAGTTTTGCGTACCACTTTGGAATATATCGGAACATCTAATTTTCCGACCAAAGATTTTTTCATGTCCCATCTCGAAAATGGTTGAACACAATTCACTCAATACTCTTAAACTCTGCCGCTACGAATACCTACCTAGGTAGTTTATCATCTTGCGCATCTTACAGTCGCATACTTTCCGGCCGTACGAGGTATTCATGTTAAACAAAGACCTTACGTTTCGGAAGATGCATAGTTTTAATGGGCGGGAGAGGGGGGAAGGGGCTTAACTTTTACCAACTCCAGTCTGCTTCATACGATTACCAAAGTCTACAGTACGAAAATTGCGAAAATTACCAATCTCCTCCATAACACCCCTCCGCGCAAATCAACAAGCCCAAGGTTTCATCGAAAGACTCTTGAATTTCCCAGTCTAGAAAATTTGATATGCTGCCATACAAAAGCATTGGTCATCCTCAAGTGTGGCATGGTATAAAGGGCTTTGTTTGAAGGGCCTTATTTGGGATTTTGGGAATCTCTCCATGCGATTCCACCCCTTGACACGAAAACATCTCATTTCGAGAATCTCTCTCCAGAAGTCTCCTGGGAAGTTTGGATATTCTCATCGGGAAAGTTTTTCCGTACGAGAATTTACAATAATTGCGAAAATCCTTGGTCTAAAGCGCTTCCACCGAAAACATCAATATCGAATTTCTACACGTGAATGTGTTATGGGATCGATCACAAGTTAAGGTCAGATTGAGGAGGAAGGCTTCAACAATTGTACATAAATGAGGGATCGAAATGCGAATGGGGAGGCACAACAATTGTACATAAATGAGGGATGGAAATGCGAATGAGGAGGCACAACAATTGTACATGAATGAGGGATGGAAATGCGGATGAGGAGGCACATCAAAAAATACTACAAATCCGCAAGGGGAACATCTGCGAAACTACCCATGTTTCAATATTGGAGAGGGAAGATTGTCAGAACAGGCAAAAAACAGAGGTGGCAGAACAACATATGTTAATTTCTCAAAGTTGTAGAATTACATGGCATTTATTTTGCCTTGGGTTCGCGGTTGAGATTATTTTTCTCGTCATAGCCCTTTATGGAAATCAATTTATTATCAAACTTACCTCTCAATGCTGTTATTATAAGCTTCTCACATTGGAATAGACTTTAGTCTCAACTCAACCGATCATGTAATGATGTGATCTTTGTCAATTTCATACTCGGAAAAGGCATCAATTTCGACGGGCCCAGAAATCATGAGACCAGAGCTCGTTTCCTCTCCTTTTATACATCGATTTACCTGATTTACATCCAAAGGATAAAAGTCTTGTGTGTACATGCAAGCTACTTGGTCTCTCATTCTTCTCGGGTCAAGATTCCCTTTGCATTAGATCAGAGCTTGAATTCCTCTTCAAGTTGAACCCCCCTTTCACACTCCGATTTTGCCTGAAATTTCTATATTAAAACAGTCACTCTTAACAAACCAGTAATTTCACACTCATATTCGTTATTGTCAGCTCATCACCGTCAATCTGTTCATCCCAAGGTTTTGTTTTATCCTACTGTTTCTATCTAATAACTTTCGGCAAAGGGAAGTCTTTTTCATTGTCATCACAAGGTCATCTTTGGTGGAATGATGGGATCTTTCAAAATCGAGAGATATGACAACAAGTGGTGTTAGGCGAAGTATCACTAGTGATTAGAGTCAGAGCGAAGGATGGAAGTTTTGTAGTAAAATATTAGAACGAAATTCGGATATAGAATGAAATGGGAGAGAAGTTTGATGCCGTATCTCCCTTTGAAATTTCGTCATCTAATCATAACCATCTCAACCCTAATTCATCTAATTGCATTCATCTAATATTGCTTTGTTACCGTTAACTTTGTTACCATCAACTTAGTTATCATTAACAAATGGCTCTCATTCCCCCCTGATATCATATTCCATAATCCTACGCCCTTCCTTTTCCGATATGTGTCTTAAGATAATATTTTTCACCACAGGGCACGACCAGTCTAGTCCTAGCAGACCTTCTTTTCCGATTTATCCATTTTTCTTGACGTCTCAATTACCACTGATCTCTCGACTTTAAGCTGAGCGACTTATCTATTCACGGATATCAGAGGATTCGTGAACGATGTACTCTTGCTTCTGGAAAGATCCACCTGGTGTGATGTCTGCAGAGTCTTTGGTAAATGATATGTTCCATAAGAATCCGGACATATTCCCTAGATCATTCATTTATGTATAGCTTATACTTCTCAATTCTCTTATAATATTATATTATATTATAGAATTGAATATATCTTCTCTCTACATAATACATATATCTCCATCCTGATCCCTACGACTCCCCTCCCTCAAAGCAACTATACAAACCATAGATTTTACCTTACTTACCCTTCTCAAATCCACCGCTTGTATCAATTTTACCCATTCGACTTATTTATTTGTATCTCATCTGTATTTGTATTCTCTTTTTTACTATTTCTCTCCCCTCTAATTCACCTAAACTTGTCTTTCCTTTAATCGGACAATCCACAAACCCATACAAAACAACCCAGCCCCATGCAACCCAAAATTCCAAGATAAACCCGTCCCATCCCATTCACACTCAGGGTTCACTCTCAGAGTTCACACTCCCCCTCCCCTCCCCCTTACCCCTTACCCTCACTCACCATCTCGTACCATCCCCCGCAAAATCACACTCACAATCACAATCACTCTTCAAACTCACCCTCACACTCACTTCATTCACAATCCCCTCATGCAATCACAAAGTATCAAAAAGTATTTAAAATTATTTTCTTTTTTATATTTATATTTATATATTTCATAATCGCTTATACCTAACGCTGGTACCGATATAACCAGCTTTAGCTAACTTTCTCCCCTCCCCTCACACACAATACCCAACGCTAATATTCTCAATCCCTTCCCTCATCCTATTCATCTCATCTCATCCAATATCCCCCCTCCATCCCAAACAGACAAGCTCATGCTCATATACATACACGACTTGTGTAACCTGGTATCATTGCCATTGCCAATTGCCACGAGTAAGTGAGGTACCAAAAGATACCACTCAAGACAGACCTCAAAAAAACAAATGAAAAATAAAAATAAAACCTCAACTCCTTTATATCATATTTTCCCTAATCCCCGGGCCATTCCATTCCATTCCATAATTTCCCATTCCCAATCCAGATCATCCAGCCTTGGTATAAAAATTTCCCTCTTAATTCTCCTTCACGTCCACATCAAACAAATCACATAATTACTTCCAATCCATACCATCCCATCAACTGATCATCCACAATAAATCGATCCAAGTCAATCCACCGAATCAGAGAATCATATTCATCTCTATCCTTCCATCCAAGCCATACAAAAAGAAAACATCGTGAACCCGCATCATCATGGTATATACTATAAAAAAGAAAAAGAACCTTTGTAAAATAAATCCCGCCTCCCCACCCACACACACAACCTCCAAAAGAAAAAAATTGTATATACTTGAAGAGAAGTAAAAGTCAAGTAACTTTTTGCATCACCATCTCATCCATCAACCAAGCCGAATACCCGATAAGTATTGAAAGAATCGGATAAATATGTAGCCCGAGACCATCCGAAAAAGATGGTACCACCACGGCATACAGATTAACCGACGGGAGGAAAACGCCAAAACCAGGACCAAATGCAGTTTTAAATGCATTCAATATATATTTGCCGCTCCTCTTCCTTTTCATCCAATGACAACCATTTTGAAGTCAAGAACTGCCAAAAGGATCGAGATACAATGAGATGTGGAGAAGCATTTCATGCAGTATTCAAAAAAAATGTAATACAACCTGCATATGCTGAAAGGATATACCAGTGCGGGGAGAGGAAATCGGTGATCCGAGCGCAAAAGTTATGGTTCTGTACAACTCTGGTTTGTTTTGAATATTTCATAACTGGTAAGATATTATGAGTTACCGATTAAATCATGTTTTCCGATGCTGCTTGAGCTAGTATATCCAAACGATTGGGACTCTTGGGTCTGGTAGGTAGACTTTGGAAATCTGTTTGGGTAGGCGAAGGACCCGATCCCATTTGAGTGTAAAAAGGATCTTGTTGGGGTTGAAATTGCTGTTGATCCCTTAAATCGAATGGAGGGATTTCAGATGTCAAGATTCGAGATGGCATCCTAGGCCTTGGAGATTGCAAGTTGTTGATTGATGGAGAAGCTTTCTTTTGTACTCTGGCAGGCATGGTCAGTGTTGACTTTCCATTCAATCTACCACTCGATGATGCGCTGCTCGATGCAGATCTAGGCTTGTCTTTGTAATGAGTATCAAGATGTTGCTTCATGTTGTCCGCTCGGGTAAATTTCTTCATACATCCAGTAAATGTGCAGCACACCATTTTTTCGGCAGTATGAATTTTAGCATGCCGAGATGCATGACCGGAGGTAGTGAAGGTTTTATTGCAGTTGTGAAGCTCCTTGTATCGACATGAGTAACGTTTTCCAGGTCCACGTTCAGTAACTCCTGGGTAAGAATCTTCATGATAATATTGTTCCTCGGGATATTGTTGTACGTTTGTTGATTGATAAGGTTTTTGTGTGGAGTAAGGACGGTATTCGTCCATAGAGTTACGCTCATAAAATGGATTTTCCTTTCCATATTGCTCGGTGAAAGAATGATTTCTTCCATGAGAATTTGGTGTAAAGGTTGGTGTGAGTGGTGATCGAGCTTCATATGAATCGTAAGAATCCGAGCGTAATAAACTTGGTACCGATGTAAGACTTGTAATTGAAGCATTGGAGTTCGTTCGAACCATATGTGGAGAGCTTGGTGGGTAAGATTTCTGAGGGAATCTTTGCGATCCATATGAATCGTATGAAGGTTGTCTGAATGGTAATTGTGGTAATTGTGATTGAGATTGTGATAAAGGAGATGGAGACATCTCCGTCGTGGAGGAGTTTAATAAGGAAACTTCGCGGCCCGAAGAATCTCTACCCTTCATACTAGGTCTTCTTGACGAAGACATTGTGAGTAATCTGGTGGAATGCGAATTGAATTGGGATTCGTATTAGTAATTTGAGAAGAATTACAAAAATTCTACTATTTATTAGGAGATCAAAGATTGAAGCTACTTTATTGAACAATGATATTCGAATTTGAAGTAGACAACCTCGAGTACATATGAGAGTGGGAGGTAAGAGGATATCGATGATGGGTGTGTTGAGTTGAATTGATAAGTTTCAAATTCTCAATTACAAGCATGAAAATATGATTGATTGATTGATTGATGAGTAAAGATATAGGATTGAGTCAATATATCTATTTCAAAGGATGTTGATAGTAAGAACTCTTCAATAGTTTGAATAGAAGTCTTGTGAAGGAGGTGGATAGGTAGATAGCGAGGTAGTGACTATCAGCGATAATGGAATGGTACCGTAGGTAAGTTTGACGGTAGTGAGGTGATGAGAAGTCGAGATAATCTTCTGATGGTAGGTACGGTACGTGTTGATAGAAAGTATATCTTTTATATCACAAGTAAAGAATTAAGAGATCGTTCGTCGGCTTTATTTTCTTTTCAATATGAATTGAATTGAATTGAATGTTCGTACGAGAGAGATAATAAGTAAATTTCTCAGAGATATATTTTTCGGAATATAAAGAGGTGAGGGGATGGTTGGGTCATTGATAAGATGGGATTCTTAAGAAAGATATGGGATTTGGCTTTGGGACGTATTACACATGGGTCCCTTTCCTTAGAGTCAAATGTGCCTGAGCAGTTGATGAATTATATTTTTTTTTTTGCTTTAGTTTCTTTTTATTTTTTTTTAAATTTTAATGTGGATAGATGGGAGTGGAAACTGGGATTAAGTGATGACTAGGGACGACTAGGGATGACTAGGGATGAATAATGAAGGGTCAAATCAAAAAGGGTTCAAGGAAGGGGAAGGGTTCAAAAATCAAAAAAATGTTGGAAATATTGATGGGTCACAGAAATGGGAAAGTGGGAATCTGATGAATATCCCTAAAGAATACAAGGGGGGAAAAAGAAATCAAGAGAAGGGTTTGTATTATGTGGTATTGTGTGGTGTATGGGGTATAGTATGTGATATACGGTCGTATCATTACTAGATACCTAGGTAATAATATAAATAAGTGTACCAAGTTAAGTATCGTCTATTTCGTATATTATGTCTTTTTTCCTTTGAAGGTTTCGACCGGGGGTATTGGGAAACAAGAGTATACGGTACTATATGACAATCTTTACCCAAGCCAGAGGATGAAGAATGCCAACTTGACTGACTTGGGATTAATCACCAAATTAGAAGCCGTGAGATAGGCAGGTAAGTCGATGAGTTGGATCTAAGCCCGATAGCAACTTCGATGCATCGGAAACCCTATTATGGATGTAAGATGTAGGTAAAACGTAGGTAAAATGTAGGTAAAATGTTGGTAAAATGTAGGTACTTGGCTGCTGGTTAACTAACAAAATGATAGATTCATATGTCGTCCTTCTTGGTACAGTATCGACTTTCAACCTTAACCGTCAAACGAATCCATACCAACGCACCTTGATGCATGTCCTTCCTGTACGAGCACTGCGTATATTCAATCAGATGCATAAGAAGGAACCTACATGATTTTCATTTTCCCATGCCATGATGCTACACATCACGATCCATCTACCCAGTCACCCAGTCACCCAGTCACTGAATCTGCCTGAGTACGTACCCGGACAGGCACAGACAGACTGGCGGACGGAAGAAGTCTAACAATCAAGCCGTCTAAATCCCGACCGATGATTATTTAATCCGAGCTACTGAGCTATCTAGTATCTAGTCCTCGTTGCCAATCATTATTAATCGTTGCTAACCATCCTACCTAGCGATCATACTAAATCGTTGCTAATCGGACTAAATCCATTTGACATATCGTAACCATTACAACTTACCACTTGATCCCCAACCCAAAACCTCTTCCCTTCCCAGTTCCAACTTTTCATCATCCATCCATCCATCTATCTATCCCCAAGCAGCTAACCCCCAACGAAACGAATTTAAATTCCCAAGCACCTTTTTAATCTTTCTGCTTCACACACCACTCACGACCTAGGTATACTATACTATAACCCATTGGTCTCGTGCTCTCTCATCACACATTTAAACTCTCATCTAAGATCTCCCAAGTCAATAGTAAGAAAACTTAACTTTCGAACACAGTGTTATGGTAATAACAATAATTATAACAAATATTTTCCTTACTAAGTATCTAGTATCTAGTATTCTAGTAAAATTTCCTCAAAAAACCAAAAACCGGGGTCATATCACAATTACAATTTACCAATGCCGAAATATCCATCATATTATCTTTTCTCCCGGAAGATAGACGGAAGGCGATGTCCCACTCCACTTTGTTCCTAAAACATTGCGTCTACGCCGTACAAAGCACATGTTGTACAGCATCATATCTTCTTCTTCCCCATCTGAAAGTATAATGGTTAGGCAGGTACCTAGTATTTAGGTTAGATACATTGTATATATAGTAAAAGTCAGTATATGGAGATCTGTAGATATACATTTTGCTGCTTGGATATCTTCACGGCGTTTTGATAATACCTGACGATACACATACACGTATAATGAATGATACTTTTCATTACGAAGCGCAATCACTTCTCTTCACGAGCGTAACAGAGAATGAAAGTTAAGCCATGAAGAATGAAGTCATCATGTTTCAGCGTATTGTCCTGTCCCCGTCATAGATACATATGAGCCAAGTAGGGATAAAAATAAGATATTTTGCCTCTAAGAACCATGCGTCCATCCATTCATTCACCCATAATGAAAATCCCTAGTACCGGTATACTAAATCCAAACCATACTATCGGAAAATTTGAAATTCAATCATCGTTAACCTAACGTATTCGTATCCCCCAGTTGAACCATCAACTAGTCGAACCGCACGAAACTTTCCCATCTTAATATCTCTCTTCCATAGGTAAGTAACCAGGTATCTAACTTTCCACTACACCACCCCTCCCAGACACTTTTTCCAAAGATCTCACAGGCTGACATGGTAGATCTCTGTATTTATCTCAGCCAGACCCCTAGATCTACCTCGCCAACGTACCGGTACACCATACCTAGGTCCCCAAATTTTCTTTTCCTCATTCCTTCCTTCCTTCCTTCCTTTCCGCCTGCTTCTATTCCAGGCCCCACTTTCCCAGAATTCATTCTTCGCTCGTCTCGTTGATCCGTTTGGTTGGTTTCCATCTGCACCCTCACACTCGCCCCAATATCTCAGAAAGGGTCCTGAAGACGGGAGGGTCCCCGTACTCACATTCCCGATTCTCTATCAGATATCTAATTTATCACAGTTTCTCTGTACAACCCGACCAAATTCACCTACACACATATGTACATACATACATACATTTAATCTGTACTGTACTGTACTACACAAGGCTCTCGGGATCATCATCTCACCTCCTCGGACCCCTATCCATATTCCTCCGTGCTCAATCCTCACTACCTACCCACGCACGAAACCCTTTTCTTTTTCCACAAGAATGGGAAAAGACGGGAATCCGCATCCGCTTTCATACATATGCATACAATACTCATCCTCTTTACCGTGCGAGCCAGCCAGCCAGCGGAGTTATCTCCTTCGTCATATCGTATTCCGTGTGACCTGTATAGTACAGGCTGGATGAAACTGTGAGTTTGAAAATATCGATTTGTGGAATGCTTTTGTTACACAGTCTTTTTTTTTTTCCCCTCGTGGATCCGAGGATGCATATGCTATGCTATGTTATGCTATGCTATGCTCTCATTGCTTATTATTTGAAAGATAGATAGATGATATCGAGTTGGTTTTTCTCAGTAACCTAGACCCCTCTTTTTTTGGGTTTGGTTCTTAGATACATATATATATCACATTCAGTATGGATTGATTAAATAACTAAAGCCGATTCCTTGTAATTGATATCACGAAAAGTTATTTTAGGACCATCTACAAATTATTGATTTCACCTCGTCGTCGCAAAAACATCGTGACTTTTTCTTCCTACCTATATATCTTGCGAATCTTGACGTTGAAGTTGAAGTTGAAGTTGAAGTTTCTCGCCCGCCTTCAATTTTAAATTAAAAAAAACTCCGATAGGTAGATAGGAGCGACGGACTCATCTCCGCCTCTACCCCACGCCAAATGATCGTAGATTTGATGCTTTCTACTTACTTATACACCACGATTGTGTAACTCGTGCGGACCACAACTTTTGCCAACTTTTCTTAATTTTGGAGAGAAACTGTCTCTTCACATATATGCGTTCCACACTCAACTATTGTCATACAAAGTCAAAGACCCTATCATATATGTTTGAAGTTATCTCTCCTATGCTTTGGGTAATATTCCAGGATGTGGTCAATTGTGGCGGAGAGATTCCTCCGTTTTATTTGGTGATTTGATCTCTCTCTCCCATTCTCGAGAAATTTATCGACATTTGAATTTTGGTGGTTGTCCCTTCATCATTAGGCTTTCCAATCACTAATCGACAGCCTACACAAACATAACAGCTTGTACAGCATACACATCTCAAAAAACCAGAAAACCCAAATCCCGGTAGAAAACCCCCGAGCGGGTACGTACTTACAGTGTGACGACCTACATAACCCCAAGTAGGAAATACTACTTGAAATGGTATAGAATCAAAATAATTACGTGCGGATGACTGTTTGTTCAATTATCCGTAGTTTGGGGGACTCGTTGCTCCATCAGCCAGGAACAAGAAGCTTGGGCTTTGACATGGTATGAAAGGTATCTGCTGTGTAGATACTAGATAGATAAACTAAGCCGACGATGCCGAAATGCGCACGCACTCGATAACTTTAGCTTAGGGATTGAGGTTTCTGGGCAGCGGACCCTTTAAAGTTTTTTTTAATGAAAAGAGAAGAGGTGTGTGTATGTATGTATGTATGTATGTGTGTGTGTGTATGTGTGATGGATTGTCTGTGTGTGTGTATGTGTGATGGATTGTCTGTGTGTGTATATATGTGTGTGTGTATGTGTGTGTTGTTGTATTGTTTGTATGTGTATGTACATCTGTATGTATGTTATGATTTTTCTCGAGTAATCTTAAAATTGTATACTTGACTATTCTCCAGACGCCACCCAAAAACGGTAAATAATTCATCAATAGGTGCCGTAGATCTTGGGGGTTTAATGATGAGAATGACTTGAATCAAGATGAATCAAGATGAATCCAGATCAAAGCAATCTCCATAGATATTAGGCACGGCGTACGGAGATGAAAGTATCAAAGTTAAAATGTTATGTAAGAAATGAAGTTATCCATAAAGTGATTTATATGATCTCCCTCTCCTGCTGCGACTCAAAAAAAGAGTCGAGACAAAAAGAGTCACAATAATGTCTCTCATTATACTCTCCACCCCAAGCCCAAGATGGAGGTACCCAGATATTCAAACATGGGATTCTGTAATTCCCCTGACGTCACACGGACAAAAGTCGATCGAAAAAACGGGTGTATCATCGCGGATATGGAGAAGCTTAACACACTCGCATACATATGAGCAATGAGCATGCATATGAGGGGTTTCGTTCTGAATCAGGATACAAGGATATCTTTATCCCTAGTCGGGGTCCTCTGCGACTAGGAAGATAACTTGGGCACCTACTTATAGCTCCCATCCTAGATGAGAACTTCCCTTTGAAAGCGGTTGAAAGGCGGATCATGGAGTGGAGCATTACTCATCCCGGTCCCTTTTCATCCTCTAAATATGATCGTGTGGGAATCTAAGGGAATCTAAGGGAATCTGTGGAAATCTGTGGAAATCTGTGGAGCATGGGCCCTGGAGTCCCCTAGTCAAGACAAGGTATAGCTAACATTTAAAGTTCGCATCCTAGTCAAAGTGCGTTCTAGATGATGCTAAAGCTGGCAGGGCAGAGCAGCGTTAAGCCTAATGCGAACCTCATCGTCGATGCATCTTGAAAATAAGGGTATGATACTCGGAAAATGGTCAGAAAGTCATCGAGATTCAGTGGAGTCAACTCAGTCAATATTGGCTTTACAATAAGATCTACCATTGATTTTCTGATCAAAAGAACATTTTCACGAGGACCCAAGTACCATGTTTCTAACTCTGCTTGATAACGTGGCATAGTTGGAACTCTGAAGGAGATTCGGTGTGGGTTCGATTAAAAAAATTCGAGGGGAAGATTTATTTTATATAGTGGAAAGATTTTTCTAGAAGCCTGTTTGGAGAAATCGAGATCCCCTATGACGATGATCTGAGTCAAATTCGATTTAAGAGGAGGACCCGCTCGAGAAAAAAAGATATTAAAGTGATGTACTGGGCGGAACGGATGTTTCATGTGATTTTTTCAATCATCGACGATAAGGGAGAGAAGCTCACCTTCATGGCGTCGATGCTTCGATGCGTCGATGCGTCGATGAGATATGGTCACATGTCTGCTGAATAATACATGACTAATACAGCATGGTTGATAGAAATCACCTCAGATATCGTATGATGAGTCTGACGAGTTTGACTGATCCCATACTTCTAAGTTCTAATTGATGTAACTGATACGAAGGTCCAACATCCATTAACCTCAATCATTCTGAGCGTGTCCATGGTCCCAGTTGAACCGAGTACAATACTGGGACCTAGATATCACACAGATACGATATCTAAGGTTAAAGTGATCTTACTTATCAATCAAGCGTATGTATACTTGATATCAACAACAAGGTATGTTTTACGCAAAACGTGCAAAAGCATTCAATTCACTTCATTCTGTCAAAGCATTTCATACATTATCTAAATCTCATCCTCACACCTTATCCTTTCCAACCAATCTACAAACCGTTCTCAAACTCAGCCGTCAACAATCGCATTCAAAGCCGAGTAGCACGACCTAGAGCGGCTGGAAATTCTTCACGTGTGTATCCCGCAAGATCGCCAGTCACCAATGCCTATTTAAGACAAATTTATAAGTATACAACATCTACGTACACAACATCTACCACATGCATTTCTGTCACATTTCCATCAATTCCTTCTAACGCTTCCCATGTGTGACACTACTCTGCGGAAGTATCTCGGGGGAGATTTGATCAATGTATGGATATGAAATTTGGAGTCGCGATAAACTTTACGGATATTGTACGTGAGTGCTAGGTGAACAGACCCTTTATGTATATTGGACCCTTGGAGTTTAAATGGACGGGATGATATGGACGGGTGGTTTAATTTCATCAATAGGTCGCTCATTCATAAGTATGAATATCTAGGTTTGCAGATCTATCACCAGTCAAGCTTGTAATGTCTTTCTTATCGATATCACATCCCCAAAGTATCATGAAATCTAAACTCTCTCGAGCCTCTATCATTCAATGGTTCAATGTCTCGGAAAAGAAAAGTTTCTTTCGCAATTTCCCAACAGCTCTTCCTCTCCTCTTCTATCAATAGAATTAAAAAGAAACATATAATTATCAATGAGAATACCAACTAGTGTTGTACAAATAATACTACTCAATCTAACATGATTACCCCTCATTTATCCTATTACAACATCCTCCAAACAATTGGTTACATCACACAATACTACAATTTTATTACGAAGCTACCACCTCCCGCCAATCTGAAGGGTCTTTTAGAGTGACTTGACTAAAGTTCCTTTCCGATCCAAATCGGTACCGAATACCAGGGATTGTGGTAGAGTGTTAGGGTGATGCCGTTCAACTCCAACATGAATTTACGAACGTGATGTCAAGAAGTTGTGTTGCAACGTTGCAACCAGCGGAATGGAGAATTGCTTCCGTCAAGAATTGACATTGAAAGTTATGAACTTATGCGCGTCGATAATAGGTTGTATGTCAAAGCTCTTGGAAAATATACTTTTCGGGTTACAACATAAACTCTGTTTATGTAGTTTGAACAATTTTTTGACTAAATTTTCATGAAATCATTCAACGGCGTGAACCGTTAAGTATTAGAACGGTGGCGTACTTCATGATGGACATAAAATCGGATGTTGAATATCCAATCATTCTTTTCTCATCGTAACGCTTGATATGTACGCGCGTAAACAACCCGGCGAAATTATTTTGACGCTGTGTATAAACGAATTATCACCATAAATTTTATCGGTCAACTCCGATTTCCAAGGGACTCGACTAACTAAACTCGAGGCCCCTTTCAATAGTTTGAACTGGTGGCCCGACCCGGGTTTAAGGTAGTTCCATTGATCCTGTTGCTCTTGTTAGGTGTACATAGTTAGTATTGTGCTAGTTGCTTTCATCCTTCAACATCATATTGCATGATATCTTTGACTTTGAATGTTTCTGTGGCTTCCCAATATCGGTAAGATGGACCACTTAGAGGTATACCGAAAACTTGTACAGAAGTTGTACTTTCTTCAGGCGTTATTGGCTTGCATTGGTATACAAATTGAACTTCGGATTCGGGAGAAAACAGTTCAGAATCATCCATGTTCGTTTCTCTTGTCTTGAGGTATGAATGGATGTGCCTTTTCTATCTGCAGGAGGCGAATAATCAATCCATTATTGCCATTTCAGGATAGCTAATAACAAGTGCGAATGCAGGTTTAATTCATGCAGGTTGACTTCTGTTTACTTGGTTGCTTGTGGTATCACGTCATATTGCGCCGTACAAATAGGTGATAGCCAAGGCAGAATTTCCACTTTTGAAAGTTTGGAGGCATATTTGCCTAGTGTTCGTTTCAATAATGTGTATCAAGTACTCGTCAGTACACCCATATTTACCATAGAGCTTACTTCGATACTCCCAGCTATGTTCAAAGCATCGATACGACTGCCAAGGCCCATTCACAAATTCATCAATGTTATAAAAGTACATCAAGTAAAGTTACAGATTAAAGTAAAATGGGTTAATCAATTTGAAGTTCTGGACCAATTTGTGATCAGTGATCTCCCCCGCAGTGATTCGATCTCTAATTCTTGGCTTAAACTCTATTTTGTCCACTTCCCAGCCTCTAATCACCAATCACCATCCATAAACCTACGATCCACTCAATCAAACTTCAATTTATACTTTGTTGCACTTTATCAACTTCTTATTTATCTTCACTTTATCTATTATCGACACGATTTCGGTACACATCGTAACATAAAGTCTGATCTCACGGTCCATCCAACCGGTACAATATGTATGCGAAGCTAAAAAAAAAAATAAGTTATATCGGCGCACCACTCTCTCTGACCTACTAATGGTGCGTGCGGTATGCATGACATTGCATGAGTGTCACCGAACCAATAGTATCGAGTCGGAGTCGGCGTCGGAGTTGGAGTTGGAGTTTAAGAGAAATCGGGCTTGCAGGAGGGTTTTCTTAGTATCGTCGGCGGAGGTAAGTCTAGATGGCGCAGGGACTAGGGGGGGTGTAAGCTTCCGGTGATGCACGGATGAGGGGATGTGCGGGTGTTTAGGTGATGGTAGTGGTGGCGCGGAAGATGTGATGATGGTGATTGGTTTGGAGCTTGTAGGTTGGAGTTGCTGGATCGGGGTTGGTGGGGTAGGTAGTTTTGGGGGTCTGAGCGGGTTGGGAGATAGGGATTGGAATGGCAATCTGGATGTGGATGTGGATGATGGTGGAGAGGGAGAGGTAGAGGGAGGTAAATGGAGAGGTAGATGCGGAGATTGAGATTGGGGTTGAGATTCAAAAAGAGAAGGAGAAAAGAAAGATGAGAAAGATGAGAAAGATGAGAAACTATGGAAAGCTCCGTATGTGAAAAGAGGAATTGTCGCATACATTTACATACATACATGCTACGTTACGGTGCTTAATGGAAGATCAATCACTACAGTCTACCGGTACTTTCTTCCTGACTACCTAATCCTTTGACATTTCAATTTTCAACTCTCGAGTGATTGCTGATTAGTGATTGTTTACAAATTTGCTAGGCAAGTCAGTATCGTATTTCTCCATTTTTATTTTTCTGCAACTTTTATTTTTCATGCTTCGCGCGCTTCGGGAATAATAAAACCATAAAATCATAAAAATGTTTATGTCCGTGGTTTGGTTTGGTTGGGTTTGGTTTGGTCTGGTCTGGTCTGGTCTGGTCTGGTTTGGTTATGTGATGTGATGTGATTCATGTTGTGATGATCGCGTCATATTTTTAAGTCATTAGGTTGGTGTGGTGGATTAGGCTGGTGGGTTAGTGTGGTGGTTTGGGAAGGTATGGAGCTAGATGTCATTGTTTCGCAAGTCATACTGCGACGCTTGCTGCGGGGATAATGGGTGGTGTGGTGTGTGTCTGTGGGTTGGTTGTGTGATTGAGTTTTGCTTTGGGAGTGGTGTTGAGGTGGTAGTGGGGGAGGTTTAAGTCGTTAGGTTGGTGTGGTGGGTTGGGGAGCTAGATGTTGGTAGGTTGTGAGTTGTGGGTTGTTAGGTTGCGGGTTGTATATCGTATGTCTTACTTGTTTATGGATTTATGGATGGGGAATGGTGGAGGGGTTTAGGGTGTAGGGTGTGATGAAAGAGGTTCGAAGTATAACAAAAGAGGTATATTACTAGAATAGGAAGGTGAGAGATGGATAGGATGAATAGGATCGGATGGATCTGTGAAGTTAATTAGTTAGTTCATGAAGTTAGTTGAGGTAGTCAGTTGGTTATTGAACTAGATAGTTCAAGATCTTCATGGAAATAATGGGGAATAGTGAGGGGAGACGGTGGGAAATAATGGGAGATGGTGGGAGATGGTGTGAGATGGTGTAGGTTGAAGATGGATTAGATTAGGTGATGTTAGGGTGAGGTTAGGGTAAGATCTACGGTTTGTGTAGTTACTTTGAGGGGGGCGTGGGTGTGAGGGAGGAGGAGAAGCAGAAGGAGGGGGGAGTGGTAAGAACGAAGAAGAAAGGGAAAATTGACATGAAGGAGAGAGGTGCTTAGTTGGGGATTAGCGAGATGAGATATACCCCTGTTTTGGACATCGGATGGAAGAATATATATGAATGTGTAATTTGTAGACAGAAGATGTATCCCATTTTGTAATATGATATAATGTTTTATTAAGGAGAATCAAGAAGTACGAGGAAGTATGAGATGAGCTTTTAGGGGTAGGGGAAGAAGGAAGAGGGAAAGGTCTCAGTGGATGAAGACATTATATCTCTATTTGCACTCCGAATAGAGATCGGGCAGAGCACCCCAGTATTCGTTTTTACTCCCCCAAAATGATTATATCTATTGTAGATATTCACTAGCAGTACTAGGCTCTTAAAGCCTAGTCGTCCTAAATAGTCTTGGACTGAGAAAGGACGTTAATTAAATCAATTAATCAATCATGAGATGAGCTTGTAGTGGCTAGTAGCTATGCGATGGAATTCGAAATGGAATTTGAAATGTAAATAGTTTTATAGAAGTAAATGTGGGAGGGAGATTGGTAATCTCTTTAAGTTTTTAGAAGTGCCAAGTAGTATTTATGTGGCTGTCTCTTTGTGGAACCTGGAATCGCTTGATGCATGAATGAGTATGAGTACGGATGGGGATTGTGTGGGTTTGGGATGATGGGAGGATGGGAGATGTGATATATGAGATGTAAGATTGGCAAGGAAGTTTGGATGATATCTCTGTTGTTGATGATGATGTTGTTGTTGCTGTTTTTTTGGGGAAAATACGAAATAAGGCTACATAGGTGAGGTATGAGACGATATACTTCCTGTATGCGCATCAAGTGACTACGCAACTGCGCAACTCATCCTTCCATCTTTATCGAAGTCGACTGGGTGGAGATGGGAGTGAGATATTTCATTCATTCGGTATACTGAGACAACTGGAGCCGAGATGGGATGGGTGAGTAGCATGAGTGGGATGGGTGGGATGATATTGTTGTCTTCTTTCTTTCAGAGAATGATGCGATTCTAGCTTCCAAGAATAGATTTATGATTCCTGAGAAAATTATCTCCTTGATAGATGTGCGGCATTTTCAACACGGAAGTCGGTAGTGAAAATTGTTTGGAGCCCGTTGAGTATGGCGTACTTGGATTTTTTGACCTACCTCGTCTCTTGTATCGTCTCTATCTTCCGCGACGACGCCTGATTCTCTTTTTTTTGCATATGATATATCCTCACTTCTTTCATCAAAGCAGTTTTTTTCTCTTTGATAAATTATTGGAATATCTCGTTCGGCTTGAGCTTGAGTTGATAATCTCACAGCAGTCAAATCTGACTACACATAGAGATGAGGAAATGAAGTACATCGTTGAATTATCAATTATGTGTTTTCTCGGAAAAGAAGAAATTGTAATCTTTAGCCAGCATGTATATTTCTATCAGTAAATCTAGATCTAGATTTTAAACTTCTGGATGAGAATCTCGCTGAATAATTTTGGAAATCTTCGGATAAAATTAGAGGTAATTGGCTGGTAATATTTTCAGTCTATTGGTATTGTATTTATGTAAGGCTTGCTTCTTGGATTGATGATTATTGGTATCTTTTTCAGAGCTCTGGTGTTTGTTCATTTCGTCTTACTCTTACTAGTTATTCCTTCACGTAGATGATAGATTGGTAAGGATATGGTATTATCCCAGTAATCAATTAGTAAGGAATCTTATTTGTATTCATAAAAAGATACTCATCACAATACCTACATACAGGAGACACGAATACCTCCCAATACATCAACATCATCTCAAAAACGAAATAAAAGAAACGAACTATTGTTTTCATAAGATGTAGAGTCATACCTCATGTGATGCTCTGGAGAGTATGATGGATTAGTTGATTATGTTTAAGTCGAGTGCTTACCTAGAATGCTTTGACGAAAACTTACCCTTTGTTCTTTGATCTAATTCCTGTAGAGAAAAAGTGAATATCTAGGAGAAGAAACAAGAAAAATGACATTGAAAACTTATCTGCTGTTGTGAGATCATAGAATTTTGCCGGCTTGAAAAGGTGTAAAATGATTTGTATAAATGGCTTAGTTTGGTGATTACAGTGAATCTGTGAGATTCACTATCCAATTCTTGATTCTAGAAGAAGATGACGGAGCTAGTGCTAGCAATTATTCCCAACTTCAAGACAGTTCGAAGTCCAAGAAAGATTCCCCTCAGACCTCTACATACCTCAAGAGGCCCTTTTTCCCGACTCACTTATCAATTTCATTTTTAGCACATGAGAACCCGTCACCCTCGTACAGAACAGCATGATCTGAAAAGAATGATATCTTCATCATGCGTTCGCTTAATAGTAGTCAAATAAGTAATTTCGGCTTCCTGAGCCAACTCGCTTAAATTGCGGGGCTTCTCGAAATCTCACCTCTCCTATGTGATGTGAAAATGTAAGGGCATGAACTGGAGGGCTTTTTTGGTGTTACTGGCGTATTAGAGTAGATTTGCGAAGGCGAGAAAAAGATGTGAAAAGGAAAAAAGGAAATTAGCGAGGAGTAGAAGTGAAAAGGGATAAAGGAACTTACATATAGTATATGTGTGATTCTAGTAAAAACGACTTCTGGTTATCATGGTAGGATCATGAAATTTATCTTCAGTGTAGACTTTGACTCTAAAGAATTATGAACGTTTAATCTAATATTGATATGTTCTTATGATAGGACTTATAATCTGTCGATTCAATTAGCGAGTAGTATCTAAAGTATCTGGAGTATGTGAAGTACCGATCTCAAAGTTATCTAAGAACAAGTAATCATTGTATAACATAGACAGAATACATATATTAAAGATTTTATTTGCATTTCATCACAAGATATTGCATTTTTATAGTAATCATAAATTGTAGGTGAGAATTTTACCTGTTGTTATCTAAAGCTCAGCGTTCGTAGTAGATGATTGTCTCACAGTAGCTTTGTAGATACGTTAATAATATCGTCTAAAGATAAAAAGGTCTAAAGCTGAAGTCATCCAGTGGATTATAAAACTTTGGATGCGTCTTTTAGATCTCATTCGAGAAGAATAGCAGCTTTATGGAATCAAATAAAAGGCACTAACAAGCTCTCGGCTCATAAGATACAGCCTAGAGATGGTAGAAATTTGTTAAACGTTCAAATTCTAAAATGATAAGGGACTAAATCCATGGCCGAATGATAACAGAGTAAACTCAAATGACAACTTGTTGTGAAAGTTTATTAACTATCGTTGAAAGGCATGTAGTAATTCTTTAGGTGTTATAAAGACATTCGAGATATTCTAACTAGAATTTAATGTATATAAGAGAACCTTTGTCTAGCTGAAAGAATGCTAAAGACATACCAAGTAGTTTCTACAAGGTTAAGAGACGAATAGATCCATTATTTGACAAATTAGACATATCAACTAAAGCCATTAGATGAATACAACCATCAAGCAACAAGATGACTCAAAGCCGTCAGACACAATTAGACAATTATCATCTCAGACTCTCAGAACTAGATTATTCATAAACATCGAAAACCAATTAGTTGTTTCTAAGTCACATGATTGATCAACTTCCCATCAATTTGATGTCCCCCCTCGAGGGGCATTTCTACTAAGCGACTAAGCAAAACCTCTTATTGGTGTAATAGTTGAATTAATCTAAAAACGTGCTAATTTAAGTTTATTATTACTTTACTGCTTTTCTTGACCTCTTTTGACCTCTTTAGCAACAACAAATATTAAAAAATTCGAGTATTTACTCGAAATTCGACGTTTCTCCCACGCAATCTTTGATTCTTGCTTCGCTGCTTCCTTTCGCTATTTTTACCTTGCGCCTCTGCCATCTACCTGCTTCTATATCGCCGCATTACCTTCCTGGTTCTTTCGGTGCTTCGTCCTCCTGCTACAATGGCAGATATTCAACCGTAAGAGCGAATGCTTGATTTGTTCGATTTATGCAACCTTCTATACTACATTCAACGTTTGATAATAACCTAGATACTGAGCTAATAATTTTAAATCATCTAGCCAATCGCCTGACAGTGGTGATGACTCTGGTTCCGATGCAGGGTACGTATTATATCCTACTACTTCTTCTTCTTCTTCAATGCGTGCCGTCTACTTGCCAAGTTCTACAAGCTAGACCTAATTCGTTCATCGATTTCGACCGATTCTATACAATTAAACTAACTATTATCTCTAAATAGTGCCCCGGCGACCATCGAACCCACCCCAACCTGTTCGCGCTGCGTGATAAGACTGATCCTCGATCCTACCGCAAACTGTGTCCTCCACCAACCAACCCAGAGGGCTATTGCCATGGGGGCCGATACGAAGTGCACATACTGCCGGGCCCAACGGGCAAGATGTTACAAGTGCCCTTCAGCTCTCAAGCCAGAGATTTTGGAGCTCCAAGAACGAGCCCAGGATTACAATACCTGGGTAGATGGACAAAGTCTACTTCCGCCTGCTCAGCATAGCACTTGGGTCTTGCCAACGACCGTCCCGAATGTAAGCCCCAGCAACGCACCGGATGTTTACAAAGAGCTACTTAGGGCTCATAAGGTAGTCGCAATTGGGATTGGCAGAGCCCAGAGGGGTATCTCTGGGTGGAGAACTATGAGGAACGTTACGAGGAACTCCATCATGAGAATAGATCCTGTGGTTAGGAATGGTGACAACCGTGGCTACTGGTGGTAAATGGGGGTAGATAAGGCTTGGGAACCTGTTTGAAAGTTACCCAAGGGGATGGGTAGATAGAGGCTTGGGAACCTGTAAGTTACGCAAGGGAACGGTTGAGTGGAGTAGAGGTAGAATGGCTTGGGAACCGTAAGTACCTGTAGGATAAATAAGGGAGATGGATGAATGGATGGATGGATATGGGCATCTTATGGATGCGGCGGGGGAGGCCAGCAAAGACGAATCTCTACCTGTACGTGGTGCTGGCTACGAACCTGAGTATGACCTACTTGTACTCACCGACGTTGTCTTCGGACTACTGTTGCTTGTATGTATAAGTGGTCATTATTCAGAGCCAAAGAGATAGCATAAGGTAGTGTATATGGGTAAGTTGAGACAAATAGGAGGGGGAATTGATGTCATCTACTAAGAGGATAATGATTGAGTGAGCAGACTACGTTCGAAATGAACAGCACTGACCTCACATCGCAAGACATTCAAATCAACGGAGAGAAAAAGCAATTGAGTACGCAATAGAAGCCTGATAACATTTTCATTCCGCGACATCCGTTTCCTATAAGACCGCACACAGTCCACTTTTGTAATCTTACAAGCACAGCTCGCCTTTCAGTCAATCGATTTGGTAGTCAAGAGAAATTTAAAGATGTGGATCCTTCAGATCCAGCCATGCTATCCTTGAGTGAGTTTGGAGATTGATTGGAACTCTTGCTTGGAAACGGAATGAATATTTATGGTCGAGAAACTTTTTGGGGAGCATGTCACCGCATTGTTAATAGTAGTATGAAGCTACGCGGGATTGAGTATGGTCGTGGAGTAGACTTGAGATTGATTGCAAGATGAAATATTTGGGCGAAAAAATAATGTGAACTGCTGTCAACATTGTCCTCAGGCAATGAATAAAAAGTCAATTTGTTGGAAAATATTTCGTGGTTCTTACATTCTTACATTCTTCAATTCTCGCCCAGTCATTGGCTAAGCAAAGGCTCTGCTTGCCATGGTATTGTAAAACAACTATCCTCCCAAAAACGCCATAATGATGCTCCCTTCCCCTCAAACTCCCGTTTCCATCTTATATAAAGTGACCCAACTTCTTTACGCTTTCTTCGGCAAAGCAGGTGGACCCATTTTACCAGCACCAGAATCTACTTTCTTGGGAGGAGGTCCCATACTGCTATCACCACCACCATTGCCAACTTGAGTAAAAGTTCCACCTTTGAACCATTTATCTTCTTCTGCTGCCCTCTTTCTCTTCATTTCTGCTACTCTCTTTGGATCTACCAATTCTAATCCTTGAACTGGCGTAAATGCCAAACTACTAGCAGTTCCTGCACTAGCTCCAGTACTAGTACTCAATCCTCCTACACCTGATGCTCTTAAGCCTTTACCCCGTAAATCTATATTACCAGCTGATTGACCAAATCCTCGAAGTGAGGATGCGGAACCACTCATAGGAGTTGAAGTACCCCACCCCTTGTTCTTTGCAGAAAGTTTGGCTTTTGTACGTTGATCTATTTGAATATTTCGAATACGTCCGTCGTTGCCTTGTCCAATCATACCCATACCCTTAGTTCCATCACCAGTACCATAACCAACTTCTTTCTCTTCCTTTCCAAATGCCATTCTATTCTGTGCTTTTCTCAAATCGGTCATAGCAGTTGCCGCCTTGGCTAATCGAGCACGTCGACCACCACGTTTGCGTGCAGGTTTATCATCCGGAGCTGGTAATGCGCGAGCACCTTTATTTGGAGGGGGCTCAGTGAGCTTTTCGAGTCGAGTGATACATTGTTCTTTTAATTCTTCACCTGTAGATCCATCTGGACTATTATGAACGCGGTCAACTCTTGCGGCTAGGACAACTTTCGCGGAGACAATACGCATAGCTTGTTTCTTGAGATCATTAGGAATGCCTTGAATGATAGGAGAATGATAAAGGAACCCTTGTTGGCGAACTCCAACATTAGTAGCGAAACCTGTTCCGGATGATTTATTGGATCCTAGAGGAGGAAGATTGCATGCAGGTGTCTTTGCTAAGCCTGTCAAACCACCAGCGAAATTGAGTAGTTGTGCCGCTGTAAGAGATCCAATGAGGGCTGTAAGGTTTGGAGCGAATAAGTTCATGCGTGATTGAACATAATCAGTTAAAGTCTTTTTCGCTTTGTCCAATGCAAGAGTCATATCACAAGCACGAAGTACTCTCTCAAGTTCATGTGGTGACATTTCTCGACCCTTTGTAGTGGTTGCCTCGACCGTAACAATCATAAGAGATGGACCATCCAAAACGGATCTTAGTGTAGCACCAAGTCGATTATCCTTCGATGTTTGAAGCGTCTTGATGTTATCTGAGTCCATAGGTCCATTCCCAATAATAGTGACAACTTTAGCATAGTCCAATGGATTGGTGACCAATGTTTCCAATTCCGGAAATCGAATCGAATAATGATCTCGTATGAACTTGTGTACTAGGATGATTTCACTATCGATAGATGTCGACAAAGTGTTTGCTTGCGTTAAGAGATGATATTCTGGGTTGTCTTCGACCGAGCCTACGAAGGTTGTTTGTTTATCGGGAGGTAATGATTGAAAATGTGCGATTTTCTGTCAAATCGAGGAAAGAGTCAGGGCTAAGACACGAAAGAGTAGATGTAAACCATAGGTCTCCAAGTTGAGAAAGGGAAAAACAAAATACTACTGACCTCTAAAACTGGTTCCAACGTTTTCATCAAACCTGCTACACTCCGCACATCATCTACTCCACCAAGTTGCATCTTTTCAACTTTTGCTTTGGTCGCCTCCTCATCTTCTGCAGTATCGATAGCACCACTAGTCATTCCTGCCATCTCATCATCCTCGTCGACTGCTTCTTCATCGCCATCGAGCTCCATTTCGCTTGCGCCTGAAAGTCCTGTCGCGTTCCCATTCATGCTTAGGGCGACCTCGTCAGGGTCGGCAAAAAGGTGTGCATTATCCTCCCCTTCACCTTCGGATCCAGAATCCTCAAAATCTTGCAATAATTCATCTGCGAGAGTCGACATCTTAAATGTAACGTTGTTTGTTGTAGTTGGCGCGTGAAGGTATAGAAAATCGATTAGAGAAGAGCTCGAGCCGGAAAAGCGGCCGCTAGCGTAGGTATAGATCATATTACTAATCAATATTTTTGACTATCGCGACACCTTCAAGTCTTTGAACGCGATCCAGAATTACACCAACTATTTCGTCAAGCAATTGAACTCTACCGCCACCATGGAGTCTGAATATGAGAAAGCTCGAGGGCCCCCAAAGGTCAAAAACAAGGCCGCCAGTGCCATCCAAATCTCAGCAGAACAACTTCTACGAGAAGCTGTTGACCGTCAAGAACCAGGACTTCAAGCACCAACTCAGCGGTTTGCTGATCTCGAAGAGCTTCATGAATTCCAAGGGAGGAAAAGAAAAGAGTTCGAGGATTATGTGCGGAGGAATAGGATTAATATGAATAATTGGATGAGGTATGCGCAATGGGAATTGGAACAGAAAGAATTCAAACGAGCACGATCCGTTTTTGAACGAGCATTAGATGTCGACTCTACATCTGTCACATTATGGATTCGATATATCGAGGCGGAGATGAAATCGCGGAATATAAATCATGCCAGAAATTTGTTGGATCGCGCCGTCACTATTCTGCCTAGAATTGATAAATTGTGGTACAAGTATTGTTACATGGAGGAAATGCTTGGTAATATTCCCGGTACACGACAAGTTTTCGAGAGATGGATGTCTTGGGAACCGGATGAGGCCGCTTGGAGCAGTTATATCAAATTGGAGAAAAGATATGGCGAGTTTCAAAGGGCTAGGGAAATCTTCCAAAGATTTACTATGGTACATCCCGAACCAAGAAATTGGATCAAATGGGCCAGATTCGAAGAAGAGTATGGAACTAGTGATTTGGTTAGAGAGGTATTTGGCACAGCTGTTGAAGCTTTGGGTGAAGACTTTATGGATGAGAGACTCTTTATTGCATATGCGAGATTTGAGGCAAAGTTAAAGGAGTACGAACGCGCAAGAGCCATTTACAAATATGCCCTCGACCGTATGGCACGATCAAAGTCTATTTCCCTCCATAAAGCTTACACGACTTTCGAGAAACAATTCGGTGATCGTGAAGGTGTGGAAGATGTAATTATCTCGAAGCGTCGAGTTCAATATGAGGAGCAGGTGAAGGAGAATCCCAAAAATTACGATGCGTGGTTCGACTATGCCAGATTAGAGGAAACTTCGGGGGATGTCGATCGAGTTCGAGATGTTTATGAGAGGGCCATTGCTCAAATTCCACCAACCCAGGAGAAGAGGCATTGGAGGCGTTATATTTATTTGTGGATTTTTTATGCTATTTGGGAGGAAATGGAGTCAAAAGATGTTGAGCGAGCGAGACAGATCTACCAAGAGTGTCTGAAATTGATACCCCACAAGAAATTTACATTTGCCAAGATTTGGCTCATGAAGGCTCAATTCGAGATTCGACAACAGCAATTACAAGCCGCCAGAAAGACTTTAGGTCAAGCCATCGGAATGTGTCCTAAAGATAAGCTTTTCAAAGGTTATGTTGAGCTAGAGATCAAACTTTTCGAATTCGTGAGATGTCGTACCCTTTACGAGAAACATATCGAATGGAATCCAGCTAATTGTCAAGCTTGGATTAAGTTTGCTGAACTGGAAAGAGGTTTAGATGATCTTGAACGTACCCGTGCGATATTTGAGTTGGCAATTAGTCAACAAGTTCTTGATATGCCGGAATTATTATGGAAAGCCTACATTGACTTTGAGGAGGAAGAAGGAGAGTACGATCGCACTAGACACCTATACGAGCGATTGTTGGAGAAGACAGATCATGTGAAGGTCTGGATCAGTTATGCACATTTCGAAATCAACGTTCCAGATGATGATGAGGAAGAGATGGAGGAGGATGAGGAGAAACCAGTTAGTGAGGCTGCAAAAACACGTGCAAGGAAGATCTTCGAACGTGCTCTTAAGAGCATGAAAGATAATGATCTTAAAGAAGAGGTATGTCATACACTTGACCCAAATCTTTTAACACAACATCTAACAAAATCACAGCGTGTTTCTCTCCTCAATGCTCATCTTTCCTTCGAACGTACACATGGTACGGAGGAAGATATCGAGAAAGTACAGAAACAAATGCCAAGAAAGACGAAGAGAAGAAGAAAGCTTGATGATGATAGTTATGAGGAATATGTTGATTACGTTTTCCCTGCTGATGATGAACAAACGAAGAAATTGTCGAATTTCTTGGCAATGGCTCAAAGTTGGAAACAAGCTGGTGGAACGATTGGCGGTGGCGGAGATTAGAATACATTTTAATGACCAGGTTGGAAGAGTCGAACAAAATTGTGTATGTATACCTAGGCCATCATCAATTGAATTGATGATACTTAATTTATGGTACGTTTGAAAATATCACCCAGAACGTCTTCTGCATCAGTGTATGTTCCCACGGTTTCTGCTTGTATGGACACTTTTAGTTTAATTTCATTGAAGTCTTAGCATTACCTGTTTCGGGTTCAAAGCGAATAGACATTCGCATAGGGTGGACTCATCTGCATCATACATAGAAGCCCCTGCGATATCTTAAGATCGACAGCATCTGGAAGAACCTTCAGGGAGGATTCGGATTTCTCTCTGAACTTCAAATCGTCGAGACCCTTTCGACCCAGCAGTAATACGATCATTCAAGGCTGACATCGTTATCCAACGGCTCCCGAGAAAGAAAGATTCGGGCCATCGAAAAGTTGGAGAATTAAGTGATGACTGTTTAAGGTAGACGGAGAGAATGAATGAGTGAAATTTGTTCGGATAAGTTCAACAAAATTCCAATCTTTATTAGGTTAAAAAGTGTGGTAAGTAATGAAGAAATGGATCTACAACTATTATGTCCACAGCTTGTTCTCGATGTTGTTATTTCCCATAAATCTCATTTCGATAAAGAGTCCTAATGTATTCTTCATTCGCCTTTCAATAACTCGACAAAGCCCTCGCCCTTAATCTTGGACCGTACCGCCATATACCCAACGGCGCTGGTATTCCGATGGCAATAGCAACAAACGCCAATGTGCTATTTCCCCACCCATGCCCCAACACTTGATACATCCTCGGCGCAAACAAAGGAAAACCAAAAGCAGTTAAGCTGCGCAGAAATTGTGACGCAGCAGATGCTGAACTCGTATGGTCTGGATATGAATCGATAACGTATGCTTGCAATGCTTGTCCACCAATCTGCATACCAAAACATAATACAAAAGCTCCAAGGTCGACGATGATCCAAGGTGCATGCTTTTGAGCTGCCCACCCATACACTAAAAGTCCAAGTGGTATGAGGACGAATGATGGTATCATAATCGGAACCCGAAATTCCGGCATCTCGACACCATCTGCGCGTTGTTTCATTCTGCGGAAGACGAGATCTAATAATGGCCCTCCAATTTGTGCTCCCACTATTTCACCGAGGCACATGGCAAGATAGTGAAGGCCACTTTTGGAGATAGACTCGTGGTATTCTCCAGTCCAAATATCGGAATAGGTGGAAAGAGTAATATAGGTGATGCCATAATCGAAAGCCGAAAGACAAGCCTGGATCTGAATAATTGGATGGAATAGAAGTAAACGAATGGGTCTAGAAAAACTTCTCATCAATACCCAGGACACTGATCTTCCTGTTCCAAGTGCCTCATCCTCTGTGTAATAACGCGAATTCCCGGTACTACGTCTGAGCTCTTTAGCTTTATGCCGAAGAATTGTTGGACCATGGGTTTCTCGAAACAAAGGGATCGATATCACGATCATTATTGCCTGAAAAATTGATGTTGACCAAAACATCCATCTCCAGGTCGTATATTCCGTGATATAACCTCCGATAATAGGACCAGCAGCTGCACCAAACAGTGGTAACAAAGAATAAATTCCCAAGGATCTGCCTCTCTCATTGGATCTCCAAACATCCCCTAGAACTCCACTTCCTAACGCATAAATAGCACTAGCACCAAGACCAGCCATCAATCTTGCAGCAATCAATAACCCCTTCGTGTGCGCAAATCCACATACAATATTCCAAATCAGAAACCATATACTGGTGGTATGTAACACAACACGTCGTCCATATAATTCTGATAGTGGACCAATAAGTAAGGGACCAAAGGCTGTTGCAAGTAAGTAAACGGACATAGCCATAACAGACTCAAGGGAAGTCATATGGAGCTCAGATGCGACTATGGGAAGTGCAGGTGCCATAATCGTGGATACAGCAATTCGATTGAAGCCGGTAGATGAGAGAACGAGCGTAGTGAGCCATTTCTGGTAGGTCGGCCAGCATTTTGGGTTTGTGGGGTCTTGGGGGACGGTGAATGCTACGAGGTATGCAGCTTCCGCGTCAGCGTATGTCGTGGTAATAGGTGTGGAACTCTTCTCGGAAGCTTTCTCGGGGTCATTATCAGGATCCATTGTTGAAAGCCCGCGTTATGAAAATCGAGGCTAGCCGTCGTGGTAAGCTTTAATATGGGGTTGCTCGGAATGAATTAAAAGCCAAGCTGATGATTTTTTATTCATTTAGTGGCTCATCTCATAGTATATATGCATCTGATGATACACCAGGAACAAGCTGCTAGGCCTAGCTATTCCGTTATCGTAGATTCGTGAGCCTTACACCGGTGTCTGCAAGGGATTTGAAAGTCAAGCTTGACGAAGAGCTGCATGTTCAATTCTCATATCCTAGAGAAACTGTCTATGACGCAGAAATTACCATGTTCATAATACCATAATTTTCATGGGAAATCACTCATTTTCTCAAAGGGGTTTCCCAGCAAAACAACTCTCCTACAAAACTACCATGCAATTCTACATTTATTTATTAGGGTTTAACCCTTTCAAGACATAATCTTCAACTTGGAATCCGAATTTTAAGGGTAAATTGCACACCAAAATTTCCAGAAGAGATTTCGTGCTCATGCATCGCGCTTTTGCTCACATGGAATAAGCGGAATACCATGTACGGAGTACGGAATAATAATGAAGCGCTAGGATCCACACATGTATCGCATCACGAGAAGGGTGCTAGATATGGCAAGCAAGATACCAATCACCGGTATCCAAGGAAAATTATTGGATCGTGATCCTCTGATTGATAAGATATGATTAGATTGTAAATTTATCTGATCTTTTCCTTGCATTAATGTTAGGTAAACATGAAGTAGCCGAGCTCTAGACTCCAATTCGACTACCAGCAGCGACAGCACCTTGCTTTATTGTGGACAGTTTCGAAAACAGAAAGATCTTCATTGTCAAAATCTCATGATTGAATGATATGTCAGGTTTCAACGTTTGTAGTTGGACTGATCCAAAAGCCATTGGCCAACCCTACAGCAATGTAGATTAGCTAGTGCTATCATAAGATATGTCGACTTGAGTGAGCTCACCAAAGATTAATATCAAGCATGCATCATACCCGGTAAGCTCGGTGTTTTCTGTATCTAATCAATCGCCTTTTCTGGGGCGGCGCGAGTGATGGACTTTCTTCTACTTGACCCTCTTCTCGTCGTCTCTTCAACTCCTCTTCTTGCTGTCTTTTCAACTCCTTTTGTTGCTCTCTGGCTTGCTGCTCTCTGGCTTGCTGCTCTCTGGCTTGTTGCTCTCTGGCTTGCTGCTCTCTGACTTGTTGCTCTCTGGCTTGCTGCTCTCTGGCTTGTTGCTCTCTGGCCTCCTTCTCTCTGACCTCCTTCTCTCTGATCTCATTCTCTCTGGCTAACTGCTCTTTGGTTTTCTTTTCTCCGGAGTCTGGAGTACCAGGTGGGCGCGGGGGTCGAATTTCCACTTCTTCTCCTGCCCCGTCGACAGCTCCCCCTTCCCCTCCTCCAGAAGGTTCATTGACTATCTCATCGCCACCATCATCATTTCCTCCACTGTCTCCATCATCATCATTACTATCATCATCACTATCATCATCACTATCATCATCACTATCATCATCACTATCATCATTACTATCATCATCATCATCATCATCATCATCATAATCACTTTCTGAAATCTCACTGAGGGCTTCTCCCCCTTCAACCCGTTCAACAATACCTTCCTCAAATTCTACCTGTAAATTCGGTCGTGCCCAATTTTGCAAACGTCTATACGTCAAACGTATCGTTTCTTCAGCTACTGGTCTTATATGGTCTAAGATTTGAGCTGCAGTCCATCTCTTTTCTACTTCCATTTCTCTTGGCTTTTCAAGCTCGTTAGCCAAAACTTTAGGAAGATGTGGATCGCATAAACCCCATTTCGGCTTATCCTTTATATCTTCCTTTCCGTCTACTTCAGGTCTCTTTGGTCGTCTACCTGAGTGCGACAAAATGTACAATGACATCCCGACACACCAAACGTCATATTTGGCACTTAAAATAAGGTTCCTCGGGCGCTTTGCACACCGTGTTTCCTGTGTCATGCCAGCGGAGCTCTCCATATGGCACATAGGTAGCTTCTCCGAAATCCCCAATTTTTACAATTGGATATGTGTTTGGTTTCCCAGAGTCCTTCAAAAATACGTTGTCCAGCTTGATATCAAGGCAAATAACTTGATTGCGTGAGTGGAACTCTTGTTTCTTATTGAGTTCGTGGTCACCATGAAGGAAACTAAGAGCTTCCATTGTCTGCATATAGACATGCCAAATGAACGCTTCTGGTATTGCTGCGTGCTTGTATATTGCTGGCATATCTTTTGGTTTGTGAGTCCATATAGAACCCTCGGGCTCTCCTGTGCCCCAGCGTGGTCTATCATAGTACTGCGTCACAATATTTTCCAAATTCCCCCACTGGCAATACTCAAAGATATGGCAGTGGCCGTTATCTTCTGGTTGTTGTAAGTCGAAAAAAGCTTCCAAGTTGCAGATAGAAGGATGACTAGAACGTATGTACTGCAAATAACATTTAGTTTCATTGAACCGTTTAGTCATTAAATGCCGTTCTTTCATTGCTTTCGCGGATCTCTTCGAAGCCTCAGAAGAAGGTGTGACAGGAGGAGTTTCGGCTCCCCTCCACGCTGGAGGTTTCATCATTGGCACATCGTCATTTTCTCTCATAAGCCTGCAGGATTTGGGAGTCAGTATCGCTTGTAAACACTAGGCTTTGGAGGGAAAATGAAGTATTCGTGTTGTGCAGGGCATTAGAAGAGGTGTACAAGATGAAATATAATTGTGCTATTTTGAATCGAAGAATAGAAGGAGATAATAAAACCAAAGGGATTAGTGATTGCGTTAAGCTTACTGAGTCTTCATTGCATACTGAACCTTAGTCTCAATATTCTCAATAAGGTATACTGCTCCAAAACCGCCCTCACCGATCTTGCCTATGATTTTGATATTTTTGTTTGTGAACCCTGCGTTTGGCTTTCGCCATTTATTATGACGAAGAGGCGCAGTTGTTTGGTGTATAGCACGCAGAATTTCCACGGCAGCCTGGATATCTTCATGAACTAATTTTCTCTGGGCTCTTTCCTCTCTTTCCTTATCTTCAGCACTTTCTGCCTTCGCTTTCGCTTCCGCTCTCGCCTCCGCCTTCTCTGTTTCCCTTCTTTCTTTGTCATATTCCTCAACTTGATTGAATACCTCTGCCTCTACATCAGCGTCGATCGTAACGAAAATTTCCCGTATCTTTTGTTCAACTGACTCATTAGCAACACCTTGGCCTCTGATTATCTCCAAGACCTTGTCGCTATGATCGAACTTATTCGTAGGGTCTGGCGCTTGCATCTTATATGATAGTTTGTTCTCTGTGGCATATATGAGGGTTGAAATGACCAGAGCGAGTCTCTAAGTAGTCTTCGAAATGATTGTAAATCGGGTGCACAAATGGAATACGCAACATTCGTTTTAAATTCATTCACTGTGAAATGTCTAATGTGCAGGCCGAAATTTCGAGGAAATCACGTTCGGATTTCGATTTCTTGTCAGGAATTTGGTTAAATCCAGCATGATGACAGGAGAATCAACCTAGAAAGCAGCAGATATTCAAGAATTGGAGCAAAGCCACAAAGGAAGATCTATGACCTTCGTCCAAAGTCTTTACGGATCAGCTTTATTGTGCTTTTGTATGGTCTTTGTTATCCAAAAACAATCGATGCTCATGGCATAGTGTCGTTGTTAAGGATTAATGTCTTTGTCAGTTTTGCAGTTGCATAAGAATATGCAAATGGTAAAGATGTTCAATTCCTAGGCCAGAGAAACCAAGGTAACGCCAGCATCCAGAAATTCATAATTACAATACCAGAGAACAATTTATGGGTCTGGATGGGAGGTGTTGCCTAATGGTTTTCCATAAACTTTGATAACCCTAACCTGTTGTTTATCTTTGAGTGGGAGAACCAACCTAATAGCTCGAATTAAGAGCTGCGGAAACCAGAGGGGTCTTGTTGTACGAATTTTCTAAATTTGGTGTAATTACCTATTATATATTATCTTGAACACCCAAGATAACCACTAGGTATCTAAATTATCATTGCATGAAGTACATCCAATAATATATTTCGTATCAAGACATATCATTTCATCATCTCAAACTAAAACACCCCAACTTTTTCGGCTAATCCCCCGTCACAGCCTCTCCGTCCATCATTCCATGTACATAAAACTCTCCTATGAAACCCCATCCCCCCTTGCCTTTCCAGTCATCCTCATCTATTCTCAAAACAATAGGTACTGTACAACCTAGGGATATACAAATCACACCACCTTCGTTTGCCTCATTAGGGATCAATCCGAACAATTCCTTCCCCCTTTCCCCACTCGTTAAGAAAAATCTTCTCTTCCAAACCACCGCTTGTACTCGATCTAAGAGTTGAAGCATGGCTGCCGGTGCCTTTCCTACAGTTTTCATGTCATTAGTATTCCAATCCCCTGACGGATCTCGCGGTAAATATATATCTAGACAATATGCACAAGCTCTCCGGTACCAATTGGGCGCATTGACATCATCGGGTCCATGATCCCCTACGAGAGTCCTCCATAGTGCAGCATGTGGCTCATAATTTTCTGTCAAGGGGTCTTCCTTATATCCCCCCATTTTCAATACTTCAGCTGTAGTTACACCTCCATTCACCACATCAGATCGTTTTTTATGACATCCAGCTGAAATCCTTCAGCATATACGATATCATCGAATTTGAGTCGGAGTGGTATATCCTCCTGCTTCCTCGCATATACAGGTTTTACACCGGGTTTGCTTGGATTGATCGGATCAATTTCATCGTCCTTAAGATCATAATGATTTTTCTTGCCGAAACGTATACGAGGTGCTAGTCTAGAGCATGCATTATATTGGGGACGACCTGACTCATCTACAAAACTATCTTCATTAATCCTTCCATTTTTTGCTTCTCTTGGCGAGCCAAATGCATACTGATCAATACTGGTAATCCAAGATGGCATTTTCTCGTCTTCGAATGTGCTTTCTACCTTTTCCCGAGTGTTTTTAAGCTTAGGTCTTGGGGCCCAATGGCGACAAAGAATATCGAGGGAGTTGGACTTTTCAATATAGTATTCTATGAAATCCGAATAGACATACGAGAGTCACTTTTGGTAGTTAGGCTGTTGGCGTGGATCCAAAACTGCCGTTGAGGGGCCTGATCGTGTGTAGAACAATGTGGTGAATAAATTGAAGAATGGCTATACTACATATTTCAAGAAAACTGATAGGACTTTGATCATACCGCGTCGCCTTTCAGAATCTAGCCACCGCCTTCCTGGATCAAGTTTAGAGCCCAAATTCCCAGTATCTTTAGCAATGGCTAAGATTGCGAATATCGTATCCCTTGGATCGATTGCTTCAAAGGTGAGAAGCAGTGAGGAAACTAAAATTTCTAAACTCGATAATCGTTGCTCGATTCGCCCATCGTCAGATCTGCGGAATAAGCGAGAGGTAGCAGTAACCAGCGTATTAGCACCAAGAGCACGAGCGTCAAGAGCACCGAGATATTTCGCTGGCTTCCTCAATTTCTCAAAGTCGGTGCTCATAGATTGGTTGAGAATGTGCTTCATTCTGGGCAATTTCATCATGAACAACGCAACTGCATCAGCAAATTCGGTCCATTTCATCTCTTGATCTGCATACCGAATCGACGCATTCTTTGCGAGAGCAAGTTCTTGTATTACCCATCTCCTTGTAAACCAATCATTTTTCATAAGATTGATAATAAGCATCCAATCTTCCCAGTCATCTTTCCTGTCAACGAAGCGATCCAGTACCTCGAGATTTAGAACACTTCTCAATAAACTGAATGTGCGCTTCGGATCATTAGTCGCGCCCTGCTCATCACTTATTCCCAACCAAATACAAAAGCTCTTCGCAAATGTGTAAACTTCGTGCATTCTCGCAACCTGCGCGGCCTTTTCCTTATTATTTGCTTGATTTATGCATATAGCATCACACCATAGATGCACCTCATCTTGCTCCGATCGTAGTTGCAAGAGAGCTACTCTAAGATTCTTTTGAATAAACCTCGTGCTGAAAGGCCATACAGCATCCCATTCTTCCCCAAATTCCTCGTTGTAAATATAAATTTTGTGCACCGCATCGTCATCTCCCAAATGGTAAGATAATGCCGGATACTTCAGCTGAATAAATTTTGACTTAGAGTTTCCGTCACTGTCTGGTAGGGCGCTGGTCAATAAGATGCAAAAAAATTGGAGAGTCTCTTCTACCAGGTAGGATTCGTAAAACTTGGATATCCTCGTTGTAATTGATATCTTTGTTTTTGTAATATCCCACTTTTTGTGCTACCACGGAATGTATCACATTTCGTAGGCGATTTCGAAGATAGTTTGCGCGAATCACTGGCTCCTGAAAAGCATTGTATCGACTTTAATGTTGTACAGGCTCTGACGTTCCTGCTCTGCTTTTTGGATCGGAGTTTGGCATATTGACTCTTTTTACATTGTCGCAAGTCCATTTGTAAGATCAAGATTTCACAATCAATTCTATTTTTAAGGCTTTTGAGTTGAGCAATCGAATTTTCGAGGCTCTGCGTTTGTAACCACAAATCACGGAACGCTGATTTCGGCCCGCGACCTGTACCTGTATGGTCCAGGGTTACAACAATATCAGCAATGTAACCATCATGATTGTCAGCTGAGGAATTGGAGATTTGACAGCCACTCGTTCAAGCCATTCTCCAAGATTTCGTTCGAATTATGGGATCTTTTTCCTAGCTGGAATAGATTTTCAGTCTTTTAACAGGGGATTGCTACCATTCTCTTCTTTTCAGATGTATTGATAGGGAACAAAATATTCTATTGTACCACTTGCAGTGAGATGATTGTGAAATCGCAAGTGACTAGATTCACCCCCAACAGACTTCGAGAAAAGTAATCGTCTTCCGTAAAAAGGTAGATATTTGATTGTTTCTAATCGAATAGCCACGTTGATCAGTCTTGCAAGTTGAAATTGACAAGAGATAGTATCGATTCTCTTCTTTCCCACTCTACTTCTCTTTAGCTTCACAGTAATCTGACCACCATTTATTTGATCTATTTTAGTATGGCTCAATCTTTGTCGATCGACAAATGATATTTGGATGAGAAGAACGAGGGAAGTCGACTTACTTAACATTTGCTTTGCGGGGTAGCAATTGATGAAGTGGAAAAAGTGCTGACAGAATTAAAGAAAACTTTCTAGATAATCTCGAGGAGGAAGTCCTACTGTGAAGAAGTTGGAGGAAATTGAACAGGCGGCTCTCGATCTTCCCAACACCCAGGTGCCCTATCCACAGCAATACATACATGTCCCGCTTAGCACAAACATCGTTGATCGAGTAGAAGTAGAATCCTGCAGCTCAGGAAGCCTCGAATCTGTCTGACTGGTAATGGGTTCACCCTCAAAATTGTTTTCTTTGTCCATATTTATCCCGCTCTCCTGTCTGTGCCATACTCGGATAATACTCGGGGAATGCCTTTCTGGCGTATTGACTCTATATTCTGACTACTATATCGAGAAAGACATCCTACCTCCGTCCGACAAAGCACTCCTCACTCTTCTCTCCCTTCCCCATTCACGATCGGCAACAAAATCCGGATGAACAGTGAAATCAACCATATGCCCCAGCCCACCCACGACTTTCTCCTGGGCTACATTACTCGAGGCGACTACATCCTCCACTTTCCCTATTTTCTAGCCAGAAATCTTTCACAACTGCTTCTCACGAACTGGCTTCGATATCATGACGAAATTTGCCGGCCTCTGATTCCAAGATCTCATGTGTGGGTGGTATACTGGGAATCTTTATCGTTCCCGCTTTCAATATAACATCAAATGCTTCATTAAGAATCGCAATACTCGTTTGTGATGTCCCAAATAGATGCCTGACAAAAGATACCATTTGATATAGACCACCACCAATACCAATAGAAGTGAAACTCTGTGGACCCGCCCAAAAATACATAAAAACATTGAACGAGACCGCAACCAATCATATTTCAACTCTGACAAGTCTGAAAACATGGAGTGAACGGGTAGCCATAGGTAAAAACACGCTGCAGGCTGCCCGTCTATGTGTAGGATAACCGAAGATAGGCCGGACTTACAAGATCTATTTCGAATCCCACTTTAGATGATGAAATTGGGACAAATAATCGTGCAACACTTCGTTAGAAACTGTTGCTGCAAAGTTAGATATGGTCGTTGACGCTCTATGCTCCAGTGGTAGAAGCCTTGTACTACCTTGAGGGCTTTCTCTTCCGGACGAGCATGTATAATGTACCGTTTTTCTATAATTAGAACCCAAATATACAACGAAAGAAGGAGAGAGTCCTTCATTTATGCATGTCGATGCACAGTCAGGCTTGAGGGGTACCACGGTATCAGCCACCCCATCGCCCAAAGTATTGCGATTCCCAAACGAGTAATGATCAAATTTCAGACATGCAACAAGACAACAAAAATACACCCTCAACATCATTCATCAATCTCGCATACACTCGAATAGGAAATGATTGATTCTCAGAGACGCAACAAAATAACAATGTTACCTCAAATTTCGGGCCTAGACCCCCTCAGAATGGGAACACGGAAGGCCCGTGATCAAACTGGGTAATCTCCACAGCCGATCGATTTCAGAAGATCTGCAACAAACTTCACTCGCAGCCGAGCACAGGCGACCCGTCCCGAAATTGGATTGAATAGAGAAGATCAAGCGATTAGACGTGCAACAAACTTCAAAGGGTGGAGATTTAAGCAGCAATGATTTGATGGCTCTAAGCGAGCTATGAAAAACAGGAAAACAAATGATTAGGTTGGATGTACAGCCAAGGCGAATTTCATGTCAAGAGTTCGACGGTTTCGTACTTGTGTAGGCGAGCTGTCGCAGAAAGAGAAAATTTCCGGAAAAATCAAGCGATGAGATTTGCAACAAAGGAAAGAGTATACAAGCTGAGGTATGCCATTTGACTGGATTGGGTGACACGGAGATGATCATGAATTTTCAGATGTGCAACAAAGGACTCGTACTCAATATTCGGACAATCTAGTATTGACATCGTCGGAATCAAATCCTGGTTGGCTTTGACCAAAAAAAGGTTGTAAGATTGCAACAAAAATATGCCTCCGTTCCAAGCGATGAATCTCCGAGTGTATCTAGATTGGGAGATTGAGAAAGACGATCTTAAGATTTCAGATGTGCAACAAAAAGTCGTGTAGTATGTTTCTTGTTCGGAGAAGATCTAAATGAGGAGAAAAATAAGGAACATCAAGCCATCAGGTCGGCAACAAAATGATGTGGTGTGGAAACTCATTTCGGACACCGACCAAATCCGGCCATGTTCGAAGATGATCAAGATTTCTCAGACTTGCAACAAAAGCCTGAGAAAGATCTTCCTCATACTTTACAGTAGTGATTGGAAAAATAGAAGTGGCGATCAATATAAGATGTGCAACAAACATTTCAACATTTTAATCTCGGAGTTGGCTGTCGCGAGAGTGTAAGAATGTTCTCCTTAAAAGGGAATTCACGATAGACGATCGTATATTTCAGATATGCAACAAAAGGTAATCTATCGCTCTAGATTACTAAAGACCCTTTATACTAAGAAGTAATGTAAACTAGAAAGAGAAGGGAGTATCGTTGATCTTTCCGTAAGATGTGCAACAATCTCCAGTTTGTGTCCCTTTCTCCTCTCTAGACTACAGTCTTTTCCACTGCCGATCTCCATCCCAAGCCTATAGATATTGCACCCCAGAGTTTTCCAATCCAAATAGGAAATAAATCATAGCTGATCACTTCATAAGATATGCAACAATAGAATTTTCTTGCTCGCCTGGCTTGAAATTTGTCCAAAATGGGAGTTTTCAATTAAAAGCGTGGTTCCAATGATCTGCCAATGTGGCCTGATTTCTTGGACGAATGGGGAATACGAATTTCATGATTTAGACGAGTCTAGATCTTTCGCTAGCTCTTGCTTATTTTGTACATGAGGCGTCTGATCCCTTCTTTCGGATTCGTTTAAAAGTGGCTTGGTACTGCACGTTCCTTTACCATCAGGCTAATACCAATCAAATGTTATTATTCTTGATAGAAAGCTGGTTTTCTAGTTCAAATAGCAATTCTTGTCGATATGCAACAAATGTCACGCCCACCACCAAGAATGTCGAATTCCATGCTTTAGGTCATTTAGAAGCTTTGATTCTTCTAGTGCACGTGGTCAGTTGTTTGTTTTAGGCGCCTTTAACGAATGTACAGGATAGCCCGTGGCCCACGGGCTGTGGCTCGTTTGAAACTAATGTAGTCACATTCAAGATATTTGGAATTTGAAAGTATAAATCTAAGTTTAATCAATTCGAAATTTCGAGTTGTTGATCACAACTTCCCTTTATTTCCTCCCCTCCTTCATTGTGCGTTGCGTGTGTTGATCATTTGCCTCTTCATAACACCCGTGTTTGCCGAAGGATGTGCAGTTTTACAAAAAGAAAATTGATTGATCGGCGGAGACCCCGCCAAAGGATGGACAACTCTCGGATAATCGGATTTGAAGCATAACCCTTTGGACGAGTGTGGCTAATTTGCATAACAACCAATTAGATATTAGATATTAGGTATCAAACCCTTCAGCAAGGGTAGTTTAGATGTAGTATTTATTCAGCCAGTTAGAGTGGATTAGACGTCGAAATTAGCATGCAATGCTTTGCAGCTACAGTGTCGGAATAGGACAGCTAAACGATTAACGATGTGATAAATTCATATTGTCATCGTTCAACGACGAGTTAGTCGTGTTATTTAAGGTTTGTCATTCGTAGAGTGGATATCAAAATTTCATTTTTTAGTAATGATATACCCTTCGCAAGTATTTATCAATCTCTCAAGTTTGATGTGATACTTCGCATCAACTTCCTTCATCTTTCGGATAATATCGTCGAAAGGTTTCCTTTATAACCTCATGAAATAAAAACGTGAAATATTTGATATTCACGTCGTACTAGAATCATGGGTTCGTAGCCTACGATCAAAGGATGATCAACGAGCAAAGGTATCCTGTTGTCGCATCAAATGACATCCATGTCGTACTAATTAGAATCCTGTATTGTGACCACAAAAAGGTAATGGCAGTGTGCAAATCCAGCTTGACCCCTCTTGCGTATACCGCGCGGCGATTCTTGAATCTCCAGTTCATGCTGATAATGACCATAGCTCATCAATAGTCATAATCATGAACAGAATCAACTCTATGACCTGATGTGAATTGTCAGAAATTAGCCTATCGACAATGCTCATTGCAGATCAACATACCTATAACATATAATTTCGTATATTCCAGAAATCGAATAAAAGTAATGACATCGTAGAGTTATATGTACTTTCAACGTGGCTTTGGTTTTCGAATTACAACCTTTGTCCCTTCTAATTGCCATCCCACGCTATACGCCTCAGTCAAAACGCTCCAACTAGAATCGGTAAGTTGCTCCAGGGAATTTAATTCGATACTGAGGTACGTTTTCCCAATAGACTTTAAAGCATGCAGCTTCATCTCCTCCCCCGCAAATTCCATGATCTTTGCCTTATAACCATCAACCTCCCTCTTTACCTTCCAGAATAGAAAGTAATTATCGTGAGCAATCCCTTTCAAAACTTCGTCGACTTTAGGGTCTCGTAACCCAAGTGCGAGTCTGATGGAGTATGCCTTTGCCAGGTCCGATTGCCTGCAAGCCAAATCTAGCACTTGATATGCTGCAAATTCCTGAAGTTCGGTGCTTGATAGTGGATGTTTTGGGTGCATTACTTGAAGTAGATGGCGCATTGCTGGATGATACGATTCCCAATGTTTCAGCAATATTGACAAGCGTATGCAAAATATATATGCTTGAATCGAGAAATCATCTATTCTTTTCGATGCCACGATGCCTTCTCGAAGTTTCCTCATTCCCATTGTTATAGCGTCGAGTTCGTTTGTATCAGGTTTGCCATTAATAAGGTCTGCGGGGTTTGGCACTGTTTGTGTTGTTGGAGCAGCATCGCGATTCGCATTATCTTGTGCAATATTCAGACGCGCAAGCTTCCGGTTTAGTTCGTCTCCTCTGCGAGCATCGGCTGCGAATATCAAGTATCGTTCGACTATCTTGTTGTAGAAACTTTCCTGGGTTTTATAGTCAAGGAGCCTAGCGGGGCAGTAAGTAAATAAAGGCGGAGGATAAGATTGGCTGCAAGGACGTACTGTTTATCTCCCTTGGATCTTAAGCCCATCTCCTCGAAAATATCCTGCTTGACGGGCTTTAGCCGACTCCATGATGAGTTACGTCCACCTTTGGTCGACATCGAGAAAGAGAACAAATATCGACAATGTTGCTTGTTTGATGTGATGCCTCTATTTTATATGCATGAGTGAAAATGAACACTCTCGAGCTTAGCTCCAATGTCCCTCGTCATCAATTGCTGCTTTAAGAAGGAACTCCCAACATTATTTTTGATGAATCTGATAAGAATTCCAGTACCTGGGTAATTATCATCCCAGCTTTATCCATAAAAATAATGGATTTAATATGTTAAATCAATCGTTTACTCCTTTAGTTGTGATTCTACTTGCAGCGATTGATTTCATTTCATTTCAAGGTAATCAATCGTAAGCATAAGCTCACTCACTGGCATTAAGATGTCGACCCGTCAACGAAGACCATCGACGACATCGACCACAGAACTTCTTTTCGAAACAGCCAAAAATATTGAAAGGAGGGTCGAAAATTCTCTTACAGTACTTTGGGATGATCTTCCCTCGTGGCAACAAGACAATCATTACATTAGATCTAGTTATCGACCTGCAACATCATCTTTCCAAAAGTCCTTCGCATCCCTAGGTTACATTCACAATGAATCAGTCAACATCTATTCGCACTTGATTGGAGCCGTAGTATTCACACTTTCGGGATTTCTCTTATATACAATCATTAAGCCTAGATATGCGTCCGCTGAAGTCGCTGATGTTCTAGCATTTAGTTGCTTTTTTGCGGGAGCTGCATTATGTCTTGGGATGTCGGGGACTTATCATACCATCTCTAATCATTCTCCCACTGTTGCTAAGTTTGGCAATAAGTTAGATTACTTGGGGATCGTTTCTCTTATCACTGGGAGTGTTATACCTGGGATTTATTATGGTTTGTATTGTCATCCACATCTATTCGAATTCTACTCCACAATTGTAAGTCGTTTCTACAAGATGCATTCAATTTTCACTTGGCTCATGATTCATTCAGACGGGTGTCCTTGGAGGTATTTGTGCAGTTGTAGTCATGCTTGAAAGGTTCAGAACCCCTGCTTGGAGACCTTATCGAGCAGGTATCTTTGTGGCTCTGGCGCTTTGCGGGGCCGTCATTCCAATAATGAATGGGATACAACTTTATGGGTTCCATGCAATGCGTGAACGGGCGGGCTTGACATGGTTGCTACTCGAAGGGTTCTTTTACATTATTGGTGCTTCATTATACGCGGTAAGTATTCCAAAGGTGTTTGAGGGAATTGTTTTCTGATGGCAACTAGGCTCGATGGCCTGAACGGACCTCACCAGGTTCTTACGATATTTGGGGAAGTTCTCATCAAATATTTCATATGCTTGTCCTTGCGGCAGCTGCTTCACATTTGTACGGCTTGACTATAGGTTTCGATTATTATCACAATGGCCTTGGACTGAAATGCTGAATCTCGAAACGTTGGTTGCGAGATCTTTATGTTTGGATGCTACGGAATATTTCATTTACCGGTCGATTGAATCTTAGTCTTCAAGTTGAATGCTTGTTAGGGATTTAGACGCGACAAAGGACGCGAATAGGGGCTTCGGCATGTAAAGAAGACGACTTAGCGTGGTACCTTAGATGGTCAAGAAATCAGCCACATCAATAGACGCAAATACTTAGTTAGACTGGGACTAGAGAATTATACAATACAAGATATCATGCTCAAGTAATTGAAATTGAAAGCGGGTATTTCGAACGGTTGTGAGGACAAAATAGTTCATTATCCAAAAATAGAAATTCAGCATGCCTCGGTCCGGCAATCAAAAATCCGGGGAAGCTGTCGTTCCCCGCCTTAATTCATACACTAGGAAACCTCACAAATACAAACAAATGCCACCGCTCTTGCTACCTCTGACTCCAAATTCCTATTAATCAGAGAACTATACAATGGCGTCTCGTATTGCTCAAATTGCTGGTCATCTCAATTATCCCAAGGGATTACTTGCTGGTCAAGTAGCTATAATTACCGGTTCTGGCCAAGGTATTGGTGCGGAAACTGCGAAACTTTTCGCGAATGAAGGAGCCAAAGTGATTATATCTGATATAGATGGCGGTCGGTACCTTTCAATTCGTTATTTATCTCAATGACACTAATACTGACCCAATCTCCCTCGCAGCCAAAGCAAAATCTGTCGCCGACGAAATCAATTCCGCAGCAAGCGGCCGCGCAATCGCAGTTCCAGGCGACATGCTTGATGCCGAATATCTCAAAGTGCTTGTGAAGAAAGCTGCAGAATTTGGAAACGGAAAAATCCATATAATAGTAAATAATGCGGGATACACATGGGATGGCGTAATCCACAAAATGACCGACAAACAATGGGAAAACATCTTGGCTCTTCACAACACCGCCCCTTTTAAACTCATTCGTGAAGCCGCGCCCTATTTTCGCGTCACAGATGGTGAACCGAGATGTATAGTAAACATATCCTCGACATCCGGTGTTCATGGCAATGCCGGCCAAGCCAATTACGGAGTTGCGAAATCGGGAATTAATGGACTTACGAAAGTGATTGCGAAGGAATGGGGTCCAAAGTTTGGTGTAAGATGTAATAGTATAGCATTTGGACATATATTGACGAGATTGACTGCTGCGAAGGAAGAGGGGGCTTTTGTGACGACGCCGGATGGAGAGAAAATTGCGCTAGGGATACCGAAGGGTCAGGGGAGTCAGGGGAAAGATGCGAATTTGGATATTCCGTTGAGGAGGGCGGGTACGGCGGGGGAAGCGGCGAGAAGTATCTTGGCGGTCGCGAGTCCGTTGTTTGGGTACGTGACGGGACAGGTTATTATGGTTACAGGAGGGAGGAATATGTAGGTGTGTTTATATATAATGGAGATGATGGATTGTTTTGCTCCGGGGTATGGTTGCTTTACTTATGTTTGGGTGAACATACCTTTTAAAAATAGGTCATCATTTTTCGAACGTTTTAGAGACCTTATTAATTCAGATGGTTTCCCGGTTCGATGTTTCTCTCGATAAGTATGAGAGTTTCAGAGGTAATCACGCATATCGGCACCAGCTCATGGATTAACTTACGTACTTTTCTGTGTGATCAGCTATATAGTCTACGTGGGAGCTCAACCCAAAGCGGAGGCTATGGACAAAACCCTTGCATCAGTCACTAAATTATTTTGTTGCATATTTGACATGGTAAGATTCTGCTAAAAAGATTGTATACAAATCATAAAACAAAATTACTGATATTCTCTCCAACACCAAGCACTGCCACCAAATAATAATATTAGTATTACCCTATGACTTCAAGTCACAATCTTGCCAAACCTTCCAATACTCGAACAATTCAACACCAAATGTTTTTAACGGAACTCTGGAAATATCCTTGTCAATTGTAAAGCGTTTTCCTTATCCATCCATCCAGGTATTCATCCTCGGCTATAGCGATCAAAGTCTAGCTAAGAACTGGTCCAGCAGTCCTTCCAGACTATTGCAAACGGGTTTCTAATAAACTTTATATGCGTTAGCTAACCATGTAGCTTCTGGGTGAAGATTCGACTGCAGGTAGTATACCTCAGATTGAGTAGAATCCGGTGTCGAACCAGAATATGGACGTACAGAATCACCTTGGGAGAGAAAATAGAGAGCGATATTGTCGCTCAAATTTATGTAAAATTCGTAACATGTCTAACCAGTATAATCAGAACGCATAGTCTAAATTCATCAGCTTTAATCCCTTCGCGAGGCACTAGAGTATAACAGTAACTGGGAGATGACAAAGCGAAAAGCAGAACCTGAGCTTGGGCGATTTTCGGAATACCCATAGGAATGTAAGAAACCCTAAGCTACACAGTATTCCTGCAGCTATGAAAAAGGCTTTCCATGATGCACCGCTTCCGGTCAACTCGTTGATATTCATACCGAAAAACGATGTAACCAAGGATGTGGGGAGAAAGATGAACGCTAGAACCGACAACCTCCCCAAAGTGTTTGTTTTCTGGATCGATTTCCTTGATTCTTGCAGCGAAAGGTTTCCAAAATTTAATTGAATTGTGTCGCGAACATATTGTTCGAGCTCACGAGCCCTTTGTAACCTTTTTCGATGGCATTCAATAACACGTTTTAATTTGTCGTTTTCATGAATGCTTGACAGACTTTCTTGATAGTCTTCAAGGTTTTGAGTGATCAGTTCAAACCTTCAATTATGCCGCGAGACTGGCTCCATAATTCAGCGATTTTCCTATCTTTAGAAGCCGGGCTGGCAATCTCTAACCATGAAGGACCCTCACGTTCAGGGTCAAGCCAACACTGAATCTCATACTTCAGTTTTCCAAGGTGATAGAGAAAGTACGTTTCCAAGTCTCCGATTAGGAAAAGCAAAAGTTCGATTGGATTTGATTCATTGGATTGTGCATTCAAGTTCGTAACATCGTTCCAGTTACTAATAAAGGACTGCACAACGGTATCCGCAATCTGTCGAACGATGTTCCCTCGCGAGTTCTTAAATGGGTCAGACCCGTAACAATCCAAGTCAAATTTGATATTCGCGTCGTATTTAGCTTCTAGAATTTCGTATGTTGTGCTAAAAGCTGAGCGGAGGGCTAGTTCCTCATCAAAGCAATTCTAGATATGATGGCTCTGTATTGGAGGAAGTACAAGAAGGACGACCCTAGTGCTCGTTTCGGATGGTATTATAGCTAGCTGTTCATTGAATAAAGAGGGCGTTGGAACAAAGTTAACGGGATCGGTAGAATCAACACAGCTCGAGTCGGAGTCTTTAGCCTGCCAATTGAATTTTTGGTAAGAGATAGATTTGGCCTCCGATCCTTGTACCAAAGTAATATCGGCAATAAGAGTAACCAAGGGAGCAACACCCGTCTTCATAAACGATTCGAGTTGGGAAAGACGTCTCATCTTGGTATAAATGGATAAACTTGGAGCAAATAGTTGTCCTGCTTTGACATGAGATAGAAACGAAGGAGGAGACTCTTCGATCTGAATTATCCACGCAAGAGGTGACATATAATTATAAGTTTTCAATACATATGCGTAGATAGTTCAGTAGAGATATGGAATGTTTTGCGCGCTTAATAAGTATCATTGTTCCGCAAAAAACCCCTACTTTAATCTAAATCCTTGGCCGTCAGTATGGTAGCTATGAAATAATACAAGCCAACCGTCAATCATATCTTTATACTACTTCATACCATTCGATTGATGAAGACGTGCATCTTTAAACAAGGTAAGCATGGAAGACCAGGCCATGGCGACTACAGCGATGACCGCATGATATTAGCGGCCAATGGGGGTCAAGGGTTGTAACCCAATAAAGTCGATGCTGTACTCTGGATTTGAATCTACCTTACTCGGGCTCACTGGCCTTTCAATATACCCTTGGCTGTCTTAGAGTTTTCCAATACGCATCTGACTGCATGATTATTCTTTGGGAATGTCGATCACATAGAGAAGCGCTTAATGTTCATTTTATCGAGACACTTCTACTATTTTGACTATCATATCCGCTCAATTCTGTTACACAAATTAATAGTCGGCTCATTCATTAAGTGTATCTACCCAAAAACTACTGTGCCATGCGAATCAAAAGAGCCTCGATATTGCCTGTCCAAAATTAGACCTCCAATGAGCTACACTGAGAAGTGAACTACAATATTTCGCGGATATAGTGCATAAGTAGGATATCAAACCCAACATCGGTATTATCACAATATGAACCATTGTGATAGTCAAGGATGACAGGATCGTATCAAGGATAAATACACATGACTAAGATGCAATTTTCAAGGCTTTGCTTTGCAACGCGAGAGCAAGTTGTACCCGTGACTTCAACGATTACAATCAGCATGTTGACTTCGTGGCGCTTGCCAAATACTAGCCTGATTTTCGTCATTTAAGATCCTATAAACTCCAAAGACTAGAAACATCTAGATCCAGCTAATATGAGTGACTCTATTGAGATGGTCTTGAGGGAAAGTCGTCGGTTCCGACTTTGCTGAAACGGAACCAGGAAAAGTCACAACCTTTCAAAGTCGGTGCCTTAGTCTTGTTGATCTCAAATTGAAAATGATTTTCAATTACAAGGTTACAAGCCGGAGGATTTGGAAATGCTTGGGATATATGCAATTGATTGTGTATCCAACTTCCATCCATCAACTTTATGGTGACGGACGCGATAGCGACGCGGCCGATGTGCTTACTAAGCGAGCCATGTCGGATTGTCAATTTTGTGGACACGGTGCACCTGAACCCCATCGAGCTCCACGAGAAGTCAACAACCACACTCCTTTAACAACTTAGACTTTTAATTGAATAGTCCCGATTGATTCTCGACATACACCTTCCTTTATCTACAATAATAATCATCCAAAATGGCACCAAAAGCAACCAAAGACAAATACTCCGTAATTCTTCCTACCTACAATGAACGTCGCAACCTTCCCATCATTACATGGCTTCTTAATCGCACATTCACCGAGCAGTAAGTTTGCGCCAATGGCTCGCACTTTTGTGCGCATTGAATTTTTCAGACGGCAGCTAATTGAATTATAGAGGACTCGATTGGGAGCTCATCATCGTTGACGACGGTTCCCCCGACGGAACTCAAGTCGTAGCCAATCAACTTGCCAAAGCTTACTCCCCTCATGTTCTCCTCAAAGCTCGCGCCGGCAAGCTTGGTCTTGGAACGGCATATGTTCACGGTCTTCAATTCGTCACCGGGACCTACGTTATTATTATGGACGCGGATTTCTCTCACCACCCTAAATTCATCTCCCAAATGATCGCGAAACAAAAGACGCTTTCTACAAATGGTGGATATGATATTGTTACTGGCACAAGATATGCCGGTGATGGAGGTGTATTTGGATGGGATTTGAAGAGAAAGTTGGTTTCCAGGGGCGCCAATTTATTCGCTGATACCGTTTTGAGACCTGGGGTTAGCGATTTGACGGGAAGTTTCAGACTATACAAGAAAGCGGTTTTACAGAAGGTTATCGAAAGTACGGAAAGTAAGGGATATACTTTCCAGATGGAAATGATGGTTAGAGCTAAGGCTATGGGATGCACGGTGGCCGAAGTTCCAATCAGTTTCGTGGATCGTGTTTATGGAGAGAGTAAATTGGGTGGTGATGAGATTGTGGAATATGCAAAGGGTGTCTTGAATTTGTGGATGAAGGTTTAGGTTAAAGGTGTACGTGGATATATTGTATGCATGGTGGATGGAGTTGGTGGTTTTATTGGGATCTATAATGGTCGGATCTTAGTTCTTGGAATTCGATGATGTATACTATCATATGGTTGGACTGGTGCAATTTTGACAATGAAACTTCCTTTTCACTCAGCAGTCGAGTGGTTGCATCTTATTTAAGTTGGGGGTGAAATTTCACTATTTTTGCCATCATTCATGGGTCTCCACCGACCCCTTTCGCTGCTGGTTTAGTATTGAACAATTGAATAGTGGCATATCGCGACAACTGACATAAATTATTTCTCAGTTATTATGTCATCCGCAATTTTCTCGGCAATCATATAAACAGAAGCTTGAGGATGTCCAGGAAGCGCAAAGGGAAAAATCGAAGCATCAACGACTCTTAGCCCGTCCACTCCAAATACCCTTCCCCTCGAATCTACGACCGCATTTGTATCTCCAGTTTTACCCATTGCGCATGTAGCACTAGCATGCCACATTGGAGCCGAATTATGTTTAATATAATCCAAAATTTCTTCGTCTGTTTGTACCACTACTCCTGGAAGAATCTCAGGTCCTATCTTAATAGACTTAGCTGGGTCGCTGTCCCATATTTGTCGAATGCGTTTGAATATTGCTACTGCGACTTCAGAATCTGCAGGGTTACTGAACCAACCAAGATCGATTACAGGTGGATCTGACATGCTATCGCTATGGATAGTGATATTGCCGCGGGAAAGGGGAGCGGTAAGTACTCCGCCAAAAACACCAATTGTAGAGAAATTGTCACCTCCAAAACCTGCTCCTACATATTCTGCTTCTGGCCAGTCAGATGGGAAATATTTTAGTGATAATTTTGTCTGTTGTGAGAAATTTCCTCGCAGTTCTTTTGGGATCCTTTCGAAAGATAGGTAACCAGCCGCCGAGCTGTATGGCCCGCCAGCATTTTCGTAATATTGTTTCAATATCTCGGCAGAGTTGTTCGGATTTGCTACAATACTTCCAGCACTGGGTGTGTTTACTTGGTTGAGTACAGTGAATGAAACTTGATCCCATAGATTTTGTCCCACTCCTGGAAGTTCTGAAATCAATGGGATGTTTTGTTCCTCAAGTGCAGGGCGCGGGCCGATTCCTTCTCCACATTAGCATGTTGTTCTAAATGTTGAGAGTAGCTTCTCACCAGATATCATAAGTAATTGTGGTGAGTGAAAAACTCCTGCGGATACGATAACTTCTTTATTTGCATGAATGGTGTATTGACATCCTGCTGTCGATACTTGAACTGCATTTGCTCTTTTTGGTGAATCAAAAGCGAAAAGAATCTTTAGGGCTTGAGTATGGGCATGCATCATGATGTTCGTATTCTCAATGGCTTCTTCTAAGAAACTTGACTGCGAAGATGATCTTAAAGCATTCTTGGGTTCAATGGTGGAAGGGACCCAAGCACCATGACCTGATAAAGAACCACTGCTGAAGCCAACTGAACTTACTGGAAGACCAATAGACTGTACAGCTTTCGCAAGTGCATTTATCGTGGGATCAACCCAATTGTTCCAGGAAACCTGTAGCGGTCCTCCAAAAGAGTTGTCAAAGGCTGTAGTGTCGTACACTACAGTTGCAGATGTCGAGTTTCTTTTGGCAATATCAGGTGGAGTCAAATGACAAGACTTCTTGTAATACGGAAGAAGGTTTTCAAAAGTGAAGCTCTCATCTCCTACAAGTTCAGCCCATTTCTGATACGTACCAGAGGTAGCACGATGGTATGATAACGCATTCAGTGCTGAAGATCCTCCTAGCGTTTTTCCTCGAGCATAGTGTATTCGCCGGTTCCCAGCATTTACCTGTGGTACAGAAAATAGATCCCAGTCAATGAGCGGTTGTTTAGGATAATCTTCAGTTGAGTAAACCAAGGGCATTTGTAGGCTTCCATATGGGACGATGCTATAGTTTCCATTGTCTTGTTCGTAAAAACCACCTGCCTCGATTACGCCAACAGATGCTATTTCTGCGAGCCTTGATGCAATGACCAACCCCGCTGTTCCACCTCCGACCACTGAATCTATGAGCTTACATTCTTTAGGTACTCAATGATCTCACGTACCAACATAATCATAAGTAGCATTTCCAGGAACAGCGAAAGCACTAGAACGAAGTCGATGTTGAGTTTGTGCAGTACCAGCTACAGATTGTATGAGCGCAGGCAATATCGATACCCAAGCACGAAACATTGATGTTATTTATCGTATTGGAAATGGTTTATCGAGTGTCAATCGCGAAGTCTATGAGCTTGTATATTCATTTTGATGTCTCGGGGGATACTTTGACCCGGGCAAAATCTCCCCACTGCCAAGTGTCAGCAGTACATCCGGATAATATCCTGAGACGAATCACATCACCGAGGACTACTTTAACACTATAGTACTAAGATTATCTGAAGTATTAAGAACTGGTCTGCTCCACAGTTTATACTGTATATACGCGGCTTGCAAGCCGTCCGCAATCTATCAAAAATACCATAATGTTATCAAAGAGACTTCACAAGATGAAAAACTTCATCTCACTGAATTCTCCTCTCGCCGCTGGCTTAATCATTTCTCCTTTCATGATACCTGGATACATGCTTCTTCCACGTATGAGTAATGGTTTCCACATGCGCTTGGTCGTAGCACAAGCGGGATGCTAGATCCAAAAGCAACAGCAATGATATCTCCTTGTCGAACGTTTTTGACAGCTAAGTTTATGTACTCTCGTTCTGTGGTCATTGATCTTCGTCCGAAAGATAGTACTATGGCACGCATCGCGCTAGTGTTGTCCCATTCCGTACGTGAAAATCCATGTGTCTCAGTGTTTGCAGTCAAAGTAAGAGCGTTTTAGTCGACCTCTTATCATCAAGTTTCCATTTGTCGTTTCTATGTCCATCTCTGAAAGTATCTCGCATGAAAGGTCTTCGGAGCGCGCCAAGTTTGGGTCGATCCAGATCTCATCGGGAAGACCAATAGGCACAGCAATATCGTATCCTTCCAAGGCCCTGTTGACAAGCATCAATCTTCATTAAGAGCTTGTAACAAATCCATTCTTCAATTGTTTAATATCAGAATTAGTGCTTTCATTGTTTAACGTGTAGTAAATCATCGTATCAAAATTTAAAGGATCTAAACTGATATTTCAAGAGATTTCGTCATGCCAATTTTCGCAGTGTCTGTGCACTTACTGGCGGCCACTAGTGTATTTAACTTTAACTTCTTTTTCGGCCTCCAGGTCCTTGAAGCTTTCTATAATTATTCACTTCAAATCATATTGGTAATCTACAATTGTTCGGTATCTCGTACTGGATGTATGATCATCCCAAGACTTTAATATTAATTGTCGTTCGATGATCTCCCAAAACAGCACTCCGTATTCCTTTTGGTGCTGACGCTTCTATGTTTGTTACGCAGATGTGGTGCTGACACACATACCATGGGTCCCTGGGAAATTGCCAGTAACAGGGTTTCGATCCTACCGTGGCTTTATAAGTTCAATGACTTTCTGTCGTGAGAAAAGTATTAGATTTTTCAGTATTTTAAAGTTCATTTTGCAGGCTCGAAGAAATTCGCCGAACTATTTTGTTGGGGTTTTTTCCCAATACAAGTTTCTGTCAACTTCGCACTCAACAACGCACTTGACCACTTAAGCTAGACATCTTGACGCCGATAGATTGAATAATGGCTCAATCATCTCTCAAGAAACAAGTTCGGCAAGGAGATGGCAATGTCAAATCTATCAAAAGTGTAAAGAAAGATGCAACTGAAAAAGCTGATGACTTTGCAAGGGAACATATAATTGGTGGATGGCGACCTGGTATGGACCACAAGGTGGACGATTCCGGTCACTTTGAGTTCGGGGGGTCACTTGGAGTTTTAGGTCTCATGATTGGTTTCCCTACTCTCATGTATTACATGTGGATTGGCGCTACCTATTATGATGGCAAATTTCCTCAACCTACTGAAGGACAATCTTTGACGGACTTTGCGAGACATCTCCTACATTTAGTTCACACCGGAGCTTTCCCTCACTTCAGGGCATGGCGCATATACTGGACCTACTACATCTTTGAAGTTGTATGCTATTTATTTATGCCTGGCTTCACATGTTTCGGCAAGCCTTTGCTTCACGAAGATGGCAAACAGCTTAAATACTATTGTTCGGCATATACCAGCTTCTACCTCACAATCTTCGTTATGACTCTTCTCCATGCAACAGGTATCTTTTCCATCAATACTATTCTCGATGAATTCGGTCCTATAATCTCCGTGGCAATTGTTTCGGGCTATCTCATGAGTTTCTACGCTTACTTTTCAGCCTTTGCTCGCGGTGCCCAACATCGCATCACTGGGTATCCTATCTATGATTTTTTCATGGGTGCTGAACTAAACCCACGGCTATTCGGAATTCTAGACTTTAAAATGTTTTATGAAGTCCGGATTCCATGGTTCATTTTATTTGGCTTAAGCTGCGCAGCCGCTACACGCCAGTACGAGCAATATGGCTATATTTCCGGAGAAGTCATGTTTCTTGTGATGGCACACTTTTTATATGCCAATGCTTGTGCAAAGGCAGAGCATCTCATCACTACAACGTGGGACATGTATCAGGAAAAGATGGGATTTATGCTTACATTCTGGAATATGGCCGGTGTGCCATTCTCATATTGTCATTGTACGCTATATCTTGCGAACCATGATCCAGCAAAATATGCATGGAACAAATATGCGCTTACGGCATTCTTTGTTCTGTATCTATTTGTCTACTGGGTGTGGGATACATCAAATGGACAGAAAAACTCTTTCCGAATGATGGAACGTGGAACATTCGTGAAGCGAAAGACCTTTCCACAACTTCCTTGGCAAGAAGTATACAACCCTAAAATCATTACGGCGGAGAATGGCGATACAATTCTTGCGGATGGATGGTATGGACTGGCGCGCAAGGTTCACTATAGCTGTGATTTGTTCTTTGCTATTTCCTGGGGTCTGATCACCGGTTTTGATAGTCCATTCCCTTGGTTTTATTCGGTGTTCTTCACTGTCATGATCGCGCATCGTGCCATGAGAGATATCACTAAATGTAGACACAAGTATGGAGATGCTTGGAGGAAGTATGAGAAGCAGGTACCTTATCTATTCATTCCGGTAAGCTCCATATCATGCCCCTTGCCAGATGACCTCTAGCTGATCAACTATTAGTACGTGATATAACTTTCGCACGTGTCATTTATCCTGTGATGATATGTCTTCTACGGGCTCGAACATAATGTATAGTATCGATCATATCTAGATACAGTACTCCAGGTCCGAGATCAGCAGCAGCTCTCATCTGCGGCTTTATTGAGCTCGTCAAAATATTTCATACCAACCCGAATTTTATTCTTTCAAAACAATGCAGGATCCATGAGAATGCCGTAGGATAGTCGCATAGAGAGAGACTGAGTGTTGAGAACAAAGTTTGCCTCAAAGATCAATGAAAGGGGATTTCAGAAAAATGCTCCAGAGTGGAGGCAGGGCGGTTAGCTGAGTTGTTTGTCTATTCATTGCATGAAAGAATCAAAGGATAGGAGACCGACATCAACATTGATACAGTCAATGGAAAGTGCATCTAAGCGACTTCAATAGATCGCACTTTGACATTTTCAATTTTCCTTTCTTATTCTGATCATTCGATTGGGCACCTAGCAGAATAATAAGATAGTGAATCTAGCTCGCTTAAAGAATCTCAAACAAACAAGCTCCTTTTTGATTGCCATATAAATGTTTAGTTTCATCTCGTCTGTCAACCTCAATAATCCAACCTTCACTGACTTGCCATCCATACATTACCGTCTCACTCACCTGTAGTCACCATGGATCGATACTGGGAAGCCAATCTCTGGCAGCCAACCATCATCAGCGACGGAGCAAGTGTGCAGCAATTCGTTCCTCTGCGCCCCACTTTCAGTGTTTACATGTTCTCTTGCCCAACCAAAATGCAAACCCCCACAATATCTAACACCAATCACAGGAAGTCGAGAAATGTCGCGAGAGTCTGAGGGCGTGCACTAAAGCCCTAGCTCTGTTTCCTTACACACCATGTCACTGGAGAAACCGATCTGCGGTTCTTTTGAAACTAGAGTTTCCGGAACTGGCTGCGACAGATGCTTATAAGGCGCTTGTTTTGATGACATGTGTATTTGATGGGAAGTTTCTTGATTCCAGAGTCTGGCTGGAGATGGGTATGGTGGTGTGGTATCGAGATGCTGTTAAGGTATAGTTTTAGCACCGCGCAAGTGATTGTTTCTAATCCTCTTTAGGAAAATCCTTGGGATGTTAATTTCTCGGCGGAAAATTCGGCGTATAGATGCTTGATTTGTTGAAGTGTGAGCGGAAGCTAGCGTGCGTTTTTAATACCTTCTCTGCTAATAATTTCTATTCTTACCTAAACACATTTTACTTATACCCAATTAATATTCTCTCTCGACTATCTCCAAGCTCTTCCAGATATCAAAAACATAACCGCAGAAGCACTAAAACATTACCCAGATGATATCATATTCCTTTATTTCCAGCACGCTGCAACCTCCGCATACGAAAGGAATCGAACTTCCATATACGAACTGTCCTTATCCGATGTTGTCAAGTGGATGAAGGCAGAGATGGGAACAGTATGGAACAAACCATATCCATGGGCCTCAGGATTCCATACCAGAACCAAAAAATCAATCAAAGCCGCCAATTTAGCTCTTAAAAAATGCTCAAAGGTGCTCCAAATCCGGTCTTCTAATGTAGTTGTATCAGACTCGGGTGAAATATCTTATGGTATGTTCGCGAGTCAGGATATATATAAAGGTGATATTATTATCGAGCGCAGCCCAGTTTTTCAATCAGTAGCTTACAACTAAAAAAAACATTTGAATTTGATAGATTCCTTACTAGGAGAAGCGAAGACTAGAACGAAAACTTCTCCAGGTAACTGTTTCAACTGTTATGGAATCTTAAATAACTCCAGTCCAAAATACGGATTTACATGTTGTTCCCACCTCTACTTCTGCAGTCTCGACTGCAAAAATCTCGCCAAGCAGTATAATCACGATGCCCTATGTGGCGCTAACATACTCCCCATCTATTTCTTCTCGAAAAACAAGAAATGTTACATATGCGGGCCCGAGATAGCTGGAATAATATGGTTACAGCTTTTAGCGACATGCAAACAAGGGGGTAGACATCTACTTCAACATCCTCTTGTAGCCAACCTAAGCAGTCACGAAGCAGCGGCTCAAGACCCCTGGTCCTTAGATATTCCGGTCATCCGGCCTCTTAAAACTCCAGAGGTGCTTGGTATTGATATTTTCACGAATTAATGGTATGATACTTGGGTATTGGAAACTCTGTGGGATGTCTCTCTTTCCCAGAACAGCTATCACAACAATAACAACATAACCAATGACATACTCACAGGCAAACATTCAGAGTCAACTCAGCTGGAGAGTATAATGAAGAAGACAAGTACGGATGCTGGGTCAATAGCTTATACGCAATATTCAATCATAGTTGTGAAGATCCGCGAATGCTGGGTACACATATCCAGGACCTTGATTGGGAGGGCTCGAAGTTTCATTACTGCGCCGAGAGAGAAATCAAAAAGGGTGAAGAGGTGTGTGTCAGTTACATTGAAGTACTATCGCGATCAAAAATGGAAAGACGCAATGCCCTTGAGAGATGGCTCTCCGGTGATTGTAGGTGCAAGAGATGTTTGGCTGAATAGCATGTAATAGTCCCTGTAACTATCTAGAACTATCTTTCACAGCACTGAAATATTCGAACAAACAGAAATCACATCTTAATAGTCTAAACCTTGATATTTATGTTCCGGTGTGTATTGCTAAGAATTATTACAATTAAAGCTATCAGTGATTTCTACCACGGAGGTTCAAAAAAGATACCCCCCACCCCATATAAAATCCCAAGCGGAAAGAGACAAGATCTCAATTTTCCTAGAATAATAGCATAATGACCAAGAAGCCAGCTAAGTAGCTCAAGCCAATCCCTTTGGCCAGTTCAGTAAGGGGAAAGAGAGCTGAAGAATTAAAAGCTCGTACACCACCCACGTTAAACTAAAAAGTGGAGTATGCGTTTCCTTTTTCTCTTTCTCCAAGTAACGACCACCCCTCTGAATCTTTCTCGACATTAAAACATAAATTCTTTTCTTCACAGAAGAATCGTATCTTGCCGCATGTGTCATCTAATGAACAGGTTGAGTCTCCAGGTTTCCTGAATCGGGCATCAAAATGCTAACTAGATAATGGGATACTACAGATCAGCAAGTCCACTTCATCGTTAAGTGTCGATATACTCGAAAGTGTTTTCTTTTGCATGCAATTCTGCTGAACCTGTGGCCAGTAGAGTTCCGATTCTGTCACGAATGTCTCTGATCATTGGCTTTGCGTCAAATGCTAAGTAATATGTTCTGCTCTGCACCAAAGTTGCGATTTCTGATTTATCGAAGTCTCTGTTCTGTGGCAACGTCACCAGACTTTTAACGTATGTCGAGAGTAACTTCTGCAGTGTTTCGCGATAAACAAGTTCATGGCAATCCATAAATACCCATCGTTGAAGAATTAACACATGCTCGTCATCATTGAAAAAGTCTTTCAGATCGGCAATGTGGAAGGTGCGACTGAGTCAATACATATGAGCTAGATCCAAAGCATTTACAATTCTACACCTTCCGCACCCACAAGAGCGATTCCTTTACTGTGGGCCCTGAAAGACCTCACTATGCTACTGGAAACAGAATACAGAAAGCCTACACCCTGGTGTACAAAATCGCCCATGTGCTCTTTCCTTACGAACAGTGAGAACAGCGAAAACTGTAGCCATGGTCGGCACTTCCTCACAGAAATACCCTCTCTGGTGTTGATGTATTCGTCATTTGGGTTGCCTGAATTATCTAGACATTCGCTCCTGAAAAAATGGACTAGATGAAGTTCAAAGCTAGAAAATCATACATATGTAGTAAGAACAATGGTGATGAGCATTGATCATTCTTCCATCCAAGGAAAGCAAATGGGTTCTTGTCGGGGTGAAAGATAATGTAACTGGTATACATTTTCCAGATGAGATTGTAGGCTAGAGTATGAAGATAATGTGTTAGTCTTGACAATCTTCAGGTTAGTTCCGCAACTAAACACTTACTGCGGTAGCCAGTATCAAACTATTGAGACCACTGTGATAAGACATAGTTTTTGGGCCTTCTAAAACTCGTCTAAGCCGTCAATGACTCGGAGCCTTGGGTTGCCGTCAAAAATTCGAGACGGTAAGGGATAAACTTGATAGGGAATGTCAGGAAGTCACAACGAAGTAACCATCATGTATTCCAAACCCCCAGGTAAAAATCAATCTCTACCTAGGTAGTTGGCTCACTTACTATCGAACTCAAACGAAGATCCATCAGAAACTTCAATATTCTCTTCATCTATTCTAGTCACTTTCTCTTTTATACTTCCTTCATTCGAAACATACTTCAAGTGTTCAAATAGCCTTACCGCCACTAATACCAATTAGCTTGATCTTGATGAACCACTGAGTATTAGTGTCGAACCTATGATGTGTTAATTGACCAACCTCACACAACACATCGAGGGGTCTTCCATCTGCAGAACACTTCGCGCACTTTGAAAATAATTATGTAGACGAACTCAACAATTAAGTTATGGTGTTCTAGGCCAAGAGAGATTACTGAATCAATCATCAAGATGCCGTCATGAGCCTTCGGGCACAAAATACGAAGTGAGTAATCAAGTCCACTCTCCACCGAGATATGCACTACATGCGCTACTCACGCCATTCAAACTAAGATATCCAAGTGCCGATACAATACCGAAAGGCATATTTTTGAGGCTGGTACCATGTGGCTGAAAATCAGACATGCAACAAATTGGAATGTAGAACGCTTCGATTCCGTTCGATTCCATTTTGTGGAAGCAATGATTCTTCTAGAACATTAAATCAGAATTTAGATTACATGATATCGTCCTCCTCCCTATCATGACTGCCAAGTAAAATTCAAATCATTTGATAGTCATGAGGTCGGGAATCGAAACATCATCCCAAAGCATTCACTGATATGTTTTCAATGCTTCGAATGATACGAGGTATTTCCGCGTATGAAAGGGGTTGCTAGAATCCTTCGTGTGGTGATTCTTTGCTGTGGTGTGTCCTCTGTTACTCCTTTCAACAGAAAGAATCAACAAGTGCCTTCTTGTGCTCAACGCAAAACAATCTACTCCTTCACACTTGTGAAGAGAAGATGTTACTTTCGGAGAAACGAGTGAAAACATGAAGTGAAGATATTGAGTGACTTCGTTGGAGAAAGATGATACAAATATCCAAGGAAATGATAAAAAGGTAACCCCAAAGCTCATCAACTTGGCAGAATAAAACATACTGGAGATCAGACAGGGTACCAAAGTAAAGACGAAGGGGTTCTTTCTTGCAAACAGAAAGAGAAGTATGTCCTTAGGCCAATAGATTCCAGAAAAGTGAGTGTTGCTAGTTACTATATATGAAACATCCTGTCGTCTAAACCATTTAACATTACCCTATATCTTAAGCTGTCTAAAAGTTGGATGGCATCTATATCTAATGCGTATTAATGATGTATGTCTTTAGGTCTGAGAATGTTGAATCCTCGAATAATTCGTATCAAGTTGAGTTGTAGCTGGTGACCGGGACACAGAAACTTTCACAACTTTTCTCTCAGCTTTTTCCTATCCATCGTAATAAATAAAGCTTCCCCAGTGGCCAACACCACTCCCTCACCATCCTCGATCGTGGCTTTCCCAAATATCTTCCTCCCCTCTTTCCTGTCTACCCAACTTCTCCCCAACACAACCCCTGGTGTCCCGATTGGTTTTTTATACGTAATGTGTAGATAGGCGGTCACGGTAGTTTTATCCCTTGGCCTGGCGATTGACGCTGCACAACCGATCATATCATCCAACATGACACCAGTGAATCCGCCATGCGCAGTATCAATATGGCCATTAACATGCGTACCCAAACTCATCAACGCCAGAACTTCACCAAATGAACGCGAGGAGTTAGGCGGAGAGTAGAAGAATTGACAATGCGAGATAGTGTCTGGTGTCTGAAGGGTAATGGCCGTAAATGTATCACAGGTATGATGTTCCTTGCGCATTCGCGACCGAGGTGAAAAGGGGTGCATAGAGCTGTCCTCGAGAATTGGTTTACACCATGGTGTTGGAGAGAAATGTTCCGCGGTTTCCTTTGGTATAGGCGCAAATGGAAACAGATCCTGAGGGAAACTCATGGTGGAAAATGACTGAGTGTGTCCATTGTGAGATGCAATTGAAGTTGTTGATAGTAGTACATGCTGTGTTGCACCTCAGACAAATGTTAGACGTTGTGAATTTGATAAGTATTCCACTTTGGATGTGTGGTCAGGTTTGACAAGATAAGTGGATTCGGACTTCGGTACGATGAAACCAAAGCGCTTGAAACATGAAACTAAAAAGGAAGAGCTACTCTCGAGCTATTGGAGCTGTGACCCTTGGAACTTGGAAGCTAGTTAGTCCAAGGGAAAGGGTACAGAAAGGTACAGGACTAGTCACTTCAATGTCAGCAAAAGAATAGTAATAAAATCTGATGTTTGAGGGAGCTTTCAGAATTATTAACGATGTTTGAATATTAAACTTTTGCAAATACAAACATTCAGGAGATTCATGAAATTAAGGTTCAACACGATATTGAGTTCTAGATCTAGTACGAGAAAAAGGAGGAAGGGAAAAGCTAAATGAAGGTTAGAGGGATTATTATTGATATTGATATTGATTATTGATACCAAAATACTTATTTGTATCTATCCAAAGATTATTTATCCTTCTTATCCTTCATATGTGAATCATTCTGCATACAGTTACCGATCTAGATAGATACTTGATACATATATATATACATATATATATATATATATCACAATATTGTAGAATATTGTAGAATATACTTGTAACATAAGATAGCCGCAAGATTAATGATGAAATTTTATGGATCCCTAATATAGAATTTCATCACGGTTCACGGTTCACGGTTCACGGTTCACGAACACTTGCTTGGGTACAAGTTTTGATTAATGATCTCCTGGCTAAAAATAAGGCTAGCTCGGCTGAGAAGTTCCATTTACCTTAGCTGAGCTTGCGAGCTTGCTTTTCTACCCTCCCTCGCCTCCTTTCTAGGTCACTTTGATGATTAGATGTCACTTCAACACTTTGGCCCCCCATCAGAAGAATCTGTCACTTCTATAATTATGATAGTTACCCAGCAGAACCTAGGTAGTATACCCCCATTATACCAGGCTCATTCCACTACCGATGACCCTTTCGAATTATGAAACGAAAGTTTGCTTATGAACTCGAATGCACCCCTCCACCCCCCTGAACATTGTAATTTTACCAAGATGACAATTGACCACTCACGATGAAGAATGCGGGAGAGATGTTCCTTTTGTGTACGAGGTAGTATCAAATTGAATGATGTCTTTCATAAACATTGGCCGATATTCAGACGGTTTTTGGGAACGGTATTGATACACAGACCTGATTCTGGTCAAAACTCACTCAGAATAATTTTTATATATGCTCTGGACCTCTACCTCTACAATGAACTTACGATCTGAGCTCTGATTTTGGTTCGGTTTCTTCTCATCCAAGTATTCCATCCATCCATCCATCCATCCATCCATCATCTTCTCACTCTTTTCAAGCTTCACTTCATAACCGTTATTAGGCTGGTCCTTCATTGGCTGTCACAACCGGTCATTCATGTTGGGGAGGTCATCGATAGGTAGCCACTCACTCATCGCACTCACTCCTCACAGACTCCTCGCACTCATTGCCACCAGTATATTCAATTCGTTTTACTCGTTGCCAGTCATTTGAAGCTTCATGGTTTTGTTTGCGTCAACCGCGAAATTCATTCCTTGAATCACCCATCACTCATCACTCATCGCCCATTATTCATCATTCAGTTTATTCTATTCCATTTGTACAATTTCCCAAAGTCAATCATAACAGACAGTACCATTCAGAGCGCAATCCATTCACAGCACAATTATCTTGATTCGCCGTACCCACCTCCTTATTCACACGACTTCTGTATTTACTTGTATAACAGTACACCCTTTCACTTCTTACACTTTATCAATTAAACTCAACGACAATTAATAGTATCCACCAAGTTTGCACAGCCTTCGGCATCCTGTGACGATCCTCCCAATTCTTTACGAGAACACGAGATACATATCAAAAAAAAACTTGTGTGTGTGGAGGACACCTGAAATTCTCCAGCTACAAAAGTCTAGAAGCTTTCAAATAAAATAAAAAAGTACAATACGTCTAGATCTATCCATTCCAAGATTTCCCCTCCGGATTGTTTAACAACTTGCGACAAAGATCTTCCGAGAGCACCTTCATACCCCACGATCCCTAGCGAAGATCATACAGGACTGGTACACAAGAATACATCATGTGGAAACGTCTCAATGCCCCAAGGAGTAGTGGCACTACAGCTCGTCAATCGTCAATCAGTGAACCTGTACTTGTCGAGACAACTATTTTTGAAAAATCTTACGGAGCGGCTGGTGGTATAAATGTTGATATAAATATGTCATCTTCGGATAGAAATGCTCCTCATCCGTCAAGACCGACGAGAAATAATACTCCAAAAGGATTACCACTTCTACCATTGTAGGTCACAAGCTTTATCTATCTACTATGAGAGTGGGGGCGTTGAATCTCGAGGGAAATTATTAAGAGGGATATTGGATGTTGGGCTTATGTTTCAGCTTAATGATATCGCTGTCAAATCTACATTCTCATGCAATCACCAAACATTTGCTAATGTTTACATCAGTGAAGCAATTCCTCCCATGCATTCTCGCCAAAATTCCGATAATTTCAGACCGGTTTCTTCTGTCTACTCACAGCCTTCTCCAGGCCCTATGAATGATCAGTTTCCATATAATACATATGCGAAACCCATGACTCCAAATTCAGCAGAGGTATCACCTCCAAGCTCTCCGGAGTTTGATGGAACGCGACGGTAGGTCAAGTATTCTATTAGTCTTGAAATAGTTCTCTTTGGGGTTAGTTCGGTTCAAAAAGCTGGACAACAAGCTATGAATATTTTAGGAAGGCTTCATGCTTCATAATTGATTAGCGCAATTATATGGATATAAACTAATATAAGTTCAAACAGAAACCCAAATCGATATCAAGATCATGAGGTCTCTCCAATCGATGAAGTACCCGATATTTCGCAACTTGGATTCGGGAAGTCGAAAGAAAGGACGGATTCCAGGTTGAAGCCACCATCGAGCAATATTCCTGTTATGCGAAGAGAAAAGAGGCGAAATCAAGTCGCAGCAGTAGCAGCCAACTTATTAAACCGCAAAGATGTCGATGGGCTAAAGGGTAGAAGAACGGCAGATGTAAAATGGGATCCTTATTCTGCTGAACAAACTACAATCGAAAAGGGGAAATCGCAATTCGTCAAGCCAGGAGAATATTCACCACCTCACTCGGGAAATGTTAGACAGATGGGGAATACATCAATAATTAGCGCTGGTCCGCAGAAACCTCAAAATCAACCATCTTTTGGAGAGCGTGTTCGCAAATTGAAGAATAATGCGCCTGTAGAGAAACCAGAATGGAAAGGGGCAACAGGACGTTCAAAAATTGTACCCACGCCGTCAGATGATTATACTATACCTCCACTCAATATTCCAATTCCAGCGAGGAGCGAAAAACGCATTACATCAGGCACAAGTACCCCTGTATCTTCCATCCGAAGTGCAAATAGTGAAACGGCGGCGGCACCAAGCTTCATGGATCTACCCGACCCAGTATCTATCAATGCAGGACCATTGTTCAGCGGTCAAAACAATCCACAAACCTATAACGAACCCTTAATTCAAAACCTCGAACCCATTCATGCGACTCACCTTACAAATTTCACCAACGATATTACTACAGAATCCCCTACCGCATATTATCCTTCTCATTCTAAGACAGATTCCACAGGAACCATTGAAAGAAATTTTCGAGAAGCTCTCGAGAATTCTTTTCCTTCCATCGATCCAAACGAACCATACGTCCAACCACCTTCGCGCTTTAGTGTCAGTACAAAGGCCACTTCAGAAGCTACCCAATCTACTAGAGCGCCCTCACTTGACATACAAAACGAGATGCATCCTCCACTCCCAATTCAATCCTATACCATGACAACTCAAGGACCTACTTCAATACTATCTCGAAAACGTCCTAAGGTTATCGTTGATGATAGCGCATCTATTTATTCTACGAAGAGCATTACGCGCAAAGCTATCAACTCAAATAGTCCAATAACAATCTCTATGACTTCTTCTCTTCCCCGAGAACACAATCACCCACCGCGATCTTCATCCACTGTCACAAAATCTCTCCCCAGTACTCCTGCCGAGAGCGCATCCTCTGATCCTATATCTACTCTGGAGGCGCGTCTCGAAGGTCTTACACATCGTCGACAGAATATTGAAAAATCAATTAAACAGATGACGGAACTTATGCCAGCGGATCGAATGATTGTTACGGAAGAAGTAAGGAGGAAGAGGGAGACGGAGAAGAAGCAAATTGAGAGATTGAGAGAGGAGGAAGCGGAGATTAGGAAGGAGGAACACGAGTGTGGATTGAAACTACATAGGGCGTGGAAGAGGAAAGATAAGCAAGCGGGGTATGAGGAATCAGGATTATGGGTTAGGAGAGTCACTGGTTAGGCTGTGGAGTTTGACCTAGCAGAGATGGAAAAGAGAACAATTGGTTTTTATGACGCAGAAAATACCAAATGGTAAAGCAAGGCAATTAGGAGTTCGGTAGGCGCATACGTAGGGAATTTTTAGGGGGAGTGGATGGATCGGTTTGGAGTTAAGGAAAATTCCGCCCATTGCATTGGATTTACATGTCCAATAGGTTACGTGGACTTTTCTTTTATGGCGCATCACATCATGTTTCATTTTATTTCGTAAATCGGATTTGGAGATGTACATCTATTCAGCTTCTCGTTGATCTCAAACTCTTGCTCTTGAGGAGAACTTATCTCGGAATCTCGGATTTGTATTATAGAATACCAAGTGATTTGGTTTATCAAACTATCAATGAACTTTAATCTTTATGAAATCGAATTGCATATACATTAATTTCCTACACTTTGCAATTGAAGAGGCTGTGTATTCTCTCTGTACATGGATTTGTATCAAGAATATATCATTGCGTTCTTGGCACAGATCACTTACTCACGCTGTCACAGAGTTGTGATTGCTCACTCGTCATTCAGACTACCGGTCCGGTGAGCTTCCGCGTCCCGGAGATTTTCACGTGATACACGGACGACCACCTATCGTATTCCCCGCGATTTCCGAGCTGATGTGAGCTTGAAGCTTCGACTTTCTAATTCGTAATCTGGAATCATTATTTGCGTTATCAAGATCAATAAATATTGTGTTTTGTTGGTTTCAATCTTGTCTTTGAGATTCTAAGGAAGAGTTTCAATTATTCGTGAAATTTTCGATTTGGTTTAAGGATACTTATTGTATTGCGGTGAGCGAGTTAGTGAGATACACAGCAGCAAGAGAGAATATTACGATTGCTGGATTTCAAAGAGAGAAATAGGATATTAGAAGGAATTATGGATTACGTTGAGAAGAGAATGGCTGCTGGTATGTTCTTTGTGGATTTTATTTTGTGTGCTGTGTTGGAGAGGAGAAAGATGGGGAGTCTCTTCATTGTTTGGGTTTGGGTTGTTGGATTGATTAAATCGCATCATTCATGTTAAGGCATATCAGTATGGAATCAAACCGCTAATCAGCATATCAATACAGAAGCCCAAAGACCTGCCGGCGCAGAAGTGTATGTTACTACCCCTCTCAATTCCACCTCATCAAATCAGCCCTCTAAACAAACCCCAAACCCTCACTAACACCCCCCAGCGCCAGCCTAGCTACCCCAATCAACCTCCTCCTCCTCAGTCTCCTCGCCCTCCTTACCTACACAGCCTTCCGTCCAAAAAAAGCCGTCTCCACCCCCAGTGCTCCCTCCCCCATCGTCTTCCGTACCTTCACACCCCCGGAGCTCGTCCCCTTCTCCGGCCTCAACAACACACCCGTGTATCTCTCTGTACGCGGTCGCGTCTTCGATGTTAGTAATGGAAGGAACTTTTACGGACCAGGTGGACCGTATGAGAATTTTGCAGGCAGAGATGCCAGTCGGGGGTTGGCGAAGGGCAGTTTTGATCCGGAGATGTTGACGGAGGATTTGCAGGGGGAGTTGGATACGTTGGAGGATCTGGATGCGGAAGAGTTGGAGGCGTTGAGAGGGTGGGAGGAGAGGTTTGAGGAGAAGTATTTGGTGGTGGGTAGGTTGATTAGTTGTAAGGAGAAGGAGAGGGAGGAGAGGGAGAAGGCGGAGAAGGCTTAGGGGGGTTTGGGATAGTGAGTCTGGGGTGAGGGGTGAGCGATGGACATATGGGGTTGAGGTTTGCGGTGGGAAATGTGGAATTTGGATGTTTCTACAGAATAGGATCTTGAAGAAAATGTTCACAAGTCAACTGGTCAACTTTGATCGGATGGTGGTTATGAGTATCATTCATTTACACATACATGCGGGTGGTATACCTACACATCAAAGCGAGAATAACACCCAGATTTCTATATTATGATTGCTGCATCCATTTCATTCATCTATCCATCCGTCCATCGATGATAGTGTAATATCCCTAGCTAGAGTATTTCAAACTCGATTATTCATACCTTGATCACTCTATCCATTTCTCCATTCATTCATTCATCCCCCCTCCCCTCTCCCCAAAAGGAAAATCCAAGTGCACTAAGCATATCAATTCTTGCTCCCTACCACACAACTATACATCTTTGATATAGTTACTATTAACCTACTAAGTATCTGAATATCATTAATTATTTTACTCGATAGTTTGTAAAATTCACTTCTCTTTCTCTGTCTTCTTTCTTGTTTCTTCGCTTGTGATTAGATTGATTAGATTGATTAAATTAAAATTAAAATTTGTATTGTGGAATTTTGAGGAGGGGGGTTGAGTGGTGATATAGGATATAGTTTGATATAATTTTGAAATGTAGAATATGGATTAGATGATGTTTTATTATGTTGGGTTATATTTCTTTTTGTGTGTGTGTATGTATGTATGTATATAACAATAATAGAAGATTGAGGAATTTAATAGATTGAAATTAGGTTTAGTTTGGTTTAGATTTGTAAGTGTATGAAGGGAGGGTTGTGAAGAGGGTTGATTAGATGAAGAAGAAGAATTGATGAGCAATGGGGGAAGAAGAGGAGAGGAGGGGAGGAGGAGGAGAGGAGGGAGAGAGAAGGGTGTAATAGGTAGGTACTTGTGAGTTATGAGGTATAAGGGGATTAAGAGGAGATTATGTGATTACTAAGTCATTGAGTGTGAAACTTTAGCTTTTAGAGTCAGAATTAAAATTGGGAGTTAGGGCTAGAATTAAAATTAGAGGTGTTATAGTATTGTAGTGCTGTGGTTTTGGTATTGTGATGGTGTGGTTTTAAGTGTTGATATTGTTTAGGTCCTACAGATGTGGTTTGTAGGTGAATAGAGATTTAATCAAATACGTTTCGAGTTGTATAGAATCAAAACAGTTTGGAACTTTAGATGCCGTTTTTGTTTTCAAGCAGACTAGGAGAGCTTTAGATATGGATGGGTCAGATATATTTACACAAAGAGAGATGAATTTCGAACGAGAATGTAGCATGTGATAGTATATTACATATTAATCTTATTACATCAATCTTACACCAAGATCCCCCATCTCACGATTCTCCCCCCTCGCCTAACAACCTCAATTCCCACTCCCACTCCCACCCCCATTCCAAACCAACACATCCTGAACCACCTCCCCCTCCCTAACCATCTCCTCCAACAACGACCGACTCTCCAACATCCACTTCGCCCAGGAACTTTTCACCCCCTCTCTAAACCCCCAACACGTCACTTTTGCACTCCTCAACCCTTCATGCGCAAGTAATTCTTTCATATATTCCCAATCGCGCAACGTCCACATCTCCCTCGATTTCATTGCCGATTTCCGCACTTCTCCCACACCATCCCCATCTAACAACATCGCATCTCCCATCTCGACAACTTCAGAACTATCCAGCGATTCTTCCATCCATGGGTTTCCCCAAACCGTCAAATCCAGATTTTCCAATCCCAATAATTCACGCGTGATGAATCCACAAAAATTTCCCCATACCACATCAACACTAGCACTAGCACCCATCCCCAACTCCGAAACTTCCCTCGCAATCTTTAAATTCCGAGCCCATACTCGTGCACCCTGACTTCTGTCCGTCCAAAAAGGTTGTACAGCTTCGATATGCATACCGAAATCCCAGATACTATTTCCATTTCCATAAAGCACTTCTTCGGCTTCTACTTTGGTTTGTTTGCATACACTTAGGATACGCGTGTGGATACTTGGATTAGGATGGTCGGTGTGAGAATTAGCCGAGAGGACTTTGTAAGTGGTGAGCTTTTCGGGGGTATCTGGAGATATGGGATAGAATGATTGGGCTGCGCAGAGAGGAAGGCATTTGGGTAGGAAGTAGTATCCATTGTGGGGAATTTGTGTTGTGATTTTATGATGGCGAGGTGGAAGGAGGAGAAGATAGATTTTCAGACGGATTTCTATAGGTAAAGATAGAAAGGGGAATGATGGATTGGCCATTGAATTGATATTGTTGATTGGCGAGGAAAAATCATGTGATGAATACTCAGATAGTGCTAGTGAATCCACAGGGCTGAACGACATGGATTCTCTTAATTCTGTATCCCTGTTTGATTGTTTCGAAGAATTACAATTGAAAGGATAAGAAGTAGGATAAAGAATATCGACATCGATATTTCGACAATTACTTTTACATTGCTTTATATCTTTATTCTTTTGAGCGTAGAAAATATTTATGGATAAGGTGGATAACTCCGGATACCTTGATGGGTTCTTGGATGTCATTTTCGGGTAATGCAGGGGCGGAATACCGGTGAAGTTGACAAGGGGTATGATGTCCGGACTGTCGGGTTTTGGAATTTCGAGTGTTTTGAGTTGTCGGTGTATCTAAAATGGAATTATATTGAAGTGTTGCTTTCGAAGATCTGTGATACGCTCAGTGTTTCACTACTACTGATAATAGTCTCGAGCCTATGTGAATTTCGCATTTATAAATTAGGAAACTTTAAACTAATATTGCACAATAACATTGATAAATATGTGTGATTGTTTGGTAAATAGGGGTGCCAATTCGACGTCCTAAAATGTTATCTCTTATGGATGTTGAGATAAAGAATAAAGATGATATGAATAAGTGAAGAGAAGTAAAGTAACAAAAGTGAGGAGAGTTCTATATTAATGAAAATCCAACTGTTTATATAGAGGCACAGCCGAGCCTGGACACTACGTAAGGGATATACATTTCTCTGATGCATAACACGAAGAGACGAATAAGAAACCAACGATTTGTTTGTATCTCGAGAGACGGAAGTATAACCACTTCATCCGGTGTGATATCTTACAGCATGAGGCTGAGGATGACACTGCATGACTGTATCAAAGTGTCCAGAGATCAACGTCAAGATCTGACCTCATTCGTACAATAATGCTTACACCGTAAACTAATACCAGGGACATACATATAGTAATTATACACCAATGAGTTCTCGTCGCAAGTACTCGGCAAATCCATTCATGATTGAAGCAGAGAATGCGACAAAAAGAGCCATAGATGAAGAGTGATTTGACGAGGGCATAGATTGCATCTCAGAGGTGATATCCAATTTCTGGATACCTTTGATTTCCAACAATTGGGAAACCCATACCAAGTGTTCGTTTGAATGAGTTGTTAAAGTCTTAAACTCCGACGATGTGTATTGTCTCGTTTTCCGTTCGCCTCTTGGTTGTCCTCCCTCGACGATCAACTTCAATCCCTTTAATTGCATATGATCTCTCAAAAATTTACAAAGATTGTTCCAATCACATCGATTCGATTCGAGAGAAAAGATGAAACCTTGTTTGAAAAGAGATATCTCTTGTACTAAAGGTCGTGTACCAGGATTTAGGTCGGAAAAGAAGGGAACGATGGCCTCAATGTCTTTATGAAAACTGAATGCTCGATTGCAATACAACATTGGTAAAGTTTCCTCATATATCTTGCGATTCACTCTCATTATAGAGGTGTGTATATCGACGGCAGTGCATAGTTCATATGTCGTCTGGAGTCGTTGTCGCAAAGGAGAGAAATCGACGCTGTAAGAAGAACGTAGGGACCGACAAGGACTATCATGACGTTGGCCATAGGTGTATGGCTTTTGGTTGCGGATTTCGAAGAATTTGTTGTTGTAATCGTTGAAAAGGTATTCATATATCATAACCCTGATTTCCGATGGCATACTCATGAGCGCCGAATAAGGGTTGACGTCTGCCATGACCAATTGAATACGTATCCGTGAAGCTAGAGAGAATATCGACTTTTTTTTTTGTTGAAATCGAGGAGTGTTGTTTGCATATCCTGAACAAAAAACTATTTTCCCAATTAAAGATTAGAGTGATTGTTGGCCAAACTAGGAATATACATCAAGGTTCTTCTTCTATTTGTCCAACGGCAGAGTCTGGACACACTGATTAATATGATCAATATGGCTGCGTTAAATGTTAATAAATTTAAAAGAAAATGTGCTTTGAAACGAAATACTGAATCGTGTATGCAGTGGTTCTTTATTAGCATAGCAACCTGTAGGTAGACCCGAGTCGACTCAAACCATATCGCCGAAAAGAAACTACATTTGGAAGACAAGTCCATCACCTAGCATGATGCCATGATGCCATGATGGCGATTCATGCTGCTAACAACTTGGGCAGTTCTTCGGCGAAATCATCAACGGATTGATGAATTGGTTTGGATTGTTATGACCCTGGTGCAGTATCCTCGAGTCACCCTTGTAGGGGTAGCAGTTGCGATAACATACCGCTAAGGCTTTGAACACTCCTGCACGAATAATCAGTGTGTATGGAGGTCCTTGTAAAGAGTTTTCGTGCGTTCAAACTTCGGTGCAAAAAATATCAGTTACTATCAAAATGCCGAGAAAATTTTGGGATGGAAAAATCGCATGCGTTTATCGGAAAATCATCGGGTCCTTTTTCATGAGTCGGTGTCGGTTACTTGATTGAATAGCCAACCATCATCTCAGGGGATAACCACTCAACAACTCATGATCGATAGATGATTAAATATCCTTTCAAAGCTCTTCTATATTGCAATTGCAATTGCAATCAATGAGTACTGCAATACTTTTACCTTGTTAATTTGCCAAAGATATTGTCACTTTTCTTGGTCACTAATAATAATTAATCCAAATTTGAGAATATTTCGTTTACTGCTTCGATTACTAACCTACCCATCCATCAATGGAAAACTCCACTTCAATTTTTGATATCAACCTCGAAGTCCAAGGTCACTGTTCGCAATCGCACAGTATCCATATATACTAGAATCTCATCTTATCTACCTGACTGTCCCCAGAATCTTTTCAACGGCTTTTCTATTAAAAGAAAGACATGCTCACATGCTTGCTATTCAGTTTTAGCGATGTTACCTACCAGCCACTTGAATTATCAATTATCATGGGAACAAAGCAAAGAAAAGAAATCCCAGCCCTCTCCACGCGTAATTAAAAAGATTCCTTCCCAGCCTCCATAAACAAATTGCATGAGATATGTATAATATGATGCATCTCATTATTCCATGCAAGTCCCTCTAATCTCAGATATCAAACAACTGTTCTCGAGTCCATTCCTATATATTTACAAATTGATGCAACCATGCGTCTGAATACTTCCGCTTCCAATATTTTTGCGCTATCCACACTCTTTTTGCTATCATCGGGGCTTCCAGTCATTCAAAAGGATGTTATTTCGGTGGAACATGTAAAGAGGGCTACGTACTCCGTTGTTAATGTTGAGGGAGGCTCTTCAACTTCCGCAAGTAGTGGAAATGGGAAAGCAACTACTGTTATAGAAACAGTCACCAAAACCGAGGAGCCGGCAACAAAAACAGTAATCGAGACCGATTTAACTACAACTACAAATCAAGTTGTCTCAACTCAGACTGTGAAAGGTTCTGGTGCAACTGAGACTACTTCAGTTACTGTTACACCATCTCCGACTACAGTCGTTAGCGTCAGTTATTCAGTTGTGGACATCTCTGCAGTGACTACTTCCAAAACTTCATCAAAAGAAGTCTCTACCTCTGCGAGTTCCACTGCTTCGGTATCTTCATCGAGTTTATCAAGAACAGCAATTACTAGTTCGGCAACCATCATATCTAGTGCGTCAGAATCATCAAAATCATCCGAGCCATTGACACAATCCACATCGTCTTCCCAATCTGCATCCTCAATAACAGCCACGGCGTCAACTTCAACCACACAATTAACAGTATCGCCTTTGACTTCCAGCGCTTCTGAATCATCCACTGCAGTCGAAACTTCCTCATCGCTGTCCTCAATTGTTCCCAGCGTCACTAGCTTGATCACTTCCGAAGCATCCAGTCCTATTCAAACTCTCGAGTCACAGTCAAGCACATTCACCGACGAAACTTCATTCGTATCACTCCCCACAACTACTCCATCTTCCTCGTGGGTTCCTCCATATACAGGAATACTATCGAGTTGGTCTGCTGTTACAGCTTCCCCTTCAGCTACTACTACTTCCTATGATAGTGGGAACTCGTTCACTAGCTATCCTTCTTGGAATTCCACGACTGCTATACCTAGAAATTGAGCACATTTTGACTCGTTACATTGAATGCTCGACCATTCCTTAGTTTTGGAGGGATGCTACACCGCAGGGGAGATTTCTCTTACAAGGAGAATTTCGTGTTGAAACCACGTTGCCTCCGTGGCATTCAGCGAGTGATGGAATAAGATCGTTAAGTTGAGAACCAAGTTTGTGATCCAAACTAGCAGCGCAGAAAATGTGCTTGGTTCTGTATTCATATATACATCTTGGGGTGATGATATTTATTTGGAGTTAAGGAATCATATGGCGCCAAGAGCTGGCAAGCCTTCTATATAATTGATTACACGAGGGACACGAAGAGACACGGTTGTGTTGTATAAGGTATCGAAATTTTTAGATAATTAATAATGAAGATAATTAAGATCGGTTATTCACATGTTAAAAGCTACCCTCGATTGTTCTCTTGGCACAATAGAATCATTTGATTGAGAATGATAAGTATAATAAAGTTGGGCATCTGACTAATAACAACGCTCCATTATCCTACCTAGGTAGGTAGTCCATCTTGAAGATTGAACCTTTTTATTACTGAGTATACTACATTATCTTATCAAACCTGAGTTCCGCCCAAGACTGGTGACGCTTTTCGGAGTTCGGATAAACTCTTCGTCCGTTAATACATGATTGGACAAACACAATCCTTGTCAATCAATTGTACATTGGGAGGCTTATTAGCGTTCCTTCCCCCGGAAACTGGTCGTCACCAGTTAATCTTCGAATCCTATACGAATATCTGATATCTACATTAATCGCTCAACCATTCACGAATTATTATTTGCTTGGGCTACGAACAATTTGTGCTGCGCAAGCGACTGTACCTGAAAGTCTGCCATAATGGCTTCTCCACCTCAAGTCGTGGAGGATCAGGCACGACTCCTCGAAGATGCCTTGAATGTTGTTCGTCAACAAACACAACTTATGCGACGATGTTTAGAAAGTCCAGGGAAGCTTATGGATGCTTTGAAGTGCAGGTATGTCAATGAACTTGGGTTATTTGAAGCTGATCTATGTGGTTGCAATGATTATAACAAATGCGCCATATGAAAATGATCTTGTGCTGACTTGTCCCTTTCAAAACTTGTAGTTCAACACTTGTCTCCGAGCTTCGAACGAGCAGTTTAGGGCCGAAGCAGTACTATGAGTTATACATGGCAGTATTTGATGCTTTGCGACACCTATCTTCTCACCTCAAAGATTCCCATCCCACTCATCATCTCGCCGACCTTTACGAGCTTGTTCAATATGCTGGAAACATTGTTCCTCGACTTTACTTGATGGTAACAGTTGGTACAGTCTATATGGGTGTGCCAGAAGCGCCAGTTAAGGAAATCATGAAGGATATGATGGAGATGAGTCGTGGAGTACAACATCCCACTAGAGGGTTATTCCTCAGATATTACCTATCCGGACAAGCTCGTGAACATCTACCCCAAGGGGATGGTGATGGACCAGAAGGAAATCTGACGGATTCGATAAGTTTTGTTCTTACAAATTTTGTGGAAATGAACAAGCTATGGGTACGACTACAACATCAAGGCCATTCCCGAGAAAGAGAGATGAGGACACAAGAGAGGAAAGAACTTCAGTTACTGGTCGGAAGTAATCTAGTTCGATTAAGTCAATTGGTGGATCTGGAAGTCTACAAGAATACGATTCTCCAGCCACTGCTTGAACAAGTAGTGCAATGTCGGGATGTTCTAGCCCAAGAGTATTTGCTAGAAGTAATCACACAGGTCTTCCCTGATGAATATCACCTTCACACCTTGGATCAATTCTTAGCGGCTGTATCGAGATTGAATCCTCATGTAAACATGAAAGTCATTGTCATAGCTATGATGGATAGACTTTCTGCATATGCTGCACGAGAATCAGAATCGACTTCTGGAGTAGACCGCGAGAAGTTAGAGCAGGAGGCTGTTACTAAGTTGCTCGAAACAACCCGGCTGAATAAGGAGAGCAAGGCTGCTGAGTCGAAGCCAGACTCAACTCCGGCACCGGAGTCCTCAGAGTCAAACGGCGATCGCCCGTCGACTGAGACAAATGGAGCTGACACAGACTCGAAACCCAATGAACAAACTGATGATAGTCTCAGCTTAGCTCCAACTGAAGTTGATACTCAGTCTGTTGCTGAGACAACTGTTAATGATGGTGCCAATGACAGACCAAATGTCGTTCCTGAGAACATCAAGCTGTACGAGATCTTCTTTGACCAAGTAATGCATCTTGTTGCTTCTCAGCGCTTGTCCGTACAAGATACCTTAGCATTGTTGGTGTCTTTAGTCAATTTAGCACTCAAAGTACATCCTGATCGTCTAGATTATGTCGACCAGGTCCTGAATTATGCCTCAGAAAGGGTTAAAGCATATGCCAATACCCCTGAGTTACATTCTCCAGAGGCACAGAAAAATATTCTAAACTTGCTTCTAACACCAATCAACTCCTACGCTTCTATTTTTACAGCCTTATCCCTTCCGACTTATATCCCACTACTACAACTTCAAATATATCCAACACGTCGAGCTGTTGCTGGCGAGGTCGCTCGCACCTTACAAGCCAATTCAACCAAAATCTCTACTATCGCCTCGCTAGAGGGGGTTCTCGAAGTTCTGAAGGTTCTAATCAAGGAAGGATCTCAACCCCCAGCCAGTTATGCTGGCGTACAGCGCAAATCCGTTGAGACTGATGAAACGATAGAAGAGCAGGGATGTTTGGCTAGAATCGTTCATTTAATCCATAACGATGACAACGATACACAGTTTAAGCTTCTGCAAACAACCAAGGCCGCTTATTCGGAAGGGAATGAGCGTGTGAAGTTTACAACTCCAGCTCTCATAACTTCAGCCATGAAGCTTGCGAGACGTTTCAAGGCCAGAGAACACTATGATGATAACTGGGAGTCACAAATATCGGCTCTCTTCAAGTTTATGCATTCAGCTCTCTCAACTATGTATACCCGAGTGTCTGGGTCTGCTGAGCTTTGTTTGAGGCTCTTTGTGGCTTGTGGACAAATTGCTGATCAGACCAATTTTGAAGAGGTTAGCTACGAGTTCTTTGCCCAAGCATTCACTATCTACGAAGAGAGTGTCAGCGACTCTAGGGCTCAATTCCAAGCAGTTTGTGTTATTGCGTCTGCTCTGCATGAAACACGAAATTTCAGCAAGGAGAACTATGATACTCTCATTACCAAATGTGCTCTACATGGTAGTAAGCTATTGAAGAAGCCTGATCAATGTCGTGCTGTATTCTTAGCCAGTCACCTTTGGTGGGCTGTACCTATCGCAGCAAAGGGGGAGACAGATGAAAAGAATGTAAGTTTCAATCATGACTATCACATTTAGGACAGCAGCTAATACATTGTAGCTCTATCGTGATGGAAAGCGTGTTCTTGAGTGCCTTCAGCGTGCACTCCGCGTTGCAGATGCGTGTATGGATACTGCTGTCTCTGTGGAACTTTTTGTTGAAATTCTCAATCGTTATGTCTATTATTTCGAGCAAGAGAATGAAGCCGTAAGTACCTCGCTCATGTATAGTCGCATAAACACCAATTTAACACAATCGATAGGTTACAACCAAATATTTAAATGGTCTTATTGAACTGATCCATTCAAACCTTCAGGGCAATCAAGATTCTGCCACAATCAACGAACCAAGAAAGCATTTCCAACGTACTTTGGATAATATTACTTCTCGAAACTATGAAGGTGTAGTAACAGCAGCTGCACCTTAAAGCACAAGCAAATACCATCTTCTTTCTTTTATTAATAGCTTTCTAAGAGCATGAAATGGATCATACTCGATGTAAATTTATGTGAGATGGCTTGGGGTTATTTGCTTTGATGGAGACAAGAGGGAAAGAGAGAGACCCTGGGCATGTTTTTTTTAAGCCAGCACTTATGTTTACGAAGACCAAAATAATGCAGCGAATGTACTTAGATTTTACTTGGCTCGTTTTTAAGCAAAAAAGTGATGGGTTTGATTTAATTGGCAAACATCAATGTAGCTATAGGCTATGTATGTAAGAAGAGATGATAATCGAAATAACTCTGAATATATGCAATACATATTTCTATAAGACCATTGAAACTTGAGATGCAATCTTATGAAAGATTTGCTTGAGTTGTGATGTACTTGGCTAAACAGAATATGGTAACAGAATTTATTTACAATTTAAGGCATAGACCGTCTCTCCAACATCTAGATCATGAATCTTGAATTGTGATGCTTCATTAGTCCTTTTACATAGATATATTGCTAGGTTCTTATCATAAACCGTTTCATAATCTTAAATATTCCTTTCTCCGTATTCTTGCAGATCTAAATCACTGGTGGATTTATCGACAGGGGAAGGTTACCGAAGACGCGAATCCCTTGATAATGAGAGTCCGTGATTGTCTGTGTCGCAGATAACCCATTGACTTTCGAATATGCTCCAACTTTTAAGCCACCAAAGAAATTCACAATACTTTGAAACTTCGAGATCATACAATAAGTATTGAAATAACAGCTGGCCTGAAATTTTAAAGAATCACTGGAGGGATTAATATTTCTTCTGGAGAATTTTGTGAATCAAGGAGCTCGAAAGGACATTAATATTTAGAGATCTATCAAAACGTCCATTGTCCTTCTATACGGCCGCCCTTCGTATTCGCAACCTTATCAATTGACAACATTATCAATCGCTAGCACACAAACTCAACCACCAAGAGAAGTGGTATCTTCCTCTTCCATATCTAACAAATTGGCACGACTTTCACAATGCCGGACGAAAAGCACATCTACGAATCTCTCCCCATACCCACCTACTCCGAAGCCATCGGCGAATCCTCTCAGAGCTCAACACCCATAATCTCCCGCTCCGATTCCTCGAATGAAACTGCACATCCCGCCGAAAGAGAAGGTCTGTTGGGTCCTGATATCGGCGCCAGAATTCCAGTTCCTACTCGCAGAGCTGGTTATCGCCCTCCTCCCACCGAAGATGGCATTTCGAATCGAGGCAGTACGGAACAAGATACATTTCTAAATCAATATGGAGAACGCGAAAGTGATGATGATAATGAAGTGCGTAGAGAGATGGAAGAAATGGAAATACAAGATCCGCAAACCGAACAATCGACGTGGGGGAAACGAATGTCGAGTCTTTCTGCATCATTATCGTCGCGAATACCTTGGATACGGAGGATTGGTTGGCCAAAGATCGATGCGAATTTCTGTATAGTGATTGGGAGGATTTTCGCAATACTGCTCGTTATGGCAGTGGTTTATTTGCTGTTTATGAGTGATCTGTTTTCGAATGCGGCGAACAGGATTGGAGGACAGATGTTCCCTGCGGAGAGCGTAAGGATATTTGTGCAGGAAAGTGTTTCGGAAGAGAGAATTGTGAGGTGGATGAATAGAATTACGGAGACGGATCATTTGGCGGGTACGGAGGGAGATTATATTTTGGCAGAGATCGTTCAAGAACTTATGGTGAAGAATGGATTGGAGGACGTAAAGATGGATGAATATGGAGTTTATCTGAATTATCCAAAGGATGGAGGAAGGAAAATAGAATTACTTGGCGAAGATGGGAATCCGATTTGGCAGGCAAAGATTGATGAGCCGCAACTTTATACGAACCCACCGAGACAACAAACACCGGTTTTTCATGGGCATTCGAAAGCAGGAGATGTTACAGGTCCATTGATATACTGTAATTATGGTTCACAAGCCGATTACAAAAGCTTTTACGACGGTGGAATTGATATGAGAGGTGCAATTGCTTTGGTCAGATATTATGGTACACAAGGAGACAGAGCTTTGAAGGTCAAGGCTGCGGAACCTTGGGGTTTCAAAGCTGTGATAATGTACAGTGATCCTGCAGATGATGGATTTACTTTAGGTGATACCGCCCCCAATGGTCGATATATGCCCAAAGATGGAGTTCAACGAGGCGCAGTCAGCTTAATGAGTTGGGTAGTTGGAGATGTCCTTACACCTGGATGGGCAAGCGTAAAAGGAGCGAAACGCGTATCGAAAGAGAACAATCCAGGATTGACTAGTATTCCTAGTATTCCAATCTCGTGGGGAGATGCACAAAGGCTTTTACAATCCATTCAGGGATTTGGAGAAGAATGTCCTCCAGATTGGCAGGGTGCAGTTCTTGATGTTAAATATTGGACTGGAAATCTTTCAACTCCCAAAGTTCATCTTGTTAATGAACAGGATGAAGTTGAGCAACAACCAATTTGGAATGTTTTGGGAAAAATCACCGGTGTTGAACAAAAGGAGAAATCCATCATTGTTGGTAATCATCGTGATGCTTGGGTTTTTGGTGCAACAGATCCCGGTTCAGGTACAGCGGTTTTCCTCGAAGTTATGCATATCTTTGGTGATCTTGTTTCACGAGGTTGGCGTCCACAACGTACTATCGAATTTGCTTCTTGGGATGGTGAGGAATACAATCTCATCGGATCTACGGAACATGTTGAAAAGAACATGGAGAAATTACGTAAAGATGCATTTGTTTACTTGAACGTTGATGTAGCAGTTGGTGGCGACACATTCAGAGCCGCTGGAAGTCCGGTTTTCAAGAAAGCACTTCTTAGAGTTCTAGATCGCACAACTGATCCTGTTAAAAACGCAACACTAAGACAACTTTGGGATGAAAGGAAAGCCCAATTAGATGGTCTAGGTGCCGGAAGTGATTATGTCGCGTTCCAAGATATGGCAGGAACTTCTTCTTTGGATTTTGGATTCGAGGGACCGGTTTATCCTTATCATTCTGCGTATGATAATTTTGAATGGATGGCCAGTCAAGGAGATCCTGGTTTTCAGTACCATAAACTTTTAGCTCAAGTATGGGCCCTTCTTATTCTTGAGTTCTGCGATAGAGCGGTTCTGCCGTTTGATATCAGAGCATATTCTGCATCGGTTTCTAAATGGGTAATGGAATTAGAAAATTGGGCAGAATCAAAAGGACCAAATCAAGCTGGTAATGTACCTTGGTCAACAGAACCATTGAGGGAAGCAGCATTACAATTTGCGCAAGACTCGAGACGGTTTGAAAAGTTTGAATTGGAATGGGATGGATTGGTATTGGGAAGTGGAGGATTTGAAAGTCCGGGTTTGGCAAGTCATAGGAAGAGTCATAATACTCGAATGGCGAATTTCGAAACGCATCTTCTGGATTTGGAGGAGGGTGGTGGGGTATGTTTTTTCTTTGCTTTAGGTTTCCTGTTTTCCCCTCTTCTCTCACCTCATCTCTCCCATATTCCTCATATCTCTCATTGATATCATCTACTAACATCTTAAAATAGATTCCCAACAGAACACAATTTAAACATGTAATATTTGGCCCACAACTCTGGTCTGGATATGATGAAGCATTTTTCCCTGCTATCCGCGATGCAGTCGAAGTAGGAGATTGGGAATTAGCAAAGAAATTGGTGGATAAGACAGCAAATATTATCAAAAAGGCTAGTAGGAAGATGGCGGATGGGAAATAGGGGACTGGGTAGGCGAAGGAGGAAAGAGAAGTGGTTAGTGGGAAATACAAATATTATATCAATGTTTGAATCGAGAATCAAAATAATGATGATTCGAGATTCAGGATTTCAGGATTCGGAATGGAAAATTTTTGTGTATGCGTTTGTTTCATACAGCGAGCGTTTGGCGTTATTCTTTGTCTTTGCCTTTTTTGGTATCGATTTGTTTGCAGTCGTTGGATGGGGTTGGATCTGATTGGATCTGATTGGATCGTATTGAATTGCCGGGGACGGAGGCAGAACAATAAGCAGAGAAGCAGAGGTGTGAAAGAGGGTGGTTGTGTATACATTGTATAAAAAAGACAGGATAGCGTGCGTCGTTTGTATACCTACCTACGTACCTACCCAACTACTTACCTATCTGTGGATTGGGTTGGGTTGGGTTGGGTATTGGATGTTGGGTGTTGCGATGTGGGATGTTGGATGTGGATCCGCTTGAATAGAGTTGGAAATAAGAATAGGAGTTCCAAGGTTGGGGTAGAGAATATCAATGGAGACCAAATATATCAATGGAGTATTTCTGTTAAGAGTATTGGGGTTTGAAATTGAGATGGAAAATAAGAGTGAGAATGAAGTGCAAATGGGAGTGGAAATTGAAATGAGAATAATGTGAATGTAAATGTGAATACAAATGGGTTCAATTACTTGTCATCTATCTATACATTGTTGTAATCTCTCTTGTGTTGTGAGAGGGATTCTGTGTTCTGTGTTCTGTGTTTTTCTGTTCTTATCTGCTGGGATGGTGGGTGATGGGTGATACTGTGAGAGAGGGGTATTAGGTATTAGGTAGATGAGTAAATGGAATCTGGATTGAACTTTGAATTTTGAACTTTGAACTTTGAGCTTTGAACATTGAAACGAATTAGATGGGTAGATGTGTGAGGGGTGCATGGGTGACGGTGCTTGTAGTGAAGTACTAGGTAGGGTAGGTAGGTAAGTAGATAGGTGTTTGAGTTTTCTCTTTCTCTTTCCTTTTTTTCTGGGGGAAATTTGAAGGGGGATTGAGATGAGGAGAAGAAGAGTAGGCGAGGTAAGGAGAGGAGGGAAAGTACTCAATCTACTCAATCTATTAAATTAATCGAATACTAAAACTAACACCGACTTTACATTGAAATTTGACTTCACATATAGATGGATAAATACGATGTGATATGATTTGAATTGTTTTGTTTTCATTTGATGTGATTTTCTGGATTTGATTTGATTTGATGTAATTTGATTTGCTTTGAATTCCTTCGGTTCTCCTATCCTCCTTTATCCTCTCCTTACTTCCTGCCTCTTTGCCCCTTCTTACATTCTTCATTCTTTTTTCTTCCTCCTTATTCTTTAATTCAACTCAACTCAAACGAATTCATCATTCCCCTTTCCTCTCTTTCACCCTCTTCCTCTTCCTCTTTCCCTTACCAATCCAATTCCCCAAATCTCCTTAAAAGCACATCTCACAAATCATAACCACATCACAATGCATATACACATCCCTCCCCTCCCTCCCTCACAACCCCTCCGAACCTCATGAAAAACACCAATACCACCCATCCATAAACACCCGAACTCCTTTTCAACGCCCATCCCCACTTCAATCCCAGACCAACCAAGTCCGCTTGCCGCCCGCCAGAATGCTAAACGCCATCCTTTTTCCAAGAAAGTGAAAAGAAAGACAAAGAGAAAACACCTATTCCCCATACACAAACACAAATATAAACACAGAAAGAAGTAAAACAAACAAGTAAACAAATCTTCAATCCCCAATCACCTATACACCATTCTTTTCGCTACCAAGCCCAAGACGTATGTATTCCCTGGCCAAATTTTTTATAACGCCTGCTCCATTGTCCACTACCCAAATCAATACCAATCAAGACCAATGATTTCGATATGCTAAACCCAACAATTATGAAATCGGATGAAAACGGACAAAAGCTGACTTGGAAAGTGGAACCACTGTCCCTCACGCACAGAAACAAAGTAAAACAAAAAGAGAACATAAGAAATTAACGCTGGAGTGAGGCGACAATCATAATTATGCATGGGTTTTCCCATCAAGTCCCCAAGAAAGTGACATTTATGCCTGTAAATCACCATGCCTAGGACATCCCTCCACATGTTCCGGCTTTGACGATTTTCCCTCATTCATTGTCATAGCTACCTCTCTCTTCGTTTCCGGAAGCGATTCACTAGCAGCCGCAGCTCTGTATTCCCTTGCGTTCATCCACGAATTTGAATTTCCATTTCCATTTCCAGTAATCGATCCCGGCAATTCTCTCAATGGCAAATCCGTGCTTTGACTCTTGTGTAACTGTGGAACCATATTTGACGAGCTAACAATGGTCGCTAGAAGAGGTCTCCCATTCGCATTCGTTTCTCGCATTTCTGTTGCCACTTCTGAGTCTCGTATAGGGATATGCTCTGCTTTTCCACGGGGTTTACTACTTCCGGCTTTCGGAACCGTGATTGGAGATGGTTTTCTGGATCGTCTCGTTGTGTATCCATCTGAAGAGCTGCAGGAATCTGTCGATGAACTTCTGTTTCGATCGTGTTGACCTCTGTTTGTGAAAGATCGGATTTCTAATTTGGAAGGAGTTTCTCCACGTTGGACTTTGGCATCGATGAGTTTTTCCGTGACGATTCGTCCTAATGGTTGACCTTCTGTACCTCTTCGACTGCTCCCATGACTGCCCGCTCGATTCCTACTAGTACTGACTACTCTCTCCTTACCCTCCATTACTTTCGCTGAAGGAGGTGGTTGTATCATCCATCTTGTTTCTTCTCTACTCCTTGGTGCCGTACTAACAATTGGTGGATGTAAATCGTTGACTGGCGGGTTCCTCGCAATATAATAAGACTCTGGATTTCCATCCGATCCATGGTTACTACTAGGTCTCCCGTCCATATTGAATATTCTCCCTGCAGATTCTGAAGCTCTTGTAATTGCATCCATAATTCTATGACCCGGTCCATAAGTTTCCCTACCCCAAAGTTGCTCATCTTCTCGTTGGTACCGTTTCCTATTCCACCCCTCTCCCGATATTCGAGATCCTTCTTCAACAACCGTAGGACTACTACCTGTATCCGTACTCATCCCCGCACTACTCGCATAACTACTTCCTTGACCTGCTGTATTCAATCCTCTCTGACTTCCATTCTTATCCTTCTTATTTCCTTTTTTATTCGGTGGACCGGGCCCCATCATGATTTCTTCTGTCCAATATGGATTTGTCGAGAATGGGGAAGGATGCCTATACAGGCCCGGTTGTTCGGTTTCCAATGCATGTTTTTCGACTCGTTCTCGTTTGGCCTGTTCTTTGGCTTTCCTTCTATGGCTAATCTTGGCGCACGTAGCGCAGGATAATACATAGAATGCAACGGATTGTAGAGCAACATCTATAGACATGATTTCTCAATTCTTTGATATTGAGAAAGGAGAAGAAACGTCTATAGAATTGTGAAATGAGGAGATGATCGTAGGAAAAGTTTAACGCATAAAGGTGACGTTGTGCAGTTCACTCATTCTGTGGTTGCGGCTTGTTTCGAATGGGAGGATCCTCAACTAGGAAAATGCTGGTTTGAAATATGCGGGATGGAATGGATCCTTTTCGATAATCCCTTGAGAAATATTGGTTAAAGTGAGTTTTTGGTATTGAATATGCAAGTCAATATTGAGTTTGAGTTAAGATTCCCAAGAAATGGAGTCTCGTATGAAAGGTATAGAAGTATGAAAGGTATGATTGGTGGCTTTCGTGGCTTGTAGGTTGATGAAGTAGCCAATCTTAATCCACAGTCATCAATTGAATTTTCCAGCACCAATTGAATGGAAACCTTTGTAACAAATATAGAACTGTAGGAAGTTATAGTTTGAAGGATCGACAATGACAATGGTGTAACAAATGATTCGACTGGCTAATTATAAGTACTTGGGTAGTTTGAATTCTCTTGTTGTACTCCGTAATTTCTATTTTGATATTTCTTCGAGTCCAAGCGGAAGGGATGAGATGGGATGGGATGGGATGGGATGGGATGATGGTGATGGTGATGGTGATGGTGATGGTCTCTATACCAGATAGTCTCCAAGTTTGGGTTTGAATAGGTATGATAAGACTTTGGTGGTATGTGTCTTTTCGATATTGGTTTGATTGATTTGAAGTGAAGAACAAGTGAGAAAACAGAAGAAGAATGATGGATCGTATTGGAAGTGATGTCAGAGATTCAATTGACAAGACCAAGTTCGTATTTTGTATGCACTTATTAATTGAGGTTTGGATGAAAGGTCGGTATGATATGGTATGGATGGTATGGATAGTATGGTATGGTATGGTATGATATGTAAAAGGATTCCAATAACTTTTTAGTCACACATACTACCTTGGGTATATAATAATACGAATGAATGATTGAATGATTGAATGATCGAATAAATGATTGAATTGATGAATCCCTTTATCGATAACCAGGGGTTGGGTTGATTAAACGGCCAAGCGATTGAGATCTAGTTTAGTACGGAGAAACGAGATACAATCTAGTAGATACCTACCTAGGTAGTTATGTTTCTCAACATATTTTATTACTCTGATGATCAATTGTGAAATGTATCTCATTTCAATTGAGATAATCACACTCATATCATCAAATCAATTAGTCAATCAGTCAATCAGTCAATCCATCCATCCATCCATCCATCCACCCATCCATCTAGAGAATGAAGGATGGGGAAACCATAACACACTCAGCACTTCACTTCTTCTCCTCCTCCATAAAAGACGGGAAATTGGTTTCAACTCTCCAGTCCGATTAGGTGCGGTACATACTTGGTACTCCATAGAAAGGAATTAACTGGGGTATATTATTATCAATTCTCAAATTTCCCCTTGCTTACCACCCCTTGCTGCCCCATATAATATTACCATCACCACGAGGGGAGGGGCAAAGGTCTCTTATGTTTTATGAATGAGAGGTGATATCCGAGGTTGGATTTGGGATGTTGTTTTGTATCGTATTGTTGTCGAGTTAAGAAATGGAATCAGAATTATAATATTCAATTCTTTTATCTCTATACCTACTTCTCTATATATCTGACATATCTCCATTCCCATCATCACTCTCCCCAAACAATCGAGATAATCAATCCCCCAATTCCTCAACCCTCAGATAAGTATTCGAAACGTAATCCCGCACCTACCCATCCCCCGATCCATCTATCCCCACAGAATCCCGTCCATCCACCGACCTACCGCCTACCCAGATATTTGCTAAGAAGACATACCGAGTAGTAAGTACCCATCTACTTGTCACGTCCCTCCCAAGCCCGCGCAATGCATACTCCGTAGTCCGTACGCACACTCACCTGCCCTTTTCCTCGATTTCAAACTCCAAGCTCAAAGACCCCTAATCAGTAATCAAGGAATGAAAATATGGAGTGGACCCTGAACAGTTTCCTATCCATATTTGTATCCGCTTTTGAAACACGAAACTCGAAACTCGAAAGTAAACACAGAATAGTGATGATCCTTTAAGGGTTTGGGTTCATCTTTACTAGGAGCTATTGTTTGCGGATACCTAGAGATGGATAGACAGATGGGTTTCTTATTGCGCTTATGATATTATACATAGATAGGTAGGATATGATACCGGTACCTAGATATCAAATCCAATTTTCTGCCCGCAATTGCAATTTATTATCCGTATATCATATCCAGAAAAGCGGTGTCTATTCCAAATCACAACCTCCAACATCTTCTGTTCCAGTACCTCTCTACATACCCAGACTCGAGCCGGGTTGTCAAAACACATGCCGTGTAACCACACACAATCCGGAGTTCTGGTTTGGAAGTTTGCAACCGTTACATTTTAATCTGCTGACTTGAGTTCCAGTACCAGCCAGTACCTAGGTAGTATGTATATATATACGAGCTAGTTCCGTTCATTTAGTTCCATTCCGTCTAGATTATTAATTTCTTTCCTAAACATCTTTTTGTTATCCAGTTAATCCATGATTGGTCTGATCGTATATAGGTATGAATAATTGTTTAAATAACCCTCATAATAAGGAAGGTATCTGAACAGGATACTAGGTAGTCAGGTACCCAAAGTTAATACTAGCTAGTTTTTGAATGTTTTAAGTTATGAATTCAGGAACCTAACCCTAAACACCTACTAATAATTTTCATTCTTATTTTCCTCTACTCAAATACCTACCTAGGATTATCAAAATTTATTTGGATGATGTATTTTTGTTATCATGATATAAAATGATTATTCAACTACTCTATCGTATTTCTGAGATCTTAATCGGATTCTATCAGGTAGGTATCATTAATTGTGAAGAGGATTGATGGGGTTTGGTTGTGTTTCGAGGGAGGGGAGGGGTTTATTTTGTTATTATTTGGTGATGATGGTGATGATGATGGTGGATAAGAGTGTGAGGATTTCCATATGGATGTTGAAGTGTGTATGTATTAGGTATGTATACAGGTGCAGGTAAACAGATGATTATGGTTAGATTCATGAAATCGCCGAATAAATGTATGCCGGAGTCGAGATAGTATTGTAATTGTGAGTAGTATTGACTTACAAACTTATGAGAAGTTCATGTGAGATCAAGATAGTTGCTGTGGAAGGGATATAATCGTCCATGAAGGATCTCTTCTTTTTATTTTTGGAAATTCGTTTTCATCTCAGAATTTTCCTGATGGTTAGATATGCAATGTAGGACTATACCATGTCCGAAATCGCGGTGCAGGCTGGACTGTAGACCACGGAAGCACAAGAGGAATTTTGAAAGAAGCGCTTCTTGTTTGTCTTGTTCAAATTGCGCTGATTCCGGATGGGGAAGAGAGGTATGTGAGTGAAGTTTCTAGAAGTCTGAATGGGACGCTGAATGAGGGGGAGATTACTTGTCGGATGTGGATTTTGAGGGTGTTGGAGTTGTTGATGAGGGGTGGGAAAGGGGAGGGGGAGGGGGATGGAGTGAAGATACTGGATGTGAGAGTATGGAGGGATTGGAGAGGGAGGTTGAGGATTTCGGGAATAGGTATATGGATGAGGCGAATGAGAATGTGCAACCGAGACCGGTGGAGGTTTCGAGGGTTTGTGGTTTGTGGTTTGTGAGGATGAGGGTGAGGGTTTGGGGGTGTTAGACTCGACTCGACTCGATTCGTGTTGATTGAAGCGCACAATGTCCACAGTAAGAATTGTGCTTGAGACGTTTCAATGGAGTGTTGCTCGACTTCTACTCGAGCTACTGAATCGAACAAAGATTTGCGGGTTGGCTAATACGCGGGTTGATTTTTGGGATCCATGATTATGATTGCAGTGTGGTATGTGCGAATATCGAACAGACTGACGGTGAAGAGGTCTGAACAAGCACAAACAAGCTCACAATGCCCAGAAACGATATCCATAATCATTAGAATGATCAACCACCAACCATCAACCATCAAACCCATTGCGACTCATAATTATTCAACGTCCAAACAGTACATACCTAAGTATAAATCCGAATATGATATTATGTAGTTCATGTAATTCTCTTCATAAGGCTACTTTCATCCGTGCCAAGAAGACTACCTCATCGACTGCGTCAGCTAATCGATCGTTGACTTGAAACTAGTGAACTACATGTGAGAATAGCGGATGCGCTATTTTTCGGCTTGTTATTAGATCTCTGAAGATGGCTGGTGTGATGGCTGGTGTGGTGGCTGGTGTGAGGATATCAGCTGGTATGATCGTATGGGTTATGGTTTACTTATTGATGACGAGGTGGATTGAATTGTGATATTGAGATTTGTTATTAATGAGGTGGCATGGTGGGTTTATCGGTTTAAGGAAAGTCCTGGCTAGTATGGAGGTACGATGTAGGTACGATGTAGGTATATGATAGTATGTAAAGACTCTGGCAGGTGGATGTAATGAGTATCTAGGTAGGTGACTATATTAGATCCCGAGTGTAGTATAGTAAATTCCCTAATTCGATTCGATGTAGCCGCTTGAAGGGAAAGAAGAGAAGTATATATCGGCAAACTATAAACAATAAACCATTTCCAATTGGTCAATAGAGGAAATGCATCTCCTACTCTAATTAAATTTGTACTCATACAAGGATTCTTACATACTTCACACATTACTTCATACATAAATGATCGCCCTTTCCCTGCTGGTCCGTGATTCTTATGAGAACCTTAAGCCCCACCAGATGCGATAGGTATACCATATAATTTCTTTGTATTTGATTACATTCTTGGCGTTGTATAAGCCAAGAGAAATTGAGGAAAGTGAGAATTTAACTTGTTTTTGATAGAAATGAATGATAATTGTTGTTGTTGTTGTTGTTGTTGTTGTTGCTGGACTTTTTCGCTTTTGTTGTCATTGCCACGGTGACATTCACTTTTCAGGAAGTAGAAACTTCTATCTTGTTTTTGATTCTATGTCCTGTGAGAGAGTGAATTGACATTCCTATACCCACCTAATTGCGATCAGAGGGAAGCTACTCAGTGAGCAATTCGAGGTTGCACAAAGCATTAAATTACGCACTTGGGTCAACCGGTAGGAACGCGGACGGGCCGTATCATTTACATTCAGAAAGGATCAACAATTTAATCTTCTACTTCTTCCTCGCGCACATCACCGACAGAAAATACGCATAACCATACATACACGTAATCCACAGCTTCTGGATTCCCAGCTCCCATAAACAATGGCAGCTCACCTTCGGGACGATCTCCTTCACGGAAAAGAGCATATCGATACCCACGCATCCTCGAATCCATGGCGCCACCAAGAATCCACCGCATTTTCTAATCATGCAAACGTCGGAGCTCGAGGAGTAGATGGCAGAGATGAAAAAGAGGATTTGGCTAGTTTTCTCAATAAGTCGCGAGTCCAAGGCAAAGGCTCACCTAGTCCACATCGACCAATTGTACTAGCTGGAATTGCGCAGTCCGAGGAACTTGAAGCTGCGAGGAGGGAACAAGAGGAGTTGGAACACAAAGATGCCGTGAATGGGGTGCACAGGGCTGGCGCGGGGGCAACGGTCAAGTGTGGTCCGTTGCTAAATTATAGACGGATGGAAAATGATGTTTGGTTTGGGAGTGTGTTAATTGTGGTTGATTCGCATACGGTTAGAGAAGACGCGGTACCGGAATTGAGATTACGAGTTCAAGAGAGGAGAGAGGCCACACAAAATGGTAACGGGGCAGGTATTGCCACTGGGAATGAACAATTGAATGGTCATGATCAAGCACCTGGGATTATTAATGGGGTAGATTATTCTGAGAACGTAAACCCGACACAAGCATCAAATGGCAATATCGCACAACAAAATGGAGTATCCAATACTTCCAGCGATTTGGAAGAAATCAAAATCAGAGGAGTTAAGCTCTATGCAGATGTTGCGAATACTTTCTGGAGATTTCATATCCAAGTCCCAATGCTACAAGAAGAACTTCGATGCGAATACACAATTCCCGGTCTCACATTTGCTGAAGGAGGAAAGACGGATAGACAAACATTTTTCGTACCAGCGGTTACCGAGAGTATGAGAATAATGTTTCATTCTTGTAATGGATTTAGTGTGGGAACAGATGAGGATGCTTATAGTGGTGCTTGTCTTTGGAGAGATGTTGCACGACAACATGAGGAAGCTCCTTTCCATGTTATGTAGGAATATTCTCGATTTTGGGATTGGTACAGACTAACATTCGATAGGCTTGGTGGTGGAGACCAGATTTACAATGATGGAATTAGAGTCAATGGTCCTCTGAGACCTTGGACTGATATTGGTAATCCTATCAAGAGAAGGGAATATCCTTTTCCCGAACAGTTGAGGAGAGATTGCGATGATTATTATGTCAAGAACTATATTCGCTGGTAAGTCAATGGTTGGAGTAGAAGATTTAGGCTACGAAAATTAACTAGGATACAGGTATTCCACAGAACCTTTTGCTGCGATGAATGGAAAGATTCCTCAAGTCAATCTTTGGGATGATCATGACGTAGGTGTCTTTTGTCTCATGATAGGTTTAGCTACTAATCAATCTAATAGATCATTGATGGCTTTGGTTCATACGTTGATGAATTTATGCGTTGTCCCGTTTTCCGTGGTATTGGTGGTGTTGCTCATAAATACTATTTACTCTTCCAGCATCATATTGCACCTCCTGCATCTACATTTACAACTGGTGCGTTGTCCTCCTGATCATTGTTTTGTCCTATACTAACATTTCTCAGATGCACCTCAGACTATGTCTGCGAACGGAGGCGGAATTGATCCACGTCAAGTAGAAAACACATATGTATTGGAGAATGACGTTCCTGATCCAAGTTATATTATTGGTGATAGCCCTGGTGTAAGTGCTTTCACGTTGTCTTATAGATAAAGCTAATCATTTGCAGCCATATGTAGCAGAGCGCTCCCGTAGCATTTATGCAAGATTGGGCGCAAGAGTTGCTTTCTTTGGTATTGATGCTAGAACAGAAGTAAGTAGTCACAATTTCCAACCACGGTATGATATTGACCTTTGACCCAGCGTACACGTCATCAAGTGAACTATCCAGAGACATACAAGAAAATTTTCGATCGTCTGAGAGAAGAACTTACAGCCGCAAAAGATTCTCCAAATCCTATTCAACATCTTATTATTTTACTCGGAATTCCTATCGCTTACCCAGTAAGTCTGAGATCGCAATCTAAACATGCTCTAATGCTAACATTTGCAGCGTTTGACATGGCTAGAGAATATTTTTTCGAGCCCCTTAATGGGCCCACTCAAATTTATGAATAAGCGATTTGGATTTGGTTAGCGATATTTTATACACCCATTTATCTATATTAATTACTAACTTATATTGCCAGGCGGAAGTTTCTTCAATCATTTCGATGGCAGTGTAGATCTTCTCGATGATCTCGATGATCATTACACAGCACATACCCATAAAAAAGAACGTCACTACATTGTCAAACAACTTCAATCCCTCGCATCCGAATTCTCAGTCCGTATCACCATTCTTGGTGGCGACGTACATCTCGCTGCCGTTGGTCGATTCTACTCAAATCCCCATTTGAAAATTCCAGTTTCAACAGATTACAAGTATATGGCAAATATTATTTCTTCAGCAATCGTTAATAAGCCTCCTCCGCAAGCGGTCGCGAATCTTTTAGCGAAGAGAAATAAAATTCATCATTTAGATAAAGAGACTGATGAGACACTGTTAAGTTTCTTTGATAGAGATCCAGGAGATGAAAAGAAAAGTAGTAAGAGTAATACCGTCACGATGCCAAGTCGAAATTGGGCAGTCCTTACAGAAAATACACCTTCCTCGGCATCATCTTCTATTCCGCACTCTAATGGAAATGGAGAAACGCCAATAGACTCCTCCTCAGGACCCTACGATCTCCCTCCCTCCGAAATACCAAAAGATGGACACTCCCCCCTCCACAAGGGAGAACAAGGAGCAGGAAGCGCATATAAAGCAGCGGATCCGCAGTATCATGGCAAGAGCGGAGATGGAAGTTTAGATGTGGTGGTCAGAGTGGAAATTGATCAGCATGATGCAGAGGGCAAGACGAGGGCGTATGGAATGAGCGTACCGGTTTTGAGATATAAGGGGGTGCCGTTGGTGGTGGAGGAGGGGAGGAGGAGTTGGGCTGGGGGGAGGAGAAGTTTGCGGGAGAGGAAGAGTAGAAGTTCTGTGGCTGGGAGAGGGGGGAGCGCCGGGAGAGAGGAGGCTTAGGGGGGTTTTGTGGGGTGGGAGTTGAGGAGGGAGGGGGAGGGGGAGAGAGGGGGAGTAGGTAGTGGATTAATGAATTGTAGCAGGTGAGGGATATGATGTGTTTTCAGAAGGACTGATACGTACGTTGATAATAGTATATCCATGTCCATGGACTGAGTCGGACGGGTTGGGGATTCTTTGATACCAGGATTGCGATTCTTTCCTCTCTTCTTCTGTCTTAATTGTATTTGTAATTAGTTAATATTGTATCGTTATTGTTATTAATATTGGCATTGGTAATGGTTGGCATTGCATGAATCGTAATACTTAATCAATCATCTGCTACGGATCATTTGTCACATCTTTGTATTTTTATATCTGCATATTTGCATATCTTCGTATTTCCAAATCAATTCAAGCTTTTATTAGAGAGATTTATGATAGCTAGCTAACTAGCTAGATAGATCTTGAACGACATTTTGATTCTTCTTCTTCTTCTTCTTCTTCTTCTTCTTCTTCTTCTTCTTCTTCTTCTTCTTCTTCTTCTTCTTCTTCTTCTTCTTCTTCTTCTTGGCCAATTATATTAATAATGAAATGGTATCTACAACGCCGCCGATGCAAAAAATAGAGCAAGAACTTTTGTGAGATTTGGATTTTTTGAGTGTGGGCTAGTTTCGTGATGTGATGGGCTGTAAGTGAGAGACTGTGCGGAAATCAGGGGTGTGTAGATCGAGTTTGCTGTTTCATCTCGCGTGGATAGATTCGGAGCAAGTTGAGTTTCCATGGTATAATCACCTTGTTGCCTGTAGGGTAGGAATTGAATAGCATGTCTGGAAAACCCGCCTTAGACACCACAAGTGAGCCCTCTAGATGGCGCCAATTTTCTTTGTCTTTTGTTCATTCTTTTATTGGGAATTTTGGCTCTTGGTTTTCAAGACATACCCTGTTAAGGAGGTTGATTGTGAAGTTGATTGTTAAGTCTGGGGTCGTTATCTCGTTTTGAATTATGGCTAATTGAAAAGCAAGTAGTCGTTTCGGTCATTGAGGTTCTCTAATCAATATTGCGGAATTGAAGGATGGGGAAATGTGCTAAAATAAGTCGAAGGTAATTGGCAGGGCCTTCGAGGGTTCTTCTCAAAGCTTTTCTCGTAGTCGGCGACATTGAAGCCATTCTCCAACAGATATCTTTCGAAGAATACCAAAGGGCACCATGTGAGACGAAATATGATTTGCTGTCTCACAAATGCATACCTTCTTCCTCATCCGCACCAGCATCTTCGCGCATCCGTGATTCCATTGCTCGACGTAATGCTTCATCGTCCAATCTTCCTCCTGTGTTTGTAGTTGCTGTGGTTCCATTTGTTGTGACTCCATTCGCCGCTGATACTCCATTCGCTGTTGTAGGTGCGGCTGTAGCTGCAGGTGCTGAATCCATCACAACTTCACCTCCCACAATCCGTCCTGTAGTAAATGTTCCATCGGCCCAAGGGTTACTCCTACTTTCTTCATTCGCAGTGGTTGTGCCGTTTGTCGCAGGAGCGGGAGATGATACATCTTCTTCTGGCTTGGGTTCGGCGCCAGCTTGATATTCGCCCCATACTCCGCCTCGAGCTTCGATTTCTGTGCGGAGAAGTGAGATGCGGGTTTCCATGCGGGCTATTACAATTTCGTTTTCGCGAATGGCGTCAATACTATCAGGGCTTATTAGTAGCTTCTTCTAAGAGAATTCCTTCTCCTTTTTGTAAAGTATGGAAAAGAAATCAGAGGAGAACAACATACCAATCTTCATCTGCGTTCCCATCTACACATTCGGGAGCTCTTCCTTCAGCGAAAGGTTTCAATTCTTCGTTAGAATAATCGAGATGTGCGATGGAATTACGTAGTTCGGCGGCTTTGAGGTGAAGGGTAGACATAGGGAGATCTTTGAGAGCTTCCGCGAAGGCAGCAGGGGAGATTGGGAGGGCGTCGGCGGACATGTTGATATTTGGGTTGATTTGAGAATTATTTGTTAAGTTTGTGGATGGTGTTGGAGGGGTTGTGTATAGCTCTTGCGACTATGCCTAAAGTTCGAAGTCGTGAATGCTGATATTCCTTTGGCAATAAACAAGAGAAGTGTTGGCTATTCGAATCCTTGAAATTTACAGAAAAATATTCGAGATGTCGTGAATTGATGATTGTATCTGAGAGATTGTAATAAGTGATAGGAATGGAGGGGTCGAAGTCGAGGCAACAGCTGCCCGCGCGGAATTATCGCATATTGGTCCGTGCACATATATTTTCTATGATCTCCAAATCCAATCTCTAGGAAATTCGATGGCGAATAAGAACACCATAGTGGGGTTCCTTCATCCAATGATTCAGAACAAGGTATGACATTATAGTAAGAAGTTGAAGATGAATAGTCTTTGGCCTGCAGCACGCAGTTCGTGCTTACAAACTTGGGTCACTCTACAAACATGTAGTACAATTGATGGTCTAGCCTCGAGGCTTGCTCATGGAGCTATACGACCATATTCGATATCCTCGTCGCTTTTCCGGAGGAGGGGACCAGGCTCAGGGAAACTAGAAGTTGAAAAATATGGCTGGTCAGGAGCTCTAGGGTTACGATGCTCGAAGAGGTTTTATGCCTCGAAACGAAGGGCTTCAAGGATTCCAAAGAATTCGACATTGTCCGGAGAATTGCCTTCCAAGAAATTATCTCCAAAGGCTACGCTTGGAAAGACAATATATACAAGATATGAGCAACTACCAGCAGACTATGAAGATCAAATGGGTCTTGACTATCGTGAGGATCCAATCACAGAGGAGGAAATCCAGGCGATTTTTGGACGTGTAATGGATATAGATTCGGCAGAACGATTTTTGAGAGTTATACATGGACGAAGAGTAGCGGGAACATTACCAGATCCGGATGAGCCTAGTTCCTTAGCATACTGGGAGGAAGTTGCACAGAAAAACGCATTAGCTTGGCTAAGAAAGAATGTTCCAGTCGATGAGGATGAGAACGCAACATTACGAGCCGAACAAGAACTAGCCGAGATTGAGGGAGAAATCGTTTCAGACTCTAAAAGAATTGGGATATATGTGCCTAATGTTGGAGGTGGTGTGACGAGAGGGGGAAGAATCAATCTCAATATGTACAAGCCAAATGATGCGAAAGCGCCAGCAGAAGAGAAAACAAGTGTATATGGTGATAGTGGATTAGATGCCATCAGGAAAGCCAACCAAGCAAAAGCTGCCGCTCTAGAGAAGAAGAAGAAGGAAGAAGAGTTGAGCCAAGCAGATGAGATACGATATAATACTGGCACATTAGATCACGTCAAACCAAGATCACGAGTAGAACTTCGTCGAAAAGGTGAACATCCTTGGCTCAAACACTTTGAGAAAAAGGCTCAAGAAACTGTACCTGAGGTTATTCCCGAATTTTCTGCTTTTACTCGTCTTTGGCCTTCGGCTCTAGTTGTTCTCTTGACAGTGGGTGTCTCGTGTACATTGGTACATTTCTACATACCCCCTCTCCGAGACTCTCGCATGTTTCCAGAAATTCCACCCGCAGTTGTCACAGTATCTGCACTCATCCTGGCTAACACTATGGTACTATTTCTCTGGCGTGTGCCGCCTTGTTGGACAATGCTCAACAAATACTTTATGATTATCCCTGCCTACCCTCGAGCATTATCAATGATTGGAGGTGTATTTTCACATCAAGCCTTCACTCATTTTCTCCCGAACATGGTCTTTCTTGCCATCTTTGGAGTTGATCTTCATGATGAAGTTGGTCGCGCAAATTTCCTCGCCCTATATTTCTCGATAGGCGCTGTATGTTCTTTTGCTTCAATGGCAGGATGGGTATGGAAAAGTGCTTTTATTTCATCAGGTCTCGGTGCTTCCGGTGCGGTATGTGGTGTCATGGCGGCAGATTTGTGGTATAAAAGGGATAAGGGTATTAGCTTTTTTGGGCTCACCCCATCGATTCCCTCATGGGTAGCACTAGTAATGCTATTTGGGTCGGAAGTCTTAGCTTGGAGGAGAGCTAGCAGCGCTGCTGGCAAGCAAATTCTAGATTATCAATCGCATATCACGGGATATATTGGTGGTATGGCTGGTGCAGAGGTGATTAGATGGAGGGATAGAATCAGGAAGAGACAAGCTGAGGAGAGGAAGATGCAGATTGAGGGGGTGTTGAAGTGATGATTGAGAGGTAGAGAAGTAGAGTGTAAGATGTTGAAATGTAATTCTATTTGAAAACTGGCTTGAGATGACTCTTCAAATGTCCTTGAAAGAGAAGCAAAACTCATAGAATATAGATCGGGTAATAGAAAAGTGTATATAGAATAGCAAAATGGAACCCCGCAACTCTACATAAATGCTCGTCGGTCACATCGTCTAGCTCCTTACATTGCCAGCCATATCCCGCTGAAACTTTATGAATATACGTCAAGAGTACTTTCCAAATTTCTATTCAGCTTGTTTCGACGCAGGATTAGTTTCCATTTGAACTTTGAATTCGAATTCATTGAGAGGGCAAGTTCGCAACATGCCGGACACTGACACCGTACACATGATCAAGTCCTTCTTTAAGAATGCGAACCATAGAGGTTATGGTCTGCTCTTGCATAACCTAAGACATTTTGATTTTGTAGGAGAGGATATCGCATTGCCACATTTCACAACTGGGTGTTTGGTAATGCGGACATTAATCATTAGGCTGAAAGACTACTGGGAGGTGTGTTTTCCTCAATATAGTTAATCCAGGTCTTGGCAAAGTGAAATTCCTGGACTAGCGACTAGCTTACCCTGTGGATATGAATATATACACAAGAAACTCAACGTCTCTGTACAATTACAGCCTTCTAAATATGTTTTATTTGAATTATCTTTAGATATTAATAATGGATAGTCTGATGTACAGGGCAATGCTGATGGTAACGTTGTTATTGTGCTAGTCCTAAAAGAGTTGGTGGGCTGGTTTGATGACTAAGATTTCTCTCGACGTCAAACGACGTCGAAAAAGGAAGGGGCGAGGAAAGGGGAAAGGAAGGGGCGAGGAAAGGGGAAAGGCAGGACCAGGATTGGGAAAAGAGTAAAGAGACAGGAATATTTGCTATCAAATTTCCCAACATGGTCGCTGCGTATTGTGATTGGTCGGGCTGAGGAAAATTTAATCTCAAAATAAAGAGGAAAGAAAGAAGATATGGCTGACTGACTGACTGGTTTTGTAACATATATTGTGTAGGATGTTAAGACCTTAGTTGGTAAGTCCAATAAACCTTTTCTATGAAGATAATGCACTGGTGTGGATGATGAGGCAGGCTTGCGTTTGTAAGGACTTGGAAGGGCGAATGCTGTGAGGTCTTCATTGGTAAAGTTTGATAGACTTTTTTCCATCACACTGTTGGTTTTAGCAAGGTGTGTTTCGTTTGTAAGTTGGATGAACGAATGAGAAGATACCTAGTTGGTGATGGATATCTGCAGCAGCCATTAATGCATTCAAGTGGCTCGGTTAAGCTCGGTGTCGTATTGCAGGCAGACTGCATATAGCGAGGCTGTTTGTTTGTTGTTCATTTTGGGTTGGTAGGGAGAGTTCCAGTAAACATATGAATTTGATAATTCGATGATCGTAGGTTGAGTTTCCTGTGTTTTTCCTTTTGTTGGAAAGAGATGCTGCAAGGTGGTGCCTCGGCCATCATACTTAGTGAGATGTTCACTGGTTCTTCTTCATATTAGAGTCGAATGCCAGACATGATAATCAAGTGGTATGTCCTAGAGAAATAATGAAGTTATCTCGATTGGTATTTTTCCTTGAGTCTTGACGGTAAAAGTATAGCCCGTCATATTCGCCAGGCTACTGTTGAGCCCAAGCTTGTGAATAATAAGATATGACTTCATTTTGCTTAATGATCTCTGCTTCTTAGAAAGCTTTAGCGGTTATCAAACTCGGAGCGGAAGTGGAAGTGGAAGACGGGTACAGGCAGACATACATCAAATAGAGATAAAAATCGACTCGTACATTCGCATCCGAGTAAATATGCTATAATTGGCGGGAGGATGCATGAAATGATTCGAATAGCTGAGTATGTATGATATCGTACTCGAATGGATCTTCGTCCAGGAAGTAAACTTACCAGGTAGATAGTAACCTGTTCAAAGATGAAAGGCGTGATGGACGAAATGAATCAGTAAAGTGCGAACTAAAGTTTCCTAAAAGAAGCCTCATTTATTGATAGGTATTGGGTACCCAGATACCCAAACGCCCATTTGATTATAAAGTTCTAATTGGAAGATCGAAAAGTGATATGGGGTACATGTCCCGTGCAAGGCAGATTTTATTGTTGTTTTGGTTTCGCGCTAGTGGGGCGGGGGTTGTTGAGACTTCACCTCCATCTTACAAAAATTATTTTCACTTTAACTTTGAATTTCTATAAAAATCCATTCTATCTTCTCAAAATTTTGGTTTGATTTGTGTAACAACTTCGTCACAGTTCCTTATACTGTGGAAAAAATTACTTCTCTACATTGTTCCAACTTCACAACTCGATCAACGACTACACCATATCGTATCAGTCGCCATGGCGACAACGAATTTCGTTGTAGAATCGTTGGTCAACCATATTGTCCTCCCTCCACGGCTCCCAGGGTGGGATGATAGAAACGAAGGATTGGAAAGTGCTATTATTGACCATTTCATCACGGCTTCCAGGTCGATGAGAAGCATCACGAGGGACAAATTGTCTGAGAATTGGGATTGGATTCGTCGATCATTGGAAACGGCGAAAGTGTTGAATACTAGAGGAAGACTGTCAAGAGATACGCTCTTTTCTGAGTTTCAATCTCTCCAGAAAAATGTCTATTTGATTCTCAACATTGCGGAGCAGAACGCAGCTCTACTAATTTATCGGTATGTCCAAGCTATTACAATCGCAATCTAAGCCAGAAGCCTGTTTTCTAACTCGATCTAAAAAGTTCTGAGGAACGCGTAGTCTTCGAGTCTTTCGAGACATCGGCATCTGCACAGGATGTCATGGCTGCTGAGAATGCCTTAGAATGGAGTTTCCCTGGGTATGCCGTCGACCTCCCTTTGTCAACATTCAAAGAATCCAGTTTTTTAAAAGAGTTGGCCGTTTTCTTAGAGCAATCCAGCACCGAGTCAATCAAACGATTCGCTGCGAGAACATCTAAAGCTGGTTCTCTGGTCATTGAGGAACGCGACACTGCTTCGTGCGCCCTCATATCTCAAATGCTCATGACGCTATTGGAAGGAAATGGCCGTAGAATATATCCTAAAATTCTGAAGAAGCGTATTCGGGACGATGTACTATGGTTCAATGCTGCAAAGCCATGGAGAAGAAATCCCTTCTATCTCGTATTGCGAGTTGCCATACAAAGACATCTATACTCAATGTCAGATTCCGGCCGGACACAGTACAAATTCATGAGATGTCTAGCTATGGCACAACTTCTTGAGCTTCACATGTACAACATTAGTCTTGAATCACTATCATACTTGAAAACCAAACTTTGCCGACGCCTTGCCAAGCTCGAAAACGATGACGTCAAAGCATCAACTTCTCTGGGAGCTGTGTATGAACACACCTTCAAGGCTTTGAGGCCTAATTTCCAAAATGCGATTCAGCGGGCCTCAGAACGGATTGAATCAGAGTGGCTAGCATTCAAGCGGTCTAATCAACGACCAGTTATGACACTTCCAAAACGTGCTGCGGATCGTGATTTGTACTTAACACTTCCCAACAGCGGCCATTACCTACAGCGCATCATGGATGAAGCTCTTCGTCCACCTCCACAGTCTTATAATTCCAAGAAGAAAATTGACGTATCTGCAGCTGCTTCCAGGAAGATTGGGAGTTTCGGAGACCGATATATTGCTCTTTGCGATATGGAGATTGGTATTGAGTCGAGACATCATTCTCCATCAGCCACCAATCTCGACAATCAATTACGATGCAGGGAGATCTCACGAGAAATACATAGATACATCAAGGAATCCGAAGGCGCTTATTCTGTTAACTCCGAAGAACGTTCCATAATGTTGTTGAGCATCATGGAGCTTTGGATCTATATGGATGAATGTGAATGCATTCTCTATCCATTACTTAAGAATTTTCATCCTTTCTTCACGCCCGAGATGATGGATGTTTTGCAACTATCTCTGAAGAAAGATATGTATAGACTGCAAAAAGTTCAGAAGTATATACAAGATCGCTGCAGAGCTGCGGTTGGTAACGGAGGACACAGAACCATATTCGAGGATCCAACACAAGGATGCTTTGCGGACCGCTACTTTATTGAGTCTGATGAAGCTTCAAGGCTGCAAGAGCTTCTTGAAGCTATAGAACTTGACGCTGAGCAATCACGCGAGAGAAAAGTAGCAGAGTGGTTGAAGGAGAGTGAAAGGTATGACAATCTTATCAAAATGATCAACGAAAGCACCTGCATATACACAATCGACGGACACAGCCTAAGTTGTCCAAAATGCTTAATGGAGAATCGGGCCAAGTCCTTTAGAATCAAGGTGAGAAAAGCCCTACTGCGATATGTTGCCTCTTTGGATTTAGTAATTGATAGGAGATTGATGACTTATAAAACTATAGGTATACGAGCATCCTTTACCCTCAGATCTCATTCAAAAAAGAGCGGTGATCTTCGAGCTATCTTGCCCTTCGGCATTTTCGGTTTATCGAGACACAACCTGGAAAGTCCTGATCGCTTTGGCTCTTCCAAAAAATCAAGGTGTTTTCACGGAACCTAGAGTAAGCTCTTTCCACATAGTCTCCAATAAATTGGATCATACCATGAGTGAACAACATTAATTGTAACCCAGGTCCTTTTAAAAGATTATCCGGGACTCTCGGGATATATGAGGAACACAGAAAATAGGATTTCATTGGGATCAACTAGAAAAATATTTCACAATACTCAGTTAGTTGGCTCTTCCATGGCACAAGCCCACGCGCAAACTTGGACAGCAATCACTGACCCATATGTCTAGTTATCGCACCGTTTTATTCCCTGTTGGTATTGATGATGTGTGTCCCTCCAATACCCTGAGATTATCTTACTACGATTTTCGTTCTCAACGATGGCCAAGTCGAGACTTTCAAAATCAGCGGCCATCATTTTCGCATCATTTCAACTTCACGTTGCCTCAAAGCTCACCATTCTCGGTGCTTACGCAAGACCTGTCTGTCAATACGGATGGTCTTTCGTCGTACGAAGTCATTGCCAGTCAATCAAAATGTCCCAGAGGTCTCAATGTTCATGAGTTTATGGCCTACCAAGCACTAATCTCAGGCAAGACCCGCCGTCTTACACAGTTGTTGGTAGAGCTTGGTTCTCAGAATTTGAACTTCAGTACCGAATCAATAGCTATCTTAGTTTCGCGTTTAATACTCGAAGCTGGGCCTAATACTGAGAGTGATTATTTACGTGTCATTCATCAATCATTCCGAGATAACAATTTCTGTTGTAGGATGTTGGAGCAGTTAGACCGGAGACTGAAGAATATCAGGACAAACTATCGTGAGAATTATTCCATGCAGACGATATTGACCATAGTTTTACGCATCAAGGAGCTGGCGGCACCCAGTATTGTCAAACTAGCCTCTGAGTTACTCGAAACTGCTCGGTCAATCACTTCATCTTGGGTGAAGATCCTCAGAGAAGAAATCAAGCAAGCGGTTGATTCTGATGCCGCTTCCAGGTGCCAAACATACTGCCTATGGGCTGCTCTTCTCTGCCGAAGAACACTTTTCAACCATGACAACAAAATATTAGAGCCTACTGCACTTCGTTGCTTTATCGAATGCTCAATTACGCTACAAGACAACCTTTCCAATGACCTTGCGCTGGCCCCAATCGGGCTCAGGAATGCTATCATTCAAGACTTGAAGGCTGTTTATCACATGCGACATGCTTTACGCGAATCTTTAATTGCTAACCCTGAGTCCCTGCTACTAGCAGTTGGTATTGTATGGCCATTACCAGAAGGAAGCCAGCCGCGTGTATCATCATCTTTGGTTTTTGATTGTCCTGAAAAGTGGTGGGTTTATGCGAAAGTCATTGGCTCGTCTTTCATGAAGGAACAGACACTGAGTTTTCATCTATTCTACGGCTACCTCTTGATAGACGGTCAACCGCTAGGGATGCTCCCTGCCGAGTATAGAGCCTCAGCTGTTCTTCGAGATCTCTTTGGTGATGTCAACCTTCTCACCTTTCCTTCTTCTTTGCCCGGCTCCCAGTTTCAGTTGACAAATGATCAATTCGGTCATACCATCCATCTTGGTTCCCGCGATGGAAAGGTCGTTGTGCGAGCATGTTCGGGAAAGACTGTTATGGAACTAGTACCCAGCAGAGTATTCCACACCGATAACAACTTTGATCTACCAATACCCCTAGTGCTTGATTGTATTCAGTAAGTTAATTCACGTTCCATGCGTGAATTTACTAAAACTAACACAAACAAGCTGGCTCGACTTAACCACGGGGGTTATCGACATTCGACAGAAACCACATATTTGGAGGTTCAAAGATGCCAACTGGCAACTGAATGTACGAACTCGCAATGCTTGGCGTCGCTCCTCCTGTTTAGTCGATCCATTTAGCATAACATTCAAACGCGTTCACAGGATCCTTGAGCATTTTGAGGAGCCTGGTCACTTGACAGTTTACCAGCCGCTGAGAAACAATCTCACCGTCGAGCTCAAACGTCTCTCCTTATCTTTCAAAGTCAATCACAAGAAGTATCTTGCATCGTCACAGCTACATGCAGAAATAGACGCGAACCAGGATTGTGGAACTTGGTATGGACTACGAAGTAAAGTTGTACTGCGCGATACTATCAATCCACGAGTGCGTAGTATTCTTGTACCAATGCCTGGTAACGATCCTAACAGTGTGAAATCTCGATGTCATGGAATACATGTTCAAGTACACATCGAAAACAATGGAGATTATGGTCGCTTCTTTGTCAATGATACCTTGGGACGTATCGATTGCCCAGCCGAGCCTTGGCAGCTTTACACCAAAGCCTTACTGCATAGTATGACATCTTTCCTCCTACCAGATATTCTGACCAAGCGTACCGGGACGGAGGAGGCTGTTGCGTGTTTAAAATCCGGTCTTTATCAGCCTTGGGCCCCTCTCAAACTGACATCGCGCTTGTGTCTTTTAAAAATCGCGAGGCTCAGCCCAGCCAGGGGGTTTTACCCGGAAGAAGGAAAATCTATGCAGAAAGTACAATGGAATGATAAATGGACAACTACTATTCAATACGACGGCTACGACTCGATAGTTCAAGAATTGATCGACAAAAGTGACAACTTAGAAAAGTTTTCTCAAGAAAAAACACAAGGGATTCAGGAGTTGAAAGGAGCGCGACAACAACACCTTGTCAATCGAAGTTATACCCGCTTGAGACTTTTCAAGCGCCACGATGGGTTTCTTGAGAACCACATGATAGCTCCTGATCTTGTGTATGATTCAAGAGACAAGTACTGCGCTAGTCAAAGACGCAAAAATGTCTTAGAATGTGTTGACCATATCATACAATGGCCTCAAAAAACACATGCCTTGGCAGATTTGGCTGGAACGCTACAGAAATATCCCAATTTGAAAGGTTTCCGCCCAGAACCCAGGAGAGTTCTCTTGTCAGATCGTTTGGATGTTGATTTTAGTGTATCATTCGGCCCATTATATCAATTTTGTCGACAAGCTTCCGTTGACGATAAGTTTCGACTTCAGTTCCAATTTTCTTTGATGTCATTTCGAGATGATATCGATATGGATCTGGTTAGGGTATTGCTGGCGTGCTCTGTATTGGAAGACCTGAAAAAATTGAATCCTCCAGCCTATCGGAATTATGTCCACTTTCGTCCAAATCAAATCCCGCACCTTGCATACATCATACAATTGCTAAAGCCGTGCCGCATACCCTACCCGCAAGACTTCCGTGATACTTTTGGCGGATTCAAGTTACACGCAAAACAGCGCAAGAATCTAGAACGTCAAGAACATCAGTACGAAGCCCAGACAGATACTGATTGTGAGCTATTTGCGAAGTTTTTGCTTGCTCAATGGCCGTGCCTAGAACCTTCCATTGTCGAATTTTCGACTCCTGTAAATTTAGATATCGCCAAAGCTATGAGCATTATCCTCGACGATTGGGCAAGAATCTTCCAGAATATGGAGCTCTCTAAGTATCTCGAGGAAGTTCAAAAAGTGCTTTTTAGAGCTTACAGTGGAACCAATTTTCAGTTGCCAAATATGGAGGTTCAAAGACAAATAATATATGCATCAAGAGTTCGAGGCAGTGAATTTCCCATGCTGTCAAAAGATCTAATGCGAATGCCATGCAAGGTCTTGATGGCATCTACGGTAATAGCTTCGCCTAACACACAAGCCGAAATATCGAGTCACAATGGCCATTTAATCTCTCAAGAAGCGTCTCTTCTCGAGCGCATTGTTTTAAGTAAGTCATATTAGAAATCACATTTTCTCTTGATCAAAATTCGTGATATACATATGGACTCTTACTGATGTTAGTTATCTTAGATCTCATGGGCAATGAAGCCTCGTTGGTGCGCCAAAAATATGGACAGGGACTGCTGCAAAGCCTGTCTTCATTCAAATTGTTTGAGCAGATTCCGAAAGACGGTATAAAACATGTCGACTATCTGAAGCTTTCTAGTGATATAGACAAGACTAAAAGCGCGATAAGAGAAATTTTCAAGGAAATATGTCGATCATTTGACAGCCAGAGTGCTGCATGGTTACGACCAGGAGGCTTATACCCATGTGTTTCAACTATAACACTGCTTGAAAATCTTCGTTCTACCTGGAGCACTGAAATCAACTTTGGGAGTGGCATGAGAGAGACTTTGATCAATTATGCTTTACATATCACAGAACTTCAAAGACTACTTAGAATTGAAGAAGCATTCTCAAAGGGTGACCAACAACGCTTGATTGAAGAACAGAATAATCCGGGCCATTCAAATTGGCAGCCGATCGAAGAGCCTGATTGGCTTTTGATCGAGGTGGAAGCGAATGTTCTTATTCGACCTGATCAAGTTGACGTAGCCAGAGCTACGATTTCTCCGAATTCCAAATCAAATTCTGTTTTACAAATGAACATGGGACAAGGAAAGACTTCAATTATTGTACCTATGGTGGCGTGTAAGCTAGCCAATGCCGAACGTCTCGTGCGAATCATTGTGCCAAAGCAATTATTGGTGCCAACTGCACAGTTGCTGCAAGCACGTCTCGGGTCTCTCTTGGGTAGAAGCATCCTCCACGTACCATTCTCAAGAAAGACTCCTACAGATACAGTGAAGACTTATTTCAATTTGCACAAGGCAACTCTTCAAAACTCAGGTATCACTATTGCTCTGCCGGAGCATATACTGTCATTCCGATTATCTGGGCTTCAACGTCTTTCGGATGGCCATGTAAATGAGGGAAATTCAATGGTGAAAGTGCAACAATGGCTAAATAATCGTTGCCGAGATGTGATGGATGAAAGCGATCAAATTCTCTCATTACGCACACAGCTAATATATCCGAGTGGTGCTCAGAACTCGGTTGATAATTATCCTCATCGTTGGGAGACAGCTCAAGCTTTGCTGGCTCTGGTAGAAGGACATCTATACAATCTCGAGAAAGCTTATCCTCATAGTATGGAAGTTGTTCGAAGGGATTCTGGGGGCTACCCTATGCCATTTTTCCTCCGAAGAGATGTTGAAGAGGAGCTACTGAGTAGGCTTGTTGCAGATATATGTATTGGACGAACTTCAATTCTGGATATGTCCCGTTGCTCCAGATTGGATCGCATAGCCATTAGAGATTTCATAACAAAGCCCAAGGTTACCACAGGGGTATCTAAGATTGTGAAAGAGATATTTTCGGATAAACCCGCAATGAAACGCAATCTCTTAAACGTCCGCGGTCTGTTAGTACACAGAATATTGTTGTTAGCGCTAAAAAAGAGGTGGCACGTACAGTATGGTCTTCACCCCAATAGAGACCCTATTGCGGTTCCATTCCATGGCAAAGGTGTACCCTCAGATCAAGCTGAGTGGGGCCACCCAGATGTCGCAATACTTCTTACTTGTCTAGCATTTTATTATGATGGACTGAGTAACAAGCAATTGCATCAAGCCCTTGAGCATGTTCTCAAATCAGACGACCCGGCGTCGATATATGATCAATGGTCCATAAGCTGTTCTGTGCTACCTGATACGTTGCGGGATTGGAACAGTATTAATCTTGAGGACGAACAACAAATGCTTGAGCTATGGACGTATTTCAATCTATCTCCAGTAACTATCGACTACTACTGTAACAATTTTGTATTTCCGGCACACGCCAAATCCTTCAGTCTCAAACTACAAGCCAGCGGCTGGGAGATCCCTTTATCATCAGCGGACAATCCAAATTCCATCACGACAGGCTTCAGTGGCACCAACGACAATAGAAACTTACTGCCACTCACCCTCAAACAGCAAGACTTGGAGAGACTTGCCCATACCAACTCTGAGGTTCTTACCTACTTGCTTCAGCCTAGAAACCGGCGATATGTAGTTGCGGCTGACGAACGAGGCCGGCATCTCTCTGAGATTGATTTATTACGCAAGATCTCAAATCTGGGCATCCGAGTTCTCATCGATGCTGGAGCCCAGATTCTCGAGTTAAGCAATGAGTCGCTTGCAAGGACATGGCTTGAGATTGACACACAAGCAAAAGCCGCCGTTTACTTTGACGAAGCAGGAAAGCCGATGGTGGTCCATAAGAAGTACAGGCCGGTGCCGTTATCAGCTTCACCATATTCCGATGACTTAAGAAATGTCGTTGTTTATCTTGATGAAGCCCATTGTCGTGGAATTGACTTGAAAATGCCTGCTAATGCTTGTGGAGCGCTAACCTTAAGTGAGTTCATAATTTTCGAAAAAAAAAAAAGACGCCGACACTAATTTTTAATAGGTCTTGGACAAAGCAAAGATCATACTGTGCAGGCAGCAATGAGATTAAGGCAACTCGCGACTACTCAATCTGTTATATTCTTCGCACCACCTGAGGTTAATCAGAGCATATTGGACTGTGTTAAAAAGACCCATGGCAATTACCTGAACTCGTACGATGTCATTTTTTGGCTTCTGGAGCAGACGTGCATAGGTATAGAGCTTATGCAGCCACTTTATTATTCTCAAGGCATTGATTATTGCCGTAGAGTTCAGGCTGCTGCTGATAATGTAGATTTCCTCACCAATGCAGAACATCGAGAGCAGTATTTAAATACCCTCAGGCAAAAGGAGCAGCTTTCTTTACATCAACTTTACGGAATTAAAACCAAAACCAAGGCTGTGATTGGTACTGGCGAATTGGCCTCCCAAACAGCCAGTTTTGTCAAAGAGCTCAATACGATGCGTAGAAACTTTCGAGATACTGGCGATGCTGTTCATCATACTGCTCTACAAGAAGTTGAACAAGAGAGAGAAGTTGCCTACGAAGTCGAAACTGTGCGTGAGGTTCAGAGACCTATTCACTATACCGCTTGGTCATTCCCTGGCCTGGAAAAGGACATTGTAACCTTTGTTAGAACTGGCCGAATTCCAGCAGGCTCCACAGTAAGTTCAATCAACTCGCCGATTACCTTTACCCTACTATCTACTTCTGTTTCCCGATGTCAAACTCCCACTTTTGTATTCCATTCCATATACCCATTTTGATACCTGACTAATCTATTGCTTTCTAATTATCCCCCCGAAAACTTTCTTGACAAGCAATACTGACTGACCGGCCCTACAGTGTTGTGAACACGCTTTTATAGCTCTGAGAAAAACCGGCATTGGTAGGAAGTTTGGAATCAACACTGAAGCTCTCAATTCTCGACTACTTGTGTCTAAAGAATTCATGCGTTCTGTTAAAGTGATTCAACCACATGACAATTTTCTGGTAAGTTGGCTCTATGTCTGTGACAGTCTGTTTGGAGAATAGTTTCTTCTGCATAATTCGTTTTGAATCTTAGATGACCTTGGGGGTTTCAACGGATATGAGAGACTGTTACACTTTCAAAATTCATTCGGGTTCGAAAAATGTTTTGTCTTTACAAGTTTGCTAACATTTATTGTTTAGCGTCAAGTTAACTGGGTTCTGTGGAGTCCTGTGACCGAAACCGCATTAGTCGTGATACCTGAAGAAACGGAGCTCCTCATTCCAATTCTTCATGACTGTCTAGCTCCTGCGTGTTTTCTCTTGACTTATGCAGCTCCTACGACCCGCAAGATGCTTATTAACTTCAATGATCTCCAATATTATGCTATACCCGCACTTTCAAAGGACTGGGTTGCGCCGACATGGTTATCAGTACAGTTGGGTATTTTTTCGGGAGCTCTTTACTTTGAATACCCTCAATATGAGTATCTTCGTGGATTCTTGGGATTTGGAACAGAGAAGACTATGGAAGAGTTACAAGAAGACTGCTTGGAAGATGATTGCCCTGTTGTCGATGGGAAAGCTACTGAAAATGGCAATGGAAAAGATCATACCTCCGTCGGCTTTACATCCAGACCTCTAACATTCCTACAAGAATGGTTGAGTGTTAGGCGGAAAGGCCAGGACTTTTCCCATACTCCCATGGGATATGTTTGTCAAGGCAAGGCCCTTACCGAAACTCATCCATTTTTCAGTAAGAACGAACTGGGCGCCACCGCAAAGCTCACCCTGCCCAATCGCAGAGGAATATCCAGTTCAAAGGGAGCTCTAGCGAGCACTACTTATGACGATGACCTTAACGATGACTGGGCAGACATGAACGTCGATGAGAATGGAGTAGCAGTGGGCGATGAAAGTGATTCTGAGGACAATGATCAGTATGAGGATGAGGAGACTAGTAGTGGAAGTGTGTTTACTGATTCAGAGGGTGGATTTTAAGACGTCGAATACTTCATGTTTACTTTTCATCGGAATATTGAATGGGTCTAGAATTTTGTATGTATTACACACCATTGCTTTAGTGTCTTAAAAGATATAAATAGTGCTTTGATCATGTGGCTATGTGTGACCTAGACGTACTCGACGTATTCCAAATAATGAAACGCTTCTTCACAAGGTTGCTCACTCCATTTGAAATATACGTGAAATTCTTCCGGTCATGTAAGATTACTTTGCATGGGATAACAACAACAACCACAATTCATAGCAGATTCTTTTTTCCGCTCCATACCTTCCTCAACCATTACACAGAAATCGCCTCCTCACATGACAACACAACTTTTCTGATCTTTCGCCAAATATTCTCCCAAACTGGTAAACATCCAATTTCGTTCCTCCCATCCAAGCACCCCCATCTTCTTCCAATCAATCTGCCCTGCAAGACTTTCTTTCTCCTCTCCAACCTTCCCGTCTTTTCCATCACCATGTTCATGATAACTTTCCTTCGCCGACACCCACGTAAGCCAAATACTCCAGACCCTGCATTTTCGACCCTCATACTGCATTTCTGAAGAGAATACTGGAGATGAAGAAGTCATAATAATTTCACCCTGTCGCATCCCACTTACTTTCCCCTCCCGCTCAAGTTGAATCGATTTTACATCAAATATTGTCTTCAATTTCTGGATTTTTGTTTCCCCACCATCTTCATTCCCATTCCCATCAACATCAGCATTATCATCAGACCCAGAATCCAACGGTACATAAATCAAAAGTTGCTGCACAGGATATCCAGCAGGATCATAGATTCCTTTCTCAGACGTCTGAGTAATTTTTGGCGCGATGGGGAAGTAAGGGAGGTGGGGTTCTAGGATCTTGGTGAGGGTTGCTAGGGTGTGGGAGTCTGGGTTTGTTAATATTGTTATCATTTGAGAATTTTATTCTTTCATCACGGAACTCTTCTCTCGAGAATTGATGCAGAAAATGATATAAAGTCGGGAAATAATGGGAAATGTGAGTAGAGAATTACTTACGAATGACAATTATTCCACTTTCTACGGGATCGTGCGTAAGGCCTACAGAATCAGCTTCTGAGAGTTCGGAATGGGTATCGGAATCAGGTGGATCGTTGGAGAGGACTTTGATGACTTGGGTAAAGTGTTCGAAGGTGTCTTTGGTGGAAAGATCTATTTCGAAGAGGTAGGTCGGCATGCTGGGTGGTGGATGGCGCGGCTGTGGCGAGTAGTGAGAGCCGAGGTTTATCACTTTCTTTCTTGCGTTTTCAGATCAATAATTTGGTTGCGGGAATGGTTTTGGGGAGGTTTGATTTGGTCAGAAAGATTGCTTTATATTGATATCGTGGTGATTTTTGGGAGTGCTGTAGGCAGGCGAATGAAATGAGGCTGGTGCTTATGGAGTGGGGGATTGGGATGAAGGATTATGTACAGTCAGCAGGTACGCAATTGTTAATATTAATGAAGGGACAGATGTATTATTGTCATTGACGGATCTTTGAATGCAAAACATAAGTGAATTAAGATCTTCTTAAAGGGAGTGCGTTTGTTTCTTGGTGGGGCATGGTGTTTACAGGTGCAGTATCGCTAATCAAGCGCTAAATTTTCGAAAGGGGTACTGTTTCCACCGTGAAGAAATTTTGTATGATGAATGTTTGAACATGCTTATTATTTTGACCCAAAACAAATGAAACCGTGCAAGCAGTGAGTAATATCCCATCCAGCAGGCCCAATTAATCCTTCCATCCGATGTCCATGAACACCGACCGTTGATTCGCCTTCCTAACCTTGCGGTATTTCCTATGTTTAGCCTATTGCGACCCATTGTCCATATTTCATTCGAAATAAGTCTTATATCCATTTCAAATGTTCAATCTCGCCATCTCCCAGCATAATGTGTACCCCTCTCCATACTAGCCTTATGTATCTCATAGTCCTCTTCATCTCCATCTCTATCTCCAGAATGAGTCCTTCTTCCCCTAACGCTCTCGAAATCTTCTCGCACGTCCCATTCAGTGGTACGTCTAATAATCATCTTATCACTTCCAACCGTACTCCTTTCCGCGGCATCATCTGGTGTCGAACGTCTAATATGCGCAAATGTCATTGCTCCGTCAGGTCTCAATGTGCCAAGTTCCTCGCCTTCATGGCTCAGCTTCCCATTCGCATTTGTATTATTAAATCTAATGTTGAACATAGGTGACGACCTCTTGAGGTTAGAATTTGGAGATATGGTAGTAGGAGTAGAGATCTCGTCATTTTCATCGTAGTCTTGAAACGTTGATACGGTGCGAAGCTCTTGTGGTGACCTGGAAGAATTCTTTTTGGAGGCTTTCCAACCAGATCGTGAAGAGATGAAGGTGCTTAATTTCGAATTGGAGGGGGATTGCTTGTTGATGTAGGATGAATCCATTGGATTTACAGATGCGGCAAGAGCACCGGACGACATTGATTCCATAAATGGTTTGAGGAATGATAAGCATGCGAAGAAAATGGCAGAATTTAGTTGGACAGAGGTCCAGAGGTAATTGCGATATGAAACGAGTGTTTGGTTTGGAAGCGTGGGAGATCCCGAAGAAGAAATCACGACGAGTCGCATTATTGATAAGGGTAGAATGCTACCAGATCATTAGATTATCTACCTCTAATGAGGATGCCAAATTTTCACTTACAACATTCTAGTTCCAAATGCTATGAAAACAAGGGCTTTACGCCTCAATGGCATCTGAAGTTTCCAAACGAGAAATATCGGCAACAATATGATATCACAATCAGTTGCTATTTCAAGGGCTCCAGTAGCTTTCCAGAATGCTCCCTATTGTCGTTAGCTTTTTGCGCCCAGGTAGACACAGCGATTCAGCTTACGATATTGAAACATTTGTCGGTAGAAAGAACAGCCCAAGGATTCGGCATGTCGCACTGGAACAAAATGGAAAGCTCGGCGCTTAAAGCCCATAGTATCACACATATCTCGGTAAGTCGGTTGAATATTGCATAATTGGAGTCCGGCGTTAAAGCTCGTAAGTAGAACAATGTACTTAGTTTCGCAAAGCAGAGAGTTGGAATATAAACCAATTGAGATGCGTAAGCATACTGTCTCGAAGTCAGAAAGAATGCACAAATCTTTTGAGTAAAGAATAGAATTTCCAACAGGATATTGAACATCCTGAGGAAAACGAACCTTTTGGTAGCTTTCCAGCTCCATCCTGTTGAGAGTATCTTGATCCCGCCCAAGTCCATTATTAACCATCATTGAAAGAAAAACACTATGACAGATCCCAAAGAACTAGATCGTTAGTGCTGCTCTCAATATGTGACGTGCTATTATATACTAACCATCGCAATGATGATCAAACTATCGTCTGTACTCCATCGCCTCACAACCATAAATTTACTCCCAAGCCTCGCTCCAACACTCAGTATCATTGTACTCAACCCTATCCATGATACAAGATTAACCGCAGGACCTTCATTATGACTCGATATAATGATTTGTCGTGAGAATATGGATGCCGATGTCATTGTAAGAATAATCCAGAGATGGTAAAGAATGTGGATGAATGGCAATGAAACGAGATATACATCTCTCCAATATCAATACTTGCATATGTTTGTCGATCGCAAAAGAACTTGTAAGTTTCTGAGTCACGGAATTGAAAAAAGAACTTTGCTGGAACAATGCAAGGGAGCGCAGCTTCGTGGTACATGTGGATGGCACTTAGAAAAAGTAATTCTGTAATCCCGACTTTTTAGTACTTACTCCTGGTCACTTCCAACTGTCGAAAGGACAATTATGCCCAGAGCAGTGACATCTATGACGAATCCGTTGATAAAAATGATAACCAACAAAACTTCAATCACTGGATCAAATCTTTCACTTCAATTCTATTCGGAAATTTGGTAACAGCTATTCGGAACTCCGTAGAGCCCGAGTTTTGAGAGCTTCTGAGGCGTCGCAACTGCAATAAGATCCCCATGAACACTTGCTTGCTCCTTGATCCCAGAAATCAACACCACATTTTGTTCAAGCTGTGCCACGAAATGACGATCATGCACGACAGAGTTAGGATCCAAGCAAATTTCTCCTTCTTGTCAAGTATTACCTTGGGTGAAACGATTCAGGGTCCTCAACAGTGCCATACGCGCTGATCAAGTTACACAAGATTGTCAACTGGGATATAAATCGTGATTTTTGGTAACAGTAAGAATTGAAAATACGGAGCGTAGTCCTGCACTTAGAATATTGAATATTGACATTTGCTTGCTCAGTCTGCGATCGGACAAGCCGATAAAAAGACGAGATAATTTCCAGACAGCCGGGAATTTTGTATTGAGATATGAGAGACGATTTCATCACTTCGTTAATTCGAGTAACAATAGTGGATGCATAGATTTAGCTTTGTGCCAAGTTCAAGAACATTCCAATATCATATTTAAAAAACCGCCTAAATGGCTTTATGCGCGTCGTTATAATAAGGTGAAATAGTAATAAATGTTGGACAGTTGGATGTGTGTATTACGGCGGCGATGAGGCGTCTATCAAATTAACTCTCCAGATGAACTAGCATTTACCGAACCCACGTGAAACGCTAACCTTGATAGGAAAGGCTTCCCCACTCAGCCCGTTACTATTATAACAACTACCTAGTAGAAAGCCGAGAAAGCTAACATTGCTTCAGATTCTACGATTTGTTTCCTTCCAAACTGGAGCGGAGTATGATCAAAATGCATATTCGTATATCCCTTGCACCAGTCAACGTATCATAATATACCGACCATTTCGCTACCATCGGATATTTAACAAAATGGTTGCAATGAGACAGTTTATCCTGTGGGTGGTGTCAAGGATTTCTTTTCTCCTATCTGCCACTCGGTGATCCATGCAAGGGTTTTATTCTGCAGACTGCAGTGTATCTTGAAGAAGGGCAAATAACTCTCAATCCCCGTTATGATTTTGTTTTGCTTTATTTCTCTTCATTTCCATTACTATTGTTTGCTGTTCACGAGCTCGCTCGGCGATTGGTATTTTCCCTGATAAAATCCTTTGATATTAATCATGGAAGACAAACATGTGGAATTGGGTGTGATGGCTAGGTCGACATCTTCTGATGAAATACATCATGCCCGGTCGAAAGGCAACACCAGCAGAGATGATCAGGAAATGGCGTATTTTGGCAAACGTCAACAGTTAAAGGTATGTGCTAAAGAGGAATACCACCATCAGAAGCTGACAGAATGTAGCGTAACTTTGGCTTTCTGTCGATCGCGGGATTTGTCTGTAGTCTGCTTTCAACATGGGAAGGAATGTTTGCCGTCTTCCTGTACGGGTTTCAAAATGGAGGACCAGCAGGCTTAGTTGTAAGTTTCCATCTTAGTCTTACCTCGACTCAAACTTTAGTAGCATATACTGACCTTAGATGTCCAGTACGGTTATGTCTTTTGCTTCTGTGGTACATTATGTACCGTCGCAAGTTTAGCAGAGATGTCCTCCATGTGCGTATAGCCTTCCCTCTCGAGTTCATGAATCTGACAGACGGACTCAGGATGCCATTGAGTGGCGGCCAATATCACTGGGTTTCGATTCTTGCACCCAAGTCCCACGCAAAATTTCTCTCATATATGACGGGCTGGCTTACAGTTATTGGCTGGCAAGCAGGTCAAGCAAGTGTGGCTTTCCTCTGCGCAACATTGATCCAGGCTTTAGTGATATTGAACCATCCAACTTATGTGCCTGAAAGATGGCAAGCAACCCTAATATTCTATGCTGTTCTGGCTTTTATTCTGTTCGTCAATACGTATTTGGCCCGTTGGTTGCCAAAGATCGAAGGATTTGTTCTTTGCGTCCATATTCTTGGATTTTTCGGTATCCTCATTCCTCTAGTTTACCTTGCTCCTCATGGGAAACCAAGCGATGTTTTTGCTACATTTGTCAACGGTGGGGGTTGGTCGTCAAATGGAACGTCTTTTTTCATTGGTTTGATTACTTCCGTTTTCTCGTTCCTCGGTAAGATCAACTTCTTCATCCATCTCCAACACGTTCGCTGTCAGGACAGAGCTGAAGTTGTCTCAGGAGCCGATTCTGCTTGCCATATGAGTGAAGAAGTTCACAATGCCTCTACGGTCATACCCTGGGCGATGATCAGTAGTATTGTCTTAAATGGAGTTCTGGGTTTCGCATTGCTTATAGCTCTTCTATTCTGTCTCGGGGACATCGATGATGCACTGACTTCTGCTACTGGCTTTCCATTCATCGAGATATTTAGGGGAGCTACTAATAACAACGCTGCTGCAACTGGTATGACATTAATTATCTTATTCATCCTCCTCGCCGCGGCAATTGGTATCATGGCGACTGCCTCCCGTTTATTATGGTCTTTCGCAAGAGACAATGGAGTGCCAGGTAGCGCATATATATCTCGCGTATGTATAATTATTCAAATGATCTTGTCACTTTTGCCTAACTTTCTGACTACAGGTTCATGAACCAACGGCATTGCCCGTATACTCTATTCTTGTCAGCGCAGTGATTTCACTCCTGTTGGCACTAATCAATATTGGAAGTACTGCAGCATTCAACTCAATCGTCTCTGTTAACGTCGCAGCATTTTTTACCAGCTATATGATTCCAAGTGAGTGAACCGTCCACTAATTCTTTTGCTTCTACTGCACCTACTTCTTTCCCCGATTGACCCTCCACTATTCTGTTTCATCCTATATATTCTATACGCTTCAATACTTTATTGGTTCAGACTTACAGGCTGGATGGAATATATCAAAGTTCAAAAGTAATTCAGTTCAATCTTTGAAATGATTCTAGTGAGTCGAACCGTTTGAAATTTCTAATTGAATTCAAAGTTTGAAAGCATCTGAATGCTCTGATGAGATTCAGGGATTCGGAGCTTCACATTGTGGAACTGCAGTCCCAGGCTATTAGAAACCATGTTTTATTTTCCAACACAACTTCAGCTCTTGATTTTCCTCATATTATCACAAAATCTATTCTTGATAGGCAATGTTAACAATCTGATCTTACAGTCATCTTGATTCTCAAGAAACGCCTTCGAAAAGACCCAATCAAAGACAGAATACATTGGGGACCATGGAAACTGGGCCCAATTCTTGGTCCAATTGCCAATATCGCTGGACTGATTTATTCGACGATTACCATGTTTTTCAGCTTCTGGCCTAATACCCAAGTCGTTACTCCGGTTACCATGAATTGGTCTTGCGTTATTTTTGTTGCTGCTATCCTTTATAGCGTGGGTTTTTACATGATCTGGGGTAAGCATGCTTACAAGTGGCCAATTGTTGATCCTATTAGAAGACGACAGTAGATCTCTTAATGACGGATGTCAGTATATAGCACATCACATTGTTTTTATCTGACGGATTTATCGATCATTTCTTGGCTACTTGCATTAGATTATAGATCCTGTAGTTCTCATTAGACAATGGAAGGTTCGGCAAACTCGCAGACCAGCTTTTTCTATCTATCATAATTCACATTTTTCGTCGTTTATGCAATTTTCATGCAAGCCAGCTCTCACAGCACGCCACATCATTCAAAACCTCGAAAGAACTTCATACATCGCAGAACACCGGACCAAAAACGCAGAAAGGGTCTACCGTTACAGTTTATAAAATTAGGGCCCCATTTGACCCAGTATTTGTATTATCGCGATCTGCCGATTGGGTTCCAAATCGTCGGGACCAATTCAATTATCTCTTTTGAAGCAAGCGAATTTATCGAAAGAAGAGTCCTTCGTATGATCAGAGCTTTCTGGGGCCTGGATAAACCGTTTTGCTTGGGAGTTCAAATAATCCAATCAGCGAATATCACATCACATTTGCAGCCACGCGTTCAATAGACAGTCGTCCTAGAACTATTATATGTCCGTACATGGCCCACATTAATTTACTTCCCCCTCTTTCATAAGCAAATTCATAGGGGTCACGATCTCCTTGGCCTGGTCCTAGTTCACGGCTTATCCGTGCCAACAGGCTTGTTGATCCTTACGCTTAGAATTATGCTTGTCTAATTTTTGCCTACTTATTTTCCGTCTTGGTGTCATCGCTGCTTTGTCGCTCCCTGCGCATCAACTAATTTAAGCATATCTTCCAACAATTTGTCGAATTCGTACAGGGGTTCAGGACTTTCAGATTCCTTCCCCGGTGTGAAAGCTAAACCTAGCCTGTAAAAGCCCCGGAATCGATCAAAGTAGTATTCTATAAGCCGATTTGCGGGTTACGAACGGGTGGCGTCTGAGTCTGTGTGTATGTGCATCTTTCGAGACTGTGCTTTGATATGCCTTTATTGGTGATTCATTTCATGCTTAATTGCAATTGCCGGATCTGCGGTTCGTTCCGTAAGATTAATGTTGCAAATTAATCGATGTGTTGGAAGGGTGATTGTACATTTCCTATTCATGCATCATCGCTGTCAGCATAAGCTGTTCATCTTCCGATCATATTCACCTCCATAATCCCCGCCATAACCGTCAAAGATGGCATCCCACCCCTCCACCAGTATCTCTCATCCTATTCCTATTGCCGCCTCGAAATTGAATCTTCGCCTTCTTCCATGTGATCCACTGACGGATGCTCCAGCTATCCTGGCTCAGCAGATTGCCGCTTTCAGTAACCCTCATGAACCATTCTTTTTTGTCTTATTTCCTGAAACGGAAGAAAGGGAAAAGGCAGTCAAAAGATTGGTTGATAATTGGGTGGAAGATGAGAGGGCAAAGTATGTGAAGGTTATTGATGGGGGTGGTATGTTTGGATTTCATTTCACTTCATCGCTGTGCTTTTAAATTGTGGGAGAGTTCAGGAGGTTTGGGTCACAGACTTGCAGAAAAATACTGATAATTGATTAAGGAACTCTCATAAGCGCAGCTAAATGGCTCATAAATACGGAACCATTGAGCGAGGAGCAGAAGCAAGAACGAATCACTGTTGATTGGCACGCTGATCAAGATTTAAATGAATGGGCTGAGTATCTAATAAATTGGATTCATCAACATCAAACTAGTCGAACAAAAGGCGAACCTTGCGTCAGTAAGTTCTGTCTTCTCTTTCCCCTGTCTTCATCCCAATTTCTGATCACCTCCGTAAGCCATGACCCGCATTACTAATATCTCATAGTCCTTGACATCTTGACCACGCACCCTTCTTACCAGCGTCTGGGCGCCGGTACGCTCCTAATGCAATATGGTACTGCCATAGCCGATTCCCTCGGTTTACCAGCGTATATCGAGGGGACGGTCATTGCAAAACATCTATATGAAAGCCATGGGTTCAAAGCAGTGCCGGATAAGTATATTGAAGTTGATGTGCCGGAGAAGTGGAGGGAAAGGCAGGAAAGGCCTAAGATTGAGTTTTTCTTTTATGAGAGACCGAGGAATGGGGGGAAGTCGTGATCAGTATATTTGTGGGTGGGGGTCAATAGGAAGTGGTTGATAAGGTGCTGATCTAAGAAGTGAGTCTATATTAGCATGCGGATGCTACGCGAATGAGTAAATCACGGTTTTCGTGGTTCCTCTTGAGAAGAGTCGATCAATAGCTTATCAAATCTCGGTCATTCCATGCTCAGCTTTTTAGTCATGGGGCTTATTTGCTGCAACTGTGACCTTGCTGGTCATTCACTATCCTCAAAAATATCTCAAAAACGCATGTCATTCACGCACCTTTCAAGAGCATCATTCACTCATCGCTTAATAGCCTTGCTAAGATCAGTTCTTGCTGTGAACAAACTTGTACTACCTACCTAGGCAGTAGATACTTAAGAGAAGTAGTCCAGCGGTGTACCTAGCACTCTCAAAACATACGATTCCGACAGGATCAACTGGCAAATCACAGGATTCCCAACTTATTTCCTTATCCGGGATCATTGCCTATCAAATTTTTTTCTTCTTCCCAAACATAAAGCTAGACCGTGCTTCAAGTAGGCCTGGTAATCTCGTACTAGATAGGACGTTGAGAAATGAGAGATATCTACCATTTAAATATCTAACGCTCTATGCACTTCTTCATCCGGTGTTTCTCATAAGGGTAGAGTGCTATAGTATGCTCCGATGTGCTGAACATGATGCAAATGACAGCAAAAGCTCGGCAATGATAACAATGAACGATTTTACACTTGTAAACCTGGAATAGGGATGATTGCGGGGATAATCCAGGAGATGTTAGGCCAGGGAATAGATATTGGATATGCCGCTAGTCAAAGGCAGCAGGAGAACTATGTATCTACTCCAAACTTGCCGTACTTCTCTTGGATATAGATTACATAACAAGCTTTGCCACTGATATATTGAGGTCCCCCCGGATTTGGGTAGTCATCCTTAGTGAATTCTATGTCACAATACCAGCAATTTACCTAGGAACCTAATTACTCAATCAAAGCAAGCAGTAGCTAGCCCCGTATCTACAGAGTACACGCGCACGATATTATTCAATGGCTAGAATGGTGTGTCAGAGCGTTCGACTGGATTTATTTGTACTAAAGAAAGTTGCTGTAAGTTCTGCTATTCTAGGCTTGTATTCTCAGGTAAAAAAGCTCCTTAGCAGGGACTACTTCGTCTCATAATCATCCAATTCTTTTCGTAAATGAACAACGAAAAGTACTAATTCTACAACAATAGCAAGAGTCCTAGATATTATCATACAATATGATGTGAAACCCGCTAACATGACAGAGCCCACAACTCAAAAAGTACCAGCCTAGGATCGCATTCCTGATGTCATCACTGCGTAGTCTTGAAAATCTGAAATCAAGAAGGACCTGAGTTTTAAATAAATACGTATCTGAAGGATGCGAGGAGGGATTTGCTAGAGTGATTAATTCTTCTTCAATAATATACTTTCACATGCCCATCCACTAAATACCCCTTTCAGCCTCTCGAATACCCCTCCTTGTATATTCATCATTCCTCTTAATACGAATTCGCACATTCACCTCTTCAGACCCCTCTCTCTAATAGCCTCTCTATAAATATCATCACTTCAAGCCTCAATTTCCAAAGGTGCAATATTGCAAAATGCCTAATAATATCACTACATGTTGGTCCTTCTAGTGAGAAGCCTTCATGACCCGCGTCTTATGCACGAAGTATGGAATGTTGATAGAATTTGAACCTTTGTTACTTCCGCAACGACCAGGCACGTCAAACTCATCTTCTCGCAGTCCTCAAGATGATCTCATCTCATATTTCAAAGCTTCTTAAGGGAACGACAAAGATGGTTGTAGAAATGATGACAAAAATTCGCTTTCCCACAATCGTGTTGTAGAATCCCATCTCTCGATTTGCGATCGATAATGTAAATGAATCCCCCATTAATCCGACTTGTGGTCAGACGCGGAGAGTGTGTAATTACACATAACTCGTCGATGCTTTTTTCTACCTTGAAGGTTGAAATTGTTATGTCTGGTGGTGTATGTAAATATTTATAAGTACCGCAAGTAACACTAATTATTTCATCTGAAAATGAAAAATAGAATGTATAGTATTCACCATGATTTCTCATCAGCTTCGTTCTTCCCCACATTCCCATCTATTCATCATTCACTCAATCAGAAGGGTTACTTGAATGCAAACAAGCGCTTGACCGTGAGCAGCAGGGATTCAGATACGCTTCAAGATGGAGCGTCATGGTCGAAGGGGAAGTGGCAGCCGTCTATTCAAAGAAAAAAGAAAGCTCGCGATCGGTGGAATCGCAATCGTGAAAACTGATGCACATCACTCAACCTCTTAGAGGTGAAAGATACACAGCAAGAATCCATCCGATGATAATCATCTCAACGGGTCGAAGAGTGTAAGAAGACAACAGCAACTTCCAAATTGACAACGGCAAAATGCAGACATCAAATCTAGTATAATATCAGGATACCGTCAGGCTTCCTATGTAGAGATTCTCTCTGATAGTACGGTCTAATAAAACATCGCAAATTCTGCTTCCGCCTTCTTTGGGGAGGTTGCCGTCTTTTCTTGCCTTGACGTGTTGCGCAGATGATTAGGAAAGTTGGGTTCTTATAATAACATTTTTTTGGGGCGCTCCAGGCGAGCCACTAGTAATATCGTTCTTAGTAAGCTCGACATAGCCACCGAAACACATGTATACGTGACTATATAAGATGGAGGAGCTGAAACATCTGTCGAAGAGTTAACCAATTTCTCGTACAGCGAAAACTCGATATTATTGAGCGCCAGAGAGATGCGTCAGTGATTATACTGGCTTTGAACTCACAACCCTTTACAACGCAGAGTGTTTCTCGTATGAACATTGCTTTAAGAATCTCATCTCGGTCAATCATCTTAAGAAAATTCGAGAGATGACAGAAAGATACGCATCTTCGACGACAGCAACACTAAAAGTTAGACAAAAATTGGCTACGATAATGCTCCTGCTTTTATTCTATGCCGTATATCTCGCAATCAAAGTGTAATGTATGTTAATACTCCCATTCAATCGCCTTTCTTACCCAAAAAAGCTGTTATGTAGAAATGGAGCTTCGTGCTGAATTATTTAACTTCGACGCTTCGTGTTTCAAGAGGATCCGGTAAGAAACTGGAGAAGATTTTGAATCATCAACTCGGGGTCTTCTATATTCACCATGTTTCCTCCGCCTATGTTCTTCAAAGGAAGAGAAGATACTGTCAAGTCGAGATCAGCTTATTTTCCAAAGCTTACTGGACGATTTCCAGCTTGGTCTCCTTGGGATAATGATTTGAGTAATCACTAAACTTGATGTCGTTGCTGCATTATCTCATGGGACACCTCAAAAATCTCTAGATTGTTCATTCTCTGCCTAATATATATGATCCTCACGTTACCCTAACTGGAAAACATATCTCTTCAGAAGAACAGTGGAAGATCATCTGATGATCTCCAACTTCTGATTGCGAAGAACAGCAGACATGAGAATATATTATGGACAATCAATCTCATCATCGTCAGCGACTCAACGATAAGTTTCAGCCAGCGAAAGGAAAGATGATGAAGTAATAGCAAGGATGTGTAGATAGATAGCACCTTTCAGTCACATCAAGTCTTCCAAAAACGAGAAGATGGACTCCAAAGTCGAGTACATTCAATTTCACGACTCATCTGACACTCAGCCAAGATCACACCACCTCCCTCTCCTTACACAAGCACGAGGGCGAGTACAATCAATTCCACAGGCGATTTGTGAACCTAAACGCGAAATGAATCCCCTAAAATGCCACCATGTTCTCAAAAACCCATAGTTTGTACGACTTTCGAACAGTTTTCCTTTCAAATCAATAGAACATATTAACCTTCCAAATTTGTATGATATCCAAAAGCATCCCGCAAACTCAAGAGATACCCAGATATGTAACCAAACCACTTGTAACCAAGGGAGACGAAGAGTGAGTCTCAGTGAAGAACGAAAATAGCCACAACAAAAACCAAACAAGATGAGACGAGATACACAACACCACCAACATCCCCAAACACCGTCCCGGAAATAACTTTTTGAAACCCTCTTATTCCCAGTCGATGGAAAATGTCAAAATTTTAGAGTAATTGAGCATGGTGACCGTTGGGAAACTACCAAAATTTGAGATATGCAACAAAACTTTTTGGTGTTTTCAAGAGTTGATTCTATTGGTCGAAGAGGGAGGAGTGAATCTGGGGAAGAAGGCGGTGAGGGTTTGGGATATTTGCCGTTGAAGTGATTTTGGTAGGGGAGTGGTGTTGTAAGTGGGTGACGAGGATGAGGATGCCTCTATTTACATGTATTGCACTATTAACATTAACAACTATTGGAGTATTAACACTGCATGGTTTTAGTAATGCGAATTATTTCTTAACTATAGTTTTATATCTGTTGTTCCTTCAATGACATTTAGATGATGAGATGCTATATCAGAGTATATCAAAGGGTGAGGCAATGCGCTTTTCAGCCCATGCTTATATTCCTTTCCCACCAACTAAACAGAAGCTGAAAGAAGAATGATAGCTTCTGAGTTGTGAGTATGTGACTTCGTGTTACCATTGGGTTTTCTCACTGCTGCATAACAAATACAGTCAACGAATACAAACAATGATAAATCTCATTAGTACTGGCGGCTCCCTGTCTCATCCCAATCTTTTGATCACACAATGTATGTCTGTAGGTATATAGAGTAATGACTTTCACGAGGGGTACTTCACGAGTTTTTTTGGGATTGGTTTCATCTAAGATCCTTACTGCACCTTTGATTGATCGAGGTGTTCTTATAGTCCACACCTGAAAATCAAAGGAGGATATGAGAAAGCGCATGGAAAACCAGACTACATTCCATTTTGGTCCATTAATTCTACCTTTTTACATAGTACCTAGGTATGCAACGGATCGTAGCACAGACGGTTCACGGTCCAACCCTGGACTCCAGATATAAAAGCTCGCAGTTGTGTTGAATATCAAATTCCAGTATGGCTAACTCAATTTTTTTGGACAGATATACAGGTTGGTGGAAATGGAAGTGCAATTCTTCAGTCTTTTTTTTTGGTATTCCTTCGCCACCGAGTTTAGAAAACAAAAAGAGAGCGCAGTGTTTCCAGTTGAAGTAAAAGACAACGAAGATATATTCAACGATTAGACATGTCTCGTGACAGTAAAGACTTCATTTCCGACGGACGACAATGACTTATCAATAAATAACACCTCAAATTTCTCCCCAACAACCTTCCATTCTCAGCATGTGAAGTGTAGCTCGAAGGAAGGATATCACATAGATCTCTTGGTTGTGGGAGGTGGTTGCAAAAATTGCAATAAAAAGTCAAGCCTAGAAGACTCATATATGTAGTCAGATCCTCAAGATTCTGGAGCTTATTTTGAGAGCATGTAGGCACTCTCATCTCCATCAGCCTTGGAAAGATTTTCATCTCTTTCTAGATATAAAAGCATGCTGGCAATCATCCTTTCAATATTACTTTGAGAATCCGAGGTGAAGTCTACAATCGCAGGGAGTCCGAGAGTAGGCACTTTCGCTACTCGCGTCTTCTGGGCCTAGCACGATAAAACCATGTCAGGCGAGCAAGAATCTCAGTGCGGTATTGCTTCACTAGGGCTAGGGTTACTAGCATTTAGAGGTTAGAGGATCTGCAATTCTCAGCAAGAACTATCAATGCTAAGCGCAAAGGAAAGCGGTTAGCTTTTAGAGACAGCAATAACTCAAAATGACGGTGAATGCTTCAAGGGTTTGTGTGAGGACTTCACATTCCCAAGGTCTCAATCTCGTGTTGTTGCTATGAGTGTTACTTCAGCAGGACGCGGCAAGGTCTTGGACGAACCTGGACCAGTGTGCAAGAGTGCTGGCCTATGTTGCTAGCTTATCAAAAAGCAATTGATGGCGTTAATAAATATCCAATTGTTGGACAATAACATAGCCTACAATCAAAAACTGTTGTGTTTCGCATTAACGATTCACGACGTACTTTATTTGGTAAGGAATCAATACGACGATTCAATTGGACATACGCGCGTCCCACCTAAGAAATCTCACCAATAAAATCAATCCTCCATCAGCTGACCCTCCCCCGCATAAGCAGATTTCCTTGGTTGTAACGAACTGAAAGTCAAATATGACGTCAATAAACAGCGCTATTCTCGAACCATTACCTCCGTGCGATCCTTCTTACAAACAAACTGGTCAATAGCTTATAATCTCACAACAGCCACTTTCTTCCTACTACTTTCATCAACTTTGAAAGTCATTTTGAAGAATATAAAGCACACGACACCGAAACAATATACAACACCACACGAAAAAATACCATACATCAAAGCAGTGATCATGTTCCAGAATACTCTCGCCTTTCTTCTTCAATTCTTCTTCTTCGCTTTGGCATTTGCTCAACCTATTGAGACTGCTGGACATGGCAATGCATGGAAATACGGTTCCGGTGGTGGAGTTATTGGATTTATCGTATTAATTCTCGATATCATCGTCTTCAGTATGTCTCCCCTTTCCCGTCCTTACCATTTCAATCCTTCAATCGAATAAATCTAATCATATATCTACAGTCGAGGTCCTCAAATCCAACCGTCCTCCTTCCCACAAACTCCTCTGGTGCTTGGTCGTCTTCCTCTTCCCTATTCTCGGCTTGGTTGTCTATTGGTTGTTCTCAAACAGAGAAGCACACAACTCTGGAAGCGGTTCGTACGAAGCTATTCCATAAATAGATGATGCTGTGCAATATCGTGGTAATACTATCAGGTGATAGTACGACAAATACAGATGAGACGAGAATGATGAAGGAGTTATGGTGATGATGATCATGGCATGGATTGGCTTCGTCGGGGGATTGTTTTCTACGGCATATACGACAAGCGGATTTGGGTTTTAGGGATTGAGATTTGAGGAATGTGAATGGAGTATGGGATTTTGCTAGCATACTATAATGAATGAACTTCAGAACAATTTCAATTATAGTTCGGATTACTCAAAGCCGGCTCTCCGCAAACACTTTGTGACTTTTCATCATTGTCCCCTAGGTCATTGAATTCCCATGGAATTTTGGCAGTTCGGATACTCATAACATATCGATATATCACGGTGTCTCCAAGTGAAGTCTACAGCTTTAGTCGGGATCATTCATACTGATAGAGATTATAGAAGAGATTCGCGCCTAGATTAACACTAACACACTTTGTTGTTGCCTTGCTTCACCGTAACCCTTTTCCAGCCTTGAAAGTCCCAACTAACTAGTGCCGCTCTAGCCACTAAATGTAGAGATCTTAGAGCAGCGCTAAGTCTTCACATCACGATCGCAATTCTAGCTGACTCAGCATATCGTTAAATATAGCGTGACTCTAGACACCATTTTGATGTTACTAGATGCCTAGGGAGTTCGCTATTTCTAGATCAATGTGTTTCGTATAATGCGAGAGGATGCATAGGTTGGAGATGATGTAGAAATTATATAGATGTAGTTTACTTGATCTTCGGTCCTGACATTTCTAGTTAGTCCCTAGAGAGTCATTCTCAGAATTGAATTCCTAACGGTGCTCAAATATCACGCGCGTTTGACGTTTTAAAACTTCATACGAAATAAATCCTTTCCTAAAACCGACTCCAAGTCATTCTCAAGATGCCATACTAAACATTCTTCGTTCCCTCCGAATGGGGAGTAATATAGTGATCAACCGCTCTCTTAGTTCCTTCCTGCATTGAAATTTGAGGTTCATATCCCAACCTCTCCTTCGCTTTCGAAATATCAAATGTCCTCGTTAATGTGATATACTTAACTGTTCGTCGTTTCAAGATCTTCAATCAACTGGTGGACGATGTGATGACTGAGACAGCCACATCCACTGATTATAAGCACAGAGTTATGAGAAGGCGAAGAAATCATGTTGGGGTTGGGAAGCTGTTGGATGATGTTGCAAACTGTTGGAGTTATTGAGCAGGAACCGAAGTGGTAGAAGGTCTATGGTTTTTAGATACTGAAGTAATCATGAAAGTAAGATATCTTGATGGGCATCAAGATAACTTACTCGGCGGAGTAGGTGTCTGCTTACCGAGATGGAATTTTTCGGATATTGCCATGACAGCATTCGCTAAAGGGCAGATCCACCAACTGTTAGTTACGCCATCTTAAGTAAGTAACAGGGCACCATTAGATACCATGCATGGATTCATCAGGTATTTATGCGCCGCTTAGAGCGTCTCCGACTGAGTTTGGGCCACCTGTTTCTGAAAAAAGGTTGGGGGGGGAAGTAGCGCAAATGCAGGGTCCAATAGTCTTCTCTTTCGATGAATATTGCTCGGCTCATCATCAACCGACTTCATGGCATTGGCTTTTATATAGCCGTCAAGAAGATACTTGCTTGTCACCAAATAAGCTCGAAGTCTCAAGCCATTCTACGTGTTCTTGAAGTTGTTCACAGCAAGCGAAGAACAAGTTAATTGTAAAAAGATAACAGAAGTAAAATTGTCAAGATTTTCTATAATTTACGGAAAAGAAGTAATTCATATCAATTCTAGTAAATAACCCGAGGGTAGCCTCTCAAAAGCCTGGCATGCCGTATAGCTCATTCTTGTTCTTTCCTGGGGCAATTGAATATTTTTGCCGTGTCTCGAATGATAAAACCCGCATCAAGGGGAGATACAGCATAGCGTGAATAAATAATAAAGCCATGCTCATGCTCATGCTATGCTCAATAATAAGTGATCAGCAGAACTTTATAGATTTATATCATTGAATATTGACACCTTCTACCATCCATCTATCTATCCAATCCAAGCAAAAAACAAGTGCGAATGAGAAATTGAAGGACAAACACAATAATCAAATACGCTGGTTAAAGAGTCCTAAAAGCTACGGTATACAAACGCAAAAAGAGCACTTTCCTGACAAGATGAATACGTTTGTGTGTTTGCGGGAAGATTGAAACTGTTCAGAGATAGGTATTGAGAGAGTGATGCTCAAAGTCCAACTCTCAGTGTTTGCCAGGTTGCTCGGGGAGTTTCTGTTACGAAGATTGAGATATCCAAGGGTTTCAGATCGAGAAATGGAATTGTTGTTGTTGTTTCTGTAGTTTACCTGCTAAGGAAAGGTGGAATGAAAATAATGTCGAGCGATTACTGCGTAAAAGTAATTTTTATTCGTTCTAATGAGAATTGTCCCGGGAATCTCCCAATTGTATTCACACTATACGTGAAAAATTGTACCAACGAATCGATGAAATTTTGAGCTTAATTGATACTACTACTGCCTAAAGCAACCGATCGTACTGAAATAGTGGTGAAGCTTGCATGAGTTTATATAACCATCGAGTCCTTGTTTGTCACTTGGGATTCAGCGCTTGTTGAATATATTCACTATTCCAGTTTTCGCGAACAAAAATGACCGTAGATAGATTCTCAATCACGTCTTGATGAGCCATCTGCGTAGATGCGAAGCTCTTGATTCACCAGCCAAGACCTTTTTTTGGCACCTTATTACTCCATTATTATATAAAGAGTCATAGTATGGCACCAGGAGGCTCTTGGCTAACTTTTCAAGAAAGCGGCCGTAAAAGAAACAAAGGATGTAGTAACGAACCATCCACCTTATTTCAACTGAGACTCGTGACTGAGTGCTCGTTTCCCGGTATCGATACTGCCAATTACTCAAAGATGAAAATATAAGACTATGACGATTGTCGATTACTGAATCTTGCTGTCGTTAATGAAAGATATATATCAGATGACACCTCAAAAACATTGAAAAAATCTCCGCTCTCTCGATCTACCAGACCTACTTGTCTTTAAAATCCTACCGGAGGAAGAAAAAGGACTCCACTCGAGTCGCAGCTCCGCCTTGTTATTAGATTGTAATATTTGCAACAAATTGCTTGATATTTATCACGGATTGGTTATAACTCTACATAGTCAGTTTGATGTTGATCAAACTACTTATACCCTTTTGGGGTTACGTGGCTTAGTGGTAGAGTACTTGGTACCGTGACAATTACATTAGACAAGGATGAGCCTTTAAACACACCCTCTTCAATTCCCTATCTCTACAAGTTAGTAATATTTCTTCGATCACTCCGCTTTGCCCACCCAATTTACTCTATTCACTCTATTCGCACCAATCTGTATTTCCTTCCGTCACCTTGATTCACTACCATTATACACCAATCAACCTATCACCTTTCCAACTTGAAAGCAATATAAATACATCTCCGTTTCTTCAGTATTATGAAAACATACAAGCCATTATATCCTAACCTCGCACCACGGACAGGGGAAGGCACGGTGAGAATAATGATGGCGGGGGCTATACTATGCGTTCAAGCGACAGGATGGATAAGCGGGGAATCTGGAATTATCATTTTCCCTATTATCAATTTATGGAAAGATTATTTAAGAATACATCACTGTCATTTGATACTTTTTGGCTGTCAATGTCCCAAATACAGGAGAAAATGAAAAAAGAAGGAAGAATTGCCCCGTTCCCTATGATAAAACCCTCCTACAAAGATCAATAATCATCCACTCTCAAAACCCGATAGGAGTCATATACAAATGACCGAAAGGAAAAGGAACACCGGAACCATGAACGCATTCGGTACTTTTCTCGTGTTACAAAGGTACTCAGATAGAAAGACGAAATCAAACTGAGTCTTAAATAACCACTCTATTTTTTTCAACAAAAGGAGAATTCAATACTACACCGCTTATGAATTTCACTTGAACTCTTTAGATACTGATATCCCAAAACTCGCGCCATTCTCCATTTTCCACCCATCTATCCCCCTCCCCTCCCCCTCCCCCTCCTTCCACCATCCCCAAACATCCTCAAACACCCACTATAAAAACACCCCTTCCGCCACAACTCCGGACCTTCAAACAACATTGTCAATGTAGTTGAAAAATCGGATCATGGCTATCCATAGATACCTCTCGAGTCCATAAATGACGATATATCTATCGAAAAAAAAATGACATTAAAGCTGCTCTGTCTTCATCGAGAATCATAAGAAATTGACAAAACTTTGCTAAATAAAAAATTTCTGATGATGATTACTGTCACTTACCATTTACTTCCTCGCTATCCATCTATCTCCTATCCTATCCACATCCGATCATCCACGAGAACATCTCAAAAATCTTCATACTCACTCACAAATCGAATCCTACAACACCTCCCCCGGTTCCGTAACTTGCTTAGATAGAAAAACGCGTAGTTACCACGCAAACCTTTCAAGAGTACATGATGACTGTTTTCCCCCGCTCCAAAACCAAAACCAACATAGATAGATATATATAGATTGAACGCAAAAATGAGAAGGAATTTGAAAGAACTCCCCACATTAGCCTCTCAAAATATCCGAGTGAAGAGGATCCGGACGATTTCTCCATACCCCGCTTTCTGCTTACTCAACAGATCAATATAATTCATCTCAATCTTCCATTCACTCGAGATCCACCGCATCTTCCCAGGTCGATTCACTTCCTCTTCCCCTTCCCCCGTTTTCCATCTCTGTCTCACCACCCGAATAACAAACTCAGAAGATATAAATACATCCCCCCCCCCTCTCATCTCCTCTTGAAAACCCAATAACTTACCATCAATGCCACAGAAAGAATATGTGTTCGTAGTCGTGTCGCGACTGCAATAACGAATGCGGATACAGTGTGAGGAGTGAATAGAAATTGTGTATCAAAACTTATGTCTTTTGTTTTGGGATGATTGGTGGAATGGACGAGATGAGATGAGATGAGGTGAGATACTTCATTATCGTTTATTTGTATTCATCGTCATTTCATAACAAAAGAAATGATGGGATGAGATGAGATTGGATCAGATGAGGTAGGATTGGATTGGATTCAGTTCATCATCGTTTATTTTTATTCATTGTCGATTCATACCGAGGGAAATGATGCGATGGTATGGAAATACTGCTCCCTGACTGCCACCCAGACAACAAAACAGAGTATGTAGGTTGGGCTAGAGACTATACAGACATAATTCATCCAAACACTTTCATATGATTCCTTACAAAATATGCAATATAATATTCATTCATGACAACGCTATCATCAACATGTTCTCGTAAATACATAATCCCATGGGTCACAATCCTAGATATCCATCACGGACAATTGACCACTACCACCTAATAATGTCCATCAATAGTCATCGTACCCGTTTTTGTAACAAGGTACTCATTGACCGCGACATCTTTCCCAGATTCCTTTCCATACCCTGATTCTTTGATTCCTCCGAATGGTGATTCGGCTGCGGATGCATTACCTACATTTGAATATTTAGCACAAAGTTTATGATATGGATGAATGAAGAATTGAGGAGTTGAGGCTACGTACCAGTATTCATACCAATCATACCCGCCTCTAGATTTTCGAGAAGTCGCCATGTACGATCGATGTTCTTGGTGAAGAAGTAGGATGCTAGACCCATCTATATTATCCTTGTCAGTGCGCCATCTCAAACCTCATGCATCGGAAACACGCAAACAAAACTTACACTAGTATTGTTTGCCGCGTCCACAGCCTCACCCTCCGTATCGAAAGAATACAATGCTAAGACTGGCGCGAAAGTTTCCTCCTCCGTGATCAGCATCTCCTTCTTTGCGCCCAAGATGATAGTCGGCTCAAAGAAATACCCTGTAGTGTCTTTTACTTTACTTCCTCCGAGTACAACTTTTCCACCATGCTTCTTGGCATCTTCGACCTGATTTTCTGCTTTGTCGATACTTCGAGGAGTGGTAAGAGGACCGATTGTAGTTCCTTCTTTGGCTCCGTGGCCGATTTTGAGTTTGGAAGTTTTTTCTTTGATGAGAGAAGCAAATGAATCGTAAACACCAGATTGTACATAAACGCGGTTGGCGGTTATACAAGCTTGACCAGCATGTCGCCATTTGAGGGCCATAAGAGCTGAGTACGTTAAGAAGCTTTTCAAAAAGACATTCAGAAGTATAATCAGTTGTCAGAGACACAGGTTAAAGCTCCCTCTAATATAGAATGGATCACGTACCATCAGCAGCCTGGTTCAAATCTGCATCATCGAATATCAAGAAAGGACAATTGCCTCCTAGTTCTAAAGTAACTTTCTTTAATCCATCGGAGCACAACTTTGCAACGAGTTTACCAACTCGTGTCTTAATATTCATTAGTATTCGGTCAAATCAGGAAAATGGCAAGAAAAGCTTACAGAACCAGTGAATGTAACCTTCTTGATCAATGGATGACGACATAGTGCCTCACTTAATGGAGGTGTATTGTCCAAACTTGTGGTCAAAACACTAAATACACCTTTTGGGAATCCTGCTTGCTCAGCAAGGAGAGCCAAGGATAACACTGAAAGTGGTGTTTCTGGTGATGGTTTTGCTACCATGCAGCAACCTGCTGCAAATGCTGCACCAGCCTTTCGCAGGATCATTCTACAGATCGTTAGTAAGTACTTTACGCTGAATGAAATTACTTACGCGATTGGGAAATTCCATGGGACTAGTGCGGCAGCTACACCGACTGGTTGCTTCACAGTGAAGACTCTCCTACCCGGTGCTGCTGGTGTCTGATCAGAAGGGTAAGTTAGTGGTTTGCAAACACGAGAACGACGCCGTGGAATATAAAAAACCATCCAAAAAGACGCATGAAATATCATACGCCCAACAGAGCATTCTTTTTTAGCAGCCATCAAAAGACATCAAAAGACACGCACCTGAATCGTCCCCGAAATTCTCTCCGCCTCCCCAGCAAACCACCATGTAAAACCTAAGGCATAATCAATCTCTCCCAAACTCTCCGCAATTGGTTTTCCCGTCTCATAAGTAACAATCTTCGCCAAATCCTCTTTATTTTCTCTAATCAAAGAATCCCATTTCAAAAGCCACTGAGCACGTGTCCGGGGATTAACTTTCTTGAAAGACTGAAAGGCTGTGTGAGCGGCTTGAACGGCTACATCTACATCGGATGCATCGTTATCGGGTGCTGTGGCCCATACTTGACCGGTTCCAGGATCTAATGAAGATTCAGGAGTTAGATATAAAGAGATGAAGGAGAAAATGTGGTTTGGTAAGGGAATAAGAACCTAAGACATCGAAGCGTTTGCCAGATTTAGCTTCTACCCATTCTCCATTGACATAAGATTTATCGTGGAAAAGTGATGTATTTTTGAGCTAGAATGAGAGAAGTTAGTGTTGCGAGTTAGAAGTCTGATAATTGCCCCTGAAACTTGAAACTTGCATCGAATGGAAGTTTGTTCGAACTCATATTGAATCTATTTGGGTGGTTTTGTCGATATTGGAAGTGAAGAAGGAATAATTGTCTGGATATCAAAAGATAATTTACTTCGTGGTCTGGTTAAAGCCTAAGATGGGTAGTACAAGGCGGGGTTATATCCTGTGGAGGGCGGGGTAGCTGGAAAAGAGGAAGAATTCATTGGCAATTATTCACGTGACTCATGCGAGTCCCGTGATATTTGTGCTTGTAGGTAGGCACCTAGTAGGTATACAGACACCTCACTCAACTTCACAATTCCATGTGTGGTGAGTTGAACTGGTGCTTGCCATGTCAAATTTGCGTTACCAAGAATATTTCCCCATATTTATGAGTTTACCGAGTTATATTTGGTATATGATCTACTGTAAGTTCCCAAGGAAGTAATTTTAGGTATATCTACCGGAAATTGACGCGCTAACCTTATTCAATTGTCCGCACGCTCCACATCCCTAAACACATGTGTCTCGTCCACCGCCCATTTAACAAACCTCGGTATCTTCATGAAGTCGTCGACATCGGGTTCAAGGACTCTCAAGATACTTTAGTAGAAATTTCGAGCCACTGTGTTTGTTATTTGCATCAAGTTTATACTAGATTTCCCAACCAGCCATACCTACAAATTCATCTACTCCTTCATCATTACTATCTATATTGAAAATCTCAGGGAAACCTAAAATGTCAGCAATTTTAGGTGCCCCTTTTGACCCAAAACTCACAGGTCCTTTGCTTGTAGCACTTCGGTACTACCCAGATAAGTTGCGATCTATTGTACCGACCAAGATTCAGCCATATATTTATTCTCCCGGCTTCATTCGAGCATTGAAGGTCCTCCTCGTTTTGGGTATTGTACGCAGTGTCAATAATAAGTTATCTCAGCTTGTGTTGAATAATTGGAAAAGCAATGCGAAATTCATTAAGAGTCAAGAGGTTGTCTTGATTACGGGTGGTTCCAGTGGGATAGGAGAATCAATGGCAAGAGAGTTCTCATCTAAAGGGGTTAAGGTTGTGGTAATGGATGTGAACCCTCCAAAGATGCCATTTCGTGAGTGTTTCTACCTTCGGGAGCACATGATATACAACGGTGACTAACAATATTAAAGCATCAAATGTCTTCTACTATCGAGTTGATATAACATCAACATCCCAAATTGCTTCTGCAGCTTCTGAAATAAGGAAAAGTCATGGAGATCCTACTGTGCTCATTAACAATGCTGGAATTGGCACTCTCATGCCCATTTTAGAAGGCAGTGAAGCACAAACCCGAAAGACATTCGAGGTTAATACGGTATCCCATTTCTTCATGGCCAGAGAATTCGTTCCGGCGATGATCAAAAAGAACCATGGTCACGTAGTGACAATTGCCTCTTTAGCAAGCTACCTGGTGCACGCTTGCAATGTAGATTATTCCTGTTCGAAAGCCAGTGCTCTCGCGTTTCATGAAGGACTTGCATCAGAATTGAAAGCTCTATATAACGCACCTAATATTCGAACCACGTAAGTCCTAGAATTTTTACCCCCCCCCCGACATTACCACCAGTATTCCATACTCACAAAAAAATAGTGTTGTCAATCCCGGATGGGTTCGGACGCCATTGGCCGAGGATATTATCTCGCAAGCCAGCTTCAAAGATCCATATCTCGAACCTGAAACCATTTCTAATGCTGTTGTTGATCAAGTGTTGGCGGGAAGAAGTGGCCAAATCATCTTACCTAAGAATATGAGCATCATGGGCACGATCCGAGGATGGCCATGGTGGCTCCAAACCTCGTTGCGAAATATGATAGCTCTAGATTTGAACTTTGGTCAAACGCAGCCTGAGCCAGCAGTACAAACCGGAAATGTGACTCCGGCGGCATCCATGTAAATATTCACCTTTTTATGTATTTCCCGGAGTATTTTGTTTGTGTAAGGAAAGGTTGACTTGTCGGAATTTTTTTGATGTTGTTCTAGGTTACTCAGCGTCATCATCGTAGTTATCGTGGCGATGTTGACCATGTTCGGGATTTTCTAAGCCTTGTTTATTGGTAGAGGAGACTGACGACGAGTTCCGCAGAACGTAGATTGTAAACACATATATCATACTCCACTCCACCTTGTTGTTATGTGTGGTAAGCCAATATGCATATTATGCCCACAAGAGCACGAGGAGCCAATACCAGTTTAGCCGTTAAATGACATATGCAACTATCCACAAACGCACACTAAACGTTACAAACGCGAATTTCCCATTCTAAAACAGGAGTACGAAGTAACAAATTCTCATCTTTACAACATCATACTCACCACCAGAGCATACCCAAAACCTCACCCCCTCATTCCCCCTCCCAAATTCAACAGAACAGCCAAGATCTAGATTCCCTCTCACCCTTCCCTTGATATCAAACGTCACTATTCCTTACTCCCCCAAAAGCCACATACTAGGATAACCATCTAGAACCTGTGCAACTATCGAACCATATACCCACCCGTTTGCATTCCATTGCAAGCATTTACGCATCACAGCACACTATACGTGATTCGCACCAGCATCATGACGGGATCCAGCCAACCGGCATTCCCTCCCTCGCTCATTCACCCACCAACCATGAAATTTCTTGCATGAAACCGCATTGACTTTTATGCACCTCTGTCTGCCGGGGCTGTCTGCCAGGTATCCCAGACATCTCCATTTGGCTGGTTGTGGAGAATCGAGGTGTGTACACGATAAATGGAGTACCGTATCCAGTATATTCAGGTATCTATAAAAGAAGCACGCTTACCTGATTACGTGATGTGCAGGCCAGAGGTAGTAATTGCCGTAGCTGCAATTGGCGATGAGTATGACTATGACATATCCTACCCCTAAATAGGCCATTGCGGACAAGGACCCCCCCTCCCCCAAATTCCCCACCCTGGGAAAACGAAACGATTTCCTGGGCCCGGATCAGCGTACCGTGGATACTGCCATGCAGATATATATTTATTGCCAGTGTAGTGAGCAGGTATGTAGGTGGTATTTCATACAGCTGTGGTGTAACGATTCAGTAATGAAAAAGTCTGGAGGGTTCACCTCCACCAGAAATTGCCAATAAAGCCAGCATCGCCAAGATCATTCGGTATAGAAAGTCGTACCTCACGCCATATGCGCCATGGCCTTTGTGTGGAATTTAGGGAATCCGCGCGATATCCGTTTATAGATTAGAGTTGAGAGGTGGATAGTTTAGGTTCGAAGTGATAACTTTTAGAATGAAAAGAAGGTTGGAAGTGTTCAGCTGCAGAGATTGTTCAAGTTTCATGATTTTCCGCTGTTGCCGCGAAGAATAATTTGAGGGAAACATATTTTTGATGTTGAGATTGAGAGACATTTTGTTTTTTTGCTATGTGTACAATGTGACACGAGTGATGAAAAGGCTTTGAAAAACGTTTTTGTATTTTGTTTTTTTGGTTTCACTGCATGTAAACGTTGTAGACTTGTTAATGGCTTTGAGTCAAACGGGACTTGTTTACTCGATTCATAGAGGATTTTCATATAGTAAGTAAGCTGTCGGTGGCTGCATATTGTGGGTTGATAGGTAGATAAAGATAACCTTTTTGGAATCTAGATACGTGAATGCATCTCCGTCCGCTTTGCCATCTGGATTCCATCATCTCACCAATACCAATACCAATACCAATCCAATACCAAATACTTTAGATACTTAGAATAAGCAACGAAGTCTCTCGTGTATTCAATTTATATCACATCGTACCTAGAACTTACATTAACGTTATGTATGTGAATGGAGTACTCATTGCGAGATCAGAACCTTATCGTATCAGATTGCGAATATTCTATCCCATACATGATAGATATCTCACCGGTTCACAGAACAGAGTCATGAATTCGATGAAGCCAATGAAACCTACTTCCACCAAACGAACGAACTTTTGCCTCAAGCTCACTTGTGCTGGGTATTTGGTAACTTTGGTCGTTCTCTTTGACGCAAGTATATGTCGATCCATTATTCATCATCCATCAAAATCGAATTCAATTGGTTCTTCACAATAATTATTCCCCCGCGGTCTTCGCGGTCAACTTCAAAAAATAGATCCTGGTATGGCTTGGTAGTAAAACTCAGCCCCAACTTCCAATAGTTTCTCAACATCCAAGAAAGATTCTCAAGATCTCTCCGATTTCCGATGTTATTTGAACCAATCATGGCACGAATTGTATCTTGAATATATTAAATTTCATCACGTACCTTACCTTACTTTCTGTACGAAATACTCACTAATGAGCTAATGGATTAGTCGTCAATATCAACTTTTCCATGTTGTGATGTTGTTATGATACGTGATACGTGATACGTGATACCCATATCATACACAAAATAAAACGCACACGACACCAGACGTCCTAATTCGTAATTATGATTTGTATGGTTCGTATTTCAAACTTCAAACTTTCCAACTCCACTGTTACTACTCTCCATAGTACCGAGTAGGTAGAATCTACTTCTAAGAATATCCAGGTAAGCTTAACACCAAGTTTCCCCATATTTTTCATTACCTGCGAGTCTGCCACGGTCCTGGTCCTGGTCCTGTTGTGAATGAAAGTATCCACTCGGAAAGCAAAAGCTACATATTCCGATACAAAACCATCGAGTCTACCACGCACCACCTACACCTCCCACCTTACCGGCTTTCATTTCATGATCCATGACCATCTGAATGATCACCAAGATCACAAATCGAATTCAATTGACTGGATGCTGGGAATCCAACCGTCTTATCTTGCTTGTCTTGACATTTCTCTCTACCATGCCATGCGATGCCATGCCATGCCATGCCATGCCGTACATACGAGCCATCTGTCGCACTTACCTAACTCGAGATATTCTATCCATCCGACTCCGATAAACTTTCCACCCATTACCCATTTCGGCCCAGGTGTTAGTTCTCGGATGACCTTCCCCCCCTTTAAACTTACGTTACACGGTTACCGCGTATCGTACTATAAGCCGAGTTGCCACAATATCAAAATATGTGTCAAGGTCATACCTGTCTTGAATAAATAACGATCTACTTAGATCATTTTCATGTCAAACTTTTTGCTCATCATTCCTAGCCTTTCCCACACTTCTAATCAAGGGATTCCGGTTTGATGATTCCCCATGTCCACCCTCGTAATTCTAATACTATACACGCAATAGCTATGACCCGGACCGAGTGGACCATGAATAATCCGATCTATCAAGAATCAAGATGCAATTAATCACAGCCATGGCCATGCATCTAGGTTGTAGCTTCTTATTCTCATTACCCAAGAAGATGGGTTGATGATTGATGAACAACCATGGCTGAGCTTGAGCGCTTGAGCCCAGGCAAATTCTAACTCTCTGTTTCTCTGATACTCCATAATAGCATAATTGATATGACATGACTGGATTGGTTCTGTGATATTAAAGAACCTTCCCAACCCGTGTAGCTGGGACTGATTTCTACCATTTATCACATCTGTACTTATATTTTTATTTCTTTTTCAACATTCCATCCATCTCTCCTATCTTTTTCCTTGAATTCACCTGTCGTCCTACTTTTATTGCAGATTTTGCAGCCTGAAGTCACACCAGTCCATAGAAACATTTACACGACTTTCACAACATCTTTATCTCAATATTATCCATCACTCACCTTCCAATTCTCTCACTTACACGCGTTCAAATATACGTAGCAATACGACCTACATTTTATCATACAAACCAATCCCTCCCTTAGGTAGCCAGGAAGAGGTTTTATTCATCTTTTAATCTATTCGACCAAGTTTTCTGATATATTTCTGCCTGTCCTCCCTTCCCTGCTATATATTTACTTTTCGCTATTCCAAAAAAAATAGACTTTTGCTTTTTAAGTGCCTACAATATATACATATGCAACGGCTCGGAATCGGCATCTTGTCAAATCTATCAATCAAATATTCTCCGGGTATGCAGGTGCAAACGCCACTTGCGCATGGATTATCGGGAATGCCTGCCCGGACTTCAATGAGTCGGTCTGGATCATCGTTGGGAATTTCTGGAATCTCTTCGGTGCATGCAAAGAAGGAGGATGATGTTGTGGGGAATATAAATAAAGACTTTCCAATGGTTTCAGAGGGAATACAGTCTCATACTTCCTCTATCAATTCATCTTCGGCTTCATCTTCAAGAGATAGTATACCATACCCGGACTTCAAATCTTTATCATCATCGTTAGCCTTCGGAACACAGAACGGAAGCAATATGTTGGTTGTAGAGTCTCTCATCTTCTTTGCTACGGCATGCATTTTATATATTCTCAGCTCCCAACGAAAGACTCATACACGACGTCCTCAGAATGGAAGTCATAAGAGAACTTCTCCTTCTACAAATTCACCATCAAACATTACAAAGTTCCTCCATAACCCTCTCGCCCAAATTTCCCGCCCACTATCATGCAGCTCGTCCACATCAACTACCCCTCTCCCCACTCCACCCCATCAACCACCTAAACCCCAACCCGGTCCCCAGAAACCCGCCTATGTTCTCCCACCACTTAAACCCACTTCTCCACATCCCACCTCGATGGGTCTCAAACGTCTCGACAAATCCAATTGGCTCACCATCGACTCCACCTATCTCCCCGAGCATGAACTCCGCGCTTCACTCCTCGAAACCCATGGATCATGCGTCTTGCAAGTCTTACCCCCCGCCGTTCCAGCCACATACGAACTCCTTGAAATGGTTATTGAGTTTCTCCTCGATCGATATCCGGATGATTTCTCCCTCGTGGATGAAAACACAATCCTAAATAAGTTAACAGGAGAGCAATCTATCATTGGATCGAAATGTAAAAACCCACTCGAAACAGCAGCTCGTCTCTGCATGGAAGATTTCAATCTCCTCTTACAAAATCCATCCGAAGAAGACGGAGAATGGAAACTAATGGCTTCCGCCACGCTCTTTCCCGCAGGTTGGAAATTGCAGGAGAGAATCGGGAGTAGTATGGCAGTACTACACAAACCCGTCCCAGGATGGAAAGAAAAGTTAGGAAAGAGTGTCAATCGGTAAGCCTTCCATTTCCCTCTCCCCTTCCCCATTTTCCCAACTCCCCAGAATATAATATAAAACATCCACATACTAACCACCCCCCAGCTACTTCACCCACCTCACCCCCCGCACCTGCATGGAACGCTCCAACCTCTTCATCCAAGCCACTCCCATTCTCTTCCAAGACATTCCCGAAGCCCCTCCCTCCCCCTCTTTCCCACTCACTCCCTCCGACATCTACATTCGTCGCGAACGACAAACCTTCACTCGTCTCCCGAAATCCAACGCGGTGCTATTTACAGTACGCACGTACATGGAAAAATTGGTCGATTTGAATAGTGCAGATGCGGAAGCGATGGCGAAACAGATTCGCGGGTGGGATGGAGAGTTGGCGAGGTATAAGGGAGTGGGAATTTGGGGGGATGTGACGTTGGGGTATTGTGATGGGAGGGTGGAGGAGAGGGAGAAGGAAGAAGAGAGGTTGAGGGGGTTGAGGAGAGATTCCGGGATTAGTATGGGATGTGAGGATGAGGTGGTGGAGTCTTAATGTGGATGGATGGATGGATATTTGTTTGGAGTTCTCATATTTGGGTTTCACTTTAACTTTTCAGTCTGGATGACCGAATGCGTGTGGGGGTGCATTTCTTTCCCTCAAAAAGCAATCACAATGGAAGAAAGAAAGAACAAACGAAGCAAGGAAATAATGAATGAATAAACACGATCGAACACACGGGATCCTGGCAACGGAAGGAAATCTGCCTTTAAAAATTTTACAAAAATTTCTGCGGTTTTGGAGCGAGGGGATTAATTACAGGAAAAGAACAGAACTGTTTTATTTATGGGGGTTTTTCATGTGTGGATTTTAATGCGTGGGGTTTAATATCTGAGTGGGGAGGGGAGGGGGAGAGAGTAGATAGAGGAGATGAGATGAGATGAGGAATGAGATGATTGAGAATAAGAACAAGAATATCAGATTGGAGAAGATGAATAAGATGAAATAATATCCAATACGTGCGATGAGATATCTATCTAGATATGTAGCACTTAAGCATACATAGGTATTCGAAACAAAAATTGATAGAGAGTTTTAAGACATGGGAGAAGAGTGATGTGATCAGTATGATATAATGCTATGTTTGACAAGTGAACCTATGACTTTAATCATTTCTTGATTCCATTGCCATTTCCATTTCAATTCCGTGCATCCTAAACGCTTATACAATAACGATAATTCCGCCCAAATACTAATAATACAATCCACCAATCCCTCACCATCTTTTTTGATCTCCATCACTACTGAAATCCCCCCCTCTCCTTTCCTTTTCAACCCTAGCATCGAATTCTTTCTGTGCTTCCACTTGAGCCAGATTTCTCTCCTCTTCTGTCTTAGAAAATGTAAAGCTATCTGCACTCGATGTGCCGTCACTCGATGCTTTAGGTTTATTGTTTTGTACTGTTGCCCATCCGGATTTTGGTGGTTGCGATGAAGTGGTAATGGAATTGGAAGCTGGTTTTTCGCCACGACGGATTCGATCCCATGCTGAACCTGTCTGTCTAGAAGATTGGGGTGTTGTTGGTTCGGAATCCATGCCTTGGCCATTGGTAGGTGAAGCATCATCGAACAAATCGAATGGTTTCTCCTCTTCTTGTGCTGGGGCTTGTGCAGGAACTGGTTTTCTCTGTGGCCAACCTCTCGTCTGTGGGAATGTTTGAGGAGTTGTCTGTGCAGATCCAGGTGCATTGTCTTCTTCAGACCACTCCGCATCCCCAGTCGGACTAGCATCATCATATCCTTGTGTACTTCGAGTCTGTGGCTGCGGTTGTCCTTGTCCTGGCTTCATGGGGGGTCTGGGAATCCCTGCAGGACTAGGTAGATTCTTCTGATGTCTGGCAACTTCTTCTGATGTAGCCTTTACAATATCCTTCAATCGCGTATCGCCCATTTGTCCCACAGCTCCAACACTAGCTGCATATCCCCCAAAGAGTAACTTTGATACAGTCGTTCCTATATAAGCATAACATAAGCCTCTGAATGCATGCCAAGCAATTAGTGCCGGAGGTCCTTTGATATACGGCATTTTCGCATGGGGAAAGACGCTTGAATTGAAAGTCTCGAGGTTTGGTTGGTAGAATGGAAAACGAAAGGTAGGAGCCGTTTGGACTGCTCTGTAGATACCCGCGGATAAACCCGCAACAGGTGCAAATGAATTGATCCTAATTATCTTCGCAGTATGAAATGCAAGGGCATCGATTTCTTCTTGTCTGAGTGGACGATTGGTGATTTTACTCGAATTTTGAATACGGGCATTGATGATCTTGGTCAAAAGGGCATCGTTGAACCCGAACAGAGGACCGAATACCGGTAGTGGTTGAGGTATCTTACTGCCATCGATTTTGTATGTTTGAACACCGGCAGCTTGGCCTTTGCCTTGTTCCGAAGATGCATAAGGATCGCCGTCGGAGGTAGGAACGGAGTCGAACGATCCGTTTGCCTCTTTGGATGAGGAGTTTTCAAGTACCATATTAGCGAGTATAGCAACGCGTTGAGATAAGTGAAGAATTTAAGAAGTCGGTGAGGGTAACTGCAGATGTGTTGCCTTGTTGGTTGTGGTACAATTCAATAAAGGTGTTACCACGAATAATCGCACAGCAGCTCAAAATAATGCTTGGATGTTGTGACGTCTTTCACTTTGCGGGCAAGATTTTAGTAGGAGTGGCTTTATCAATTTGTGGCAGGGTTGAGTGTAGCGAAGTTTACCCGTAAGTTCTTCCTACATCTCATGCATTTCCAAGGTTCTCCAATATTATTCCAAATACTTTCATATCGTTGATACCTTCCCTACCATCTTCGAACGTTCTTGCTATTGCATAAATGTTTTACTTGTTCTCATATGCTCTCCAGTGAAAAGTTTTCCTTGAAGCATTCTTCAACAGCATTGATGTATCTATCAATTGTCATACGATCATCCAGAGAGTGTGGTCCAACCTTGGTTCTGGATACCCAGGATAAAGTAAGCACATGAATTCTCAGTCCAACCTTGGTTCTGGATACCCAGGATAAAGTAAGCACATGAATTTTCAAGTGTGCTTCGCTTAACAGGATAAGTATCCTTCAAGCTCACATGGAACCCGTTTTTGTGAGCTTTAATCTCGATATTAGAGTAGCACGAATTTCCTGCTATCGTGATTCGTAGCCCTTCACTGCCTCTCGCAGCTTAAGCTGGCAGCTATCTGTCCAACTGCAGTAGTATCATCTAGCAAGAGTCCGAGTGGACCACATATCACCATAATATCGATCTCATGTTCGTACCTTGATTGCATGACTGCAGAGCTAGTCTTCATTGGGGCTCGTTCAGGATGGGTTCATAGCCCCTAGAATGCGCCACAATCCACACATCATCGTGTCTTCGTTGAATCTCATGCCTTATGCCGTGGAACGTGAGCGGGGTAGTTACCGTCAACCATTCATTCTTTGGTCTTCAATGACATGCAAACAAAGCCTCGAGAATGCAATGCTCGATTGGTTGCATATATTTTGGTGAGATAAAATCTCTCCAAGTATCTGATACTTTCAAAGTTGACATGCATGATGATTGATAAATGATTGGTTAATCACTGCTACATTATCTATTATCTGATTAATTAACAAGAAATGTGATCATTCTTGTCTTCTATATGTCTTGATGTACCCCCAATATATAATACATGATAATAAGATACTTGATTCGTAGTTGAACTAAGGGTTAAAATAATTTCACTCATAGATTACCCTTGTGTAACTAACAATGTCCTGCATGAAGTATACATAAGTGGGATGTATCAACACATTTTCTCATCCAAAGCCTGTAATTCAACGTAGAGTAGTATTCTTGCCATGCATTCAACCCCATATAGAGAAATCACCATGCAAATAGTCGTATTCGTCGCCGTTCGGATGCCAAAGAGAAGAGCAGGAAGGAAAAAGGCGACAAGGAAAAATGCAAGGATACAGATTGCGAATCCATCACTTCAACATTTTTTGCGACCCCTTCGGCCGCTCAATAAGCATCTGCGAGCGGAATATGTCCTCTTCGGTTTCTCTTATCCAACATGATTGACGCCGAAATTGGAAGGTCAAAAGACTGTCCTTTACGCAAATTACAATGGTAGCATGCGGTTCGACTTTGCTTATTGGCCATCATCAACTTGTTGCTTATTATTGTTGCGTTGTTGGGAATGGCCGGTTATAAGATTAAAATTGGGGTTCAAAGAGTAGTCGTTGAGATGATGAGATTAGATTTGGAAGTGGAGCCTGATGTAGAAAGGGAAAGTGAAGTGGACACGAATGGTGCAACTTCGCTTGAATATTAGGATGAGCTGGATTTTGAGACGAAGTAATGGGACTTTGCTCCTCGGCAAAATGAACGAACCTTTCGATTTCGAAAACAGTTCTCGCGAGCGACGATCTGCGTCATCAACCTTTAGACGACTTTTCTTTAAATCAACGAAACCACCGAGATACGAAAGCAATTAAAATATATCGGTCTGAAATTGCCTTTCTGAGTATATTGACATTAAGTGGCGAGATTGTATACGGACTGAGCAAATGAGTGGCAGTTTTCTAGGGATGATGTTTACAGCTGATCATAGGCAGAATAGAATATGATATCTGATATAGGGGATATAGGGAGGCTGGTTTTTTTCGATACCCCACTCGCGTACAATGCTCACTCTCTTTCTTAGTGGGCGATACACTAGTTAATATCGCCGCTGATTAGTATGTTGTTTGTTGAGATATCGGCGAACTTGGTAGTTTTGTTTGTTCATGAGTATGCAACTATCGATATGATGTATGTTAGTGTATAATGATGCTATGGACGGGAGTTCTTGATCCTCTATGCTCTCGAAGTATGATTACTCTATTGTTTCCATTTTCTGCACAAGTATTGTCCCGTTTGAATCTCAATAGCCCTTGCCACACCTACAAAATTATACCTCTATATCCTTCAAAGACCTCAGGCAAACATGACAGCATCGTGAGCTACGAATCAGATCTAACCCAAGATATTCAGATTCCGGCCGCTATACAGCAGTGAGAATCTCTGAGTAAGTTCAATTACGAACTTTGAGTATAGAAGTGCGAGACGAGATTGGAATGGTATGTATACGAGGCAATATGCACGGACAATAAGGATTCAAGGTTCTAGAGTCAGGAATGATGATGACAGGTTACTATCCTTTCCGGATTAATAATGTATGCATATTATCCACACGGGTTCCTCACAATTACATGAAAAGACCTGCGATGTAAAAATCCAAGTATGAAGTGGAAATATCTCGAAGTCTAGGATGTAGATTTTAACTCATGGATGAATCTATACTTGTAATTACTAGATCCGAGGAACTATTTCGCTATACATCCGTTCCAAAGTAAGGTTCTTGCAGTGATTTATGGGCTATGAAGTACTACTTGCACGCTTGTCGGGGTTAACCTTGCAGTTTCCAGGTTTAGATGTGCAACAAAGTGTTTCGAGAATTGTGATTGGAAGAATCATGAAAATTGAAAATGAGTTGAGTAGAGGTTATTTGATCTAAAAGCGTGATGTCGTGTGGCTCCATCATGAGTTAGAGTCCAGAATGCATACAGTAAGAGTAGTAGTACTCCATTATCATTGAAATTTAGAGAGCGATGTAGTGTGCAGAATGGACATCAGAGGATCAATATGGTTCCTTTAGTTCTTCTTTAAGAGTTTCGCGTGGTAGATCTTCTGATTATCGAGCGCGAGATAAAAACTAGAAGCCGCGCTGGTCTTGCACCAAGAGTTATAGCTTAGAAGGGAATAACTGTATGGTTTTTTTACTTGCTGGGAGTAACTTTATGGAAATAACTTATAGACATGCAACAAAGTTGTTGTGAAAATCTGATTGGAGCATCTGAAACATATGATCGACTGACTAGAGTTATAGTCTGGTCGTGAAGTTATGTATGAGTTATATACTTGCTGGGATGACGCCTATGCGTGGAATTTGTAGATATGCAACAAGACAGTTTTAGAAGATTGTGAAGGGAAGATGTGGAAAGACGGGGTGTTTCATGGAGTTTTAATTCGAGTTTATGGTATTGTAGGCTCTTAACATGACGCACTACTGGGAATGATCATTGATGTTTGTCTATTGGGGCGTGTAAATTTGCAAAGAAAGATGAATGGGAGATCTGGATAAATAGGTTTTGAGAGGGCGAGAGAATGGAAATTGGGTAGCCGTTGGACCTGTTTAAGGTGACATAATGATTCTGAATCAAGTTCCCAGGGATTATCGATCGATACTGTGTACAGAATTACTCTCCCGGAAACATGAAGAAGCGGAGTCCCTCAAAAGGTAATCATATAATATGAGATACACCAATATAAAATGAAATCGCCGCCATTAAACGAAATACTAATAATTAAACTTTCTGTTAGAGCATCAACTTGCGACACACTGCCCGGATGCTAAGCGAACTGTCAGAAATTAGACTTTTCGCTAGCTAGTTGATTCATAATGTCTCATGACGCTACGAAAAAAGTTTCGGGAATCTAACAGTCTCAAAGCACTTTCAGCTCTTCTGGGTGTATGAGTTTAGTGCCGTGGAAACTATAAAAAATATCACTTCCAGTCACCCCAACTAAAGAGATAAAAAATTGTTTCTGCAGTTCGGAGTATATCAGTTGATGACTTTAAAAAAGTTTTTTGTGAGTGTTATTACCAGAAGTAACGGGTTAGAACTCATGACGGCAAGGGTATAGGAAGTTAGCATTCAAAAGATATAACACACTAATTTCCTGGTGAGGATAGCCCCTGTAAATCGGTGCTGTAGATATGCAACAGAAGTCATTTTGATGGCTTTATTTGGATGACATTGAAAAGTGCGTGTTCTTGACTTGATGCTAAAAAACGCGCGGATCGATTTGTGATACCAGGATTCATGAGTTATATTCCAATTTTCTTCACATGCTGGGCACTATTTATACCACTAGTCAGGATGAGGTCTATAATTCAAAGTGTCAAGGTGTGCAAGTAATTTATATTACAAGAGACCAGTGACTGTAATTTGAAAGTTATCAGAGCCAGCTCCAACTATCGGAGCCAAGAATGAACAATTCCTGGAATAGACTTTTCGCTAGTCAATTTCTAGAAACCGGGTAATCATGATATACTACTAATATTACTCAACTTGGGACTTGTTAGGATTAATCCTGTTGAAGCTACCAGACAGGCAAAATACCATTTCTATGTGACTGATGGATAACGTAAGGGTAGTTCAAAGTGCAAGAGCTGACCGAGAATGACCTCAGACTAGAAAGTTTACCAAACTGTTTCAAGGTAACGGGTACTGTGCACTCATGAATGTACCTGTAAGAACCAGAGTTCTGAGAGATATATAGATACACAGCTTTTGGGGGGAAGGGGGGCTTGAATTGAAAGATGGGAGACTTCTCAAACGATAAATGCTGGAATCAAGGAAATGGGAGGGAACGAACTCAAAAAGGTCAGCACTCATAATCTTTATATTGTCATGGCTAACACCACGAATTCTGATTCCAAGAATTGAAGTGGAATACACACCGGGCTACTACCGGTGTCCAGAACAACTTATCTAGAGACCTCCCACTGGGAGACCTAAAGAGAGCGCTTGCCAGGATAAGGCCTGTGCATTGAAATTCCAGATGTGCAACAAATCTCTAAAATTTCTCCTCCTTGGCTCTAATTGGAAGAGGTTGGAAGGAGCTAACTATAGCTTCGAAACTAGAAATTCTCGTTCTTTCCCCAGTGAGTAGTTTTCGGGGCAGTATCGTACTTGTAAGGATGAGGCCAGCGTTTCAAGTTTGGGAAGACTTCTAGATATGTAACAACAACGTTAGAGTTCTCTTCCAAGACCTGTAAGTGGGTGGTAATGAATGTGTGAGAGATTATGATCAGTGTAATAATCTAGGAGATTCCAATGTAGGCCGTCAGACAAATTCTGAATATTAAACAAGCTAAATGTTTGGATTGCATACACTCAAAAGTCTTGAATGAGTTGGACCATTGAACATACTGATCATGATTTTTTCCATATTTTTTCCGGTCATCCCAACCATTCTCTTTGAGGACTACTAGATTTTTTTGCAATCTGTTGTCCGTGATTTCGCACTAAATTGCGCGCGTATCATATTTGACCGGAAATCACAGCTTTGAATCTAAATTCTCGAAATTAGATCCTCCAATTGCGTAGCAACGAAATGAAGATTATCCTTCTGAATAAAATGACCACAACCAGGAGCAATAAGGACTTTATGCGTTGACCGGTCAGCATCAGTGAGATTCAACAATCCTTCATTTTACTTTTGCCATGCACTGCAAATCTCTCAATGCTTGCATCATCTCTACAGGAATAGAAAAACTTGGAGTTGAGTATAATTCCTGTTAATACTTTTGGGAATCTTTGATATTCTCCACATCTCTTCTGCGGAAGGTTCGGAGTCATGCCCAATAACCTTCAACCATGGCTCTTTGCCATTCAATCCTTGGAGTTTAGGAGAGGAAGGTTTGGGTAGAAGTTGCAAGAAATCTCTTCTCTCTAACCCTTCAGAGCTCTTAATATCAGTGTTGAATGTTCGTCCTAATGTAGCGTACGCTTCGATGTATTGCTTCGGCGTACAATCATCTCCTACCACATCGCTTTCTTTAATGTCAGAAGTATGAGAATTTGGCCAAAGATCCGTAGCTTCGGCATTGCCGATGCTTGAATCCAGGAATAAGAGACCTTCCACAGTGGCTGGATGTTTGTGAGCGTAAATTCGAGCGACGTGAGCACCAATACTACCTACAACGAGGACAAGTTTGGGGTTTGTCGCAACAGTGACTTGTATTAGCTCGTGGAGATCGTTAACTGCATCATTCAAATCATGATCATATCCAGGATCTGTTCCTGGTATGTCATCGACTGGATCTTGAGAGGTCGTGGCACCTTGACCGTGGCGATCGTATGTCAAAATGCTTGGCTTTACAGAACTAGTGGACTGTTAAAAAAGAGTAATTGTGAGAGTCTATGATACAGATGGCGAACTAAAACTATTAATGAATAAGATTAGTGGAGCATCCGGATTGATATTTTGGCTCTCAATGAGCTTGTAAGCAATTGAAACCTGTGGCTTGGAGGGGAGAATTGCGAAGGACATTCAAGTTGTTTGCGTCTTACAAGAAGACGACTAGGTGATCTTTGTGTTTTTTATACATTTAGGTTAGCGCCCCTCTCCATTTTCAGCACCAAGAAGAGTAGACGTGGGGTTATTCAAGACCTGAGCTTGTCAGAACAGGTGATTATGTGAGATGACCATAGTATCATTAGTAGGATGTAAGACTTGGTGTATTCACATACATGATAGGGCTTTCTGACATACAATAATCGGGTTAATAGATACCAGTGCTTGAAGACAAATTTTCTCTGCAACATATTACGTACATGATATTCTTGGATGAGGAGATTCCGGCTTCAAGAAAGTCGTTGAAAATACCGACCGCCACTCCAGTAGTAGGATTTTGCGAGAATTTCGCAAACAGACCTCGAGAGCTAATATATCTAAATGCTGATGCTTATCCCAAAGTTCGACGCTGGTCGGGGCAGTCTCACTTTCATTATTTGGCAAGATAAGGCATATTTGGACTCCTTTGCATTTTAAGCTTGTCAGATCCCGCCCTCCTAGAGAAGCAATGAAGAAGTTCAGATTTGAACAAGGACGGTAGAACTGTCCGCAACGATGACCACAAACGGACCCCTTAACCTGAACGAAATGCAACAATGCTGAAATCTTTGAAGCGTCTGTTTGAAGAAGGTCAAGTCATTCACCTGAATCATACTGCCACTTCGCGACTCTCTACAAATCGATATCATTCGAAAACTTTGCTAAATATGGTAAGCAAGTATATCAAAGTAGAATGTGCATAGTAAAAAGATCTGACAACCCAATAATACTCGGTCAAGTCTTTGACGAGAGTTCAAAAATAATGCACTCGAAGTCACCAAGCGTAAAATGCATTTTCTATTGCTTAGTAATCATATACCTACAAGGTTGCAGTCACTTCGCATGAGGCACAAAGAGCATAACAGTCATCATGTGACTGCGCGCAAGGGGCCGCAATTGTTTCCGTTGTCGCGTCGACTGAATATCTTCAATTTTGTTTGTAACTCTTTTCTTCACTCACTATTGTGTATCGCTATTCCACCATCAATTCAATGCAACAACAATAAGTCTACGGACTTTCATCGCAAAGCTCTATTTCTTGCATGAGAATTGAAAATTTCCGCATTAAGCAATTGCCACAAAATTGTTCCTCTTGCTTGTTTTTCGCCTTCACATTCACCAGTTTTGCCTTGTACTTTTACTTGCAGTCATCAAGCAGATATACATAATGCCTCCTGCAATTGAATGTGGGAATCCACTCTTGCTCAAATGGCTTGAGGAATGGGTTGTCGAAGCACAAGAGCGGGGATACAAATCTCTTCCGACCGTCAAAAAAGCTCGCGATTCAATGAAAGCATGTCCGATGCGATTTGATCATCCCAGTGAAGCAGTATGCTTGAATGGACTTGGAGAGGGCCTTGCGAAGAGATTGACTGAGAGTCTTGAGAAATATTGCGATGAGATGGGTATTGCTATGCCTAAGAAGCCGAGGGGCAAAAAAAGAAAATCAGTAGCTGTTGATGATGGTGGGGAATCTGTGACGCCTTCGCCTTCACCAAAGAAAGCGAGGAAACCTAAACCCTATGTTCCGAAATTGAGATCGGGCGCTTATGCTATAATGCTGGCTTTGGGAACTCAGCCACGAAATAGCAGAATAGGAATTACTAAGGAGGAGATTATCGCTTTAGCAGAACCTTTTTGCGATACTTCTTTCACACAGACAAGGCCTAGCGAATTTTTCACGGCATGGAATTCTATGAAGACGTTAATCAACAAAGATTTTGTGTACACGAAGAAGAACCCAGCAAGCAGGTATTATCTTACAGATGAGGGATGGGATCTTGCCGATACCATCAAAGCTAGCGGTGACCCTACATTGGGAAGAGCACATGATTTCCAACCTGTCGTAGCAGGTCCATCCACTACAGCCACAAGAAACCAAGACAACGACTCCGACTCCGAGCTCGAAGAGATCAATTCTCCATCCCGTCCATCATCTCAATCAAACCCCAATATCCCCGACATACCCACTGGAGAAACTACGAGCATCCCAAGCTTCGAACCCATCATCTTACGCCCCGGCACCTTCACCGTCGAACTCATCCTTGACAACCGCGAAGTCGCCAGCAAAAAAGACCGCGACGGAATACCCAACCAGCTAACCAGCATGGGTGTTCCCCATTCCGTTCGCGCTCTCCCCCTCGGCGATTTCCTCTGGGTAGCACGCGTTCGCGAAGACAAAGCCAAATGGCTCAATCTCGGAGCATCTAATCTCATCATGCTAGACTACATTATGGAGCGCAAACGACTCGACGATCTCATCGGATCTATAAAAGATGGTCGATACGAAGAGCAGAAATTTCGTCTCAAACGATCCAGTATCACAAACGTTAAGTACCTTGTCGAACAGAAGAAGATCGACGCAGATATCTTAGATAAATGGGGCGATGGAATCACAACCTCCATTACCAAAATGATGGTTCAAGATGGTATTCACGTGAAGCAAACACTCGATCTGAACGAAAGTCTCAACTACATCGAGCGCATGACCAAACTTCTCAAGAAACAATACGAGGAAAATCCTCTCTATATCATCCCCACAAAAGTACTATCCGTCAAAAACTACACCCCCTTAATGCAACATCTTCGGCAAACACAACCGAATCGAGAATACAACATCACATTCGACGCCTTCGACGCTCTATCTAGCAAATCTCAAAACCTAACTCTCAAAGACATTTTCCTCAAAATGCTCATGCGAACCAGGGGCGTCACAGCCAGTAAAGCAATCGAGATACAGAAGCGATGGGCTACCCCTCGAGCATTCCTGGAAGCTTTTGCGAATCTCGACAGCGAGGAAGGAGTCGGAGCCCAAGTCAGCGATGCTACACAATCTAAAGCTAAAGGAAAAGGAAAAGGCCCTGCGCTCCTCCTCGATCCCGAAGAAGCGAGTAAGAAACGAAAGAGAGAAATGGTTTCGAATGAGATTGGCGCGTTGGTAGGTAATAAGAAGGTACAGGGTGCATTAAGCGCGCGGATTGCGGAGGTTTGGGGGGGTATTGTTTGAGTTGGAGTAGGGCAGGGGGATATCCCGGGTATACTGTTCAAATCTCGAAGCGAAAGGGAGATAATAAATAGAGATAAACGATTGAAGGAAAATATGGGAAAGGAAAAGGGTGTAGAGATTCAGGCTCGGGTTTGGAGTTTACTTTCTATGTTGTGGTGCGTTGGGAATAATTGGAATCGGGGAAGAAAGAAACGATTGGATGAATTGGGGATGGGGTGTTGGAGAAAAAGAGAATCTTTACTCACCTGCCCATTAATTTCGCACTTTTCCAAGAGCGAGACTTGAGTGTTTTTGTTTTTGGTTCTTCGGATTCTCTACCAGTCTAAGTGGTGTGAACACGTAGATGTAGATCACTCACAAATATTCTTTATTTTAGTAGAGCATGCTATGTCTGAGAACAAGAGTAGAATAAAGTCTCTTCACTAGACCCCCGAATAAAGCGCACAATGCTATCATTACATTCATATCACATACATTGAGGTAAAGGTCTTGTCTTTCATGGCCTTTATTTGCATTTAGATATTATCAACTGCGTAGCTCGCTTGCTATTTTGCGCTACAATGCAATGCTATGCTTCTCAAGATCTTGAGCCCATATCTTAGATCTCGTTATTCCCATCCAACCAACCATTTATTCATCTTGAATGGGTCCATCTTTGACGCCAAAAGAAATACCCAGTTCAGTTCATTCATAGAAATATCAAATCATCTCTTGATTGACAAATGAGAGAATTAAATTCCCTCAAAGAGACTGCGCTCTCAGCCGCGAAAGTCTCTTCTCTCCTTCATCATTTAGGAATCTTGGAGAGCTCTCTAGCACATTTTATATTCAGCACCTCCTTCAGCTTGTCTTAATGGATCTGTAGTCTCCAACTTATATTGAATCTTAACATCCAAATCTCTTGGGTTCTTCTCATTTGGCTTGTTGTCCAATCGTCCAACAATTTGTTCTCCTTGTTCAACAGTCAAGACTTCTCTCAAATAGAAAACAGTTTGTTTCCAGTGAGTGTATTTAGTGTGAGGTCCAGTGCTGAATCTAATAGGTTTGTGGCAGGCGGTGAAATCGATATCGAACCATGCAATAAGAGCGTGGACGAAATCATTGCGACGCACGTCAAGCTTGAAAGGAGAGGAGAAAGCGAGATCTTCCTTGGTGCATGTGTAGAGATCGAGGGTAAGGACTGCGGTTGGGTCGGTAACGACAGCCTTGATCTCGACGGTATCGACGAGAGGTTCGGTGAGAGCGGTAGCCTTGAGAGGAGAATAATCGAAACCATAAACGTTGTCCCAGACTTTTATACGTTAGTATGCGAACATTGGAGAAAATATTGGCCATGTGAAAATCTTCGGAAAACTTACATCCAATCTTCTCATCCTTATATTCTCCATCCTCAATACCAGCCATGAAAATGGTAGCCTTGTCTGGGAAGATCAGACCATTTGGCGCAAGGTACTTGTCTCTAGCGTAGAGAACGGTATCCAACATGGATTCATAGAGCAAGAAGTAACCCATCCATTCAGAGATAATAATATCAACTTTTGGGTATGGAAGCACAACCTCCTCCATCTTTCCCTGAAGCAATGTAATCTTGTCGGACATGCCGTTGACTTCGACAATCTCACGGGCCTTCTCGATGATGGTGGACATATCGACACCGATAACGTGTTTAGCACCGGCCTTGACAGCGAACCTTTTATCCCATCAGTTTCTGGAATTTTGAGATGCTGGAAAGGAAAAATACACACATGCTGAGAATGGAGGTACCACATCCTACATCAAGAACAATCTTGTCCTTGAAGAGATGCTTGTTTTGCACAATAGCATTCATATATGATCGAGTGCGGACTTCATCTTTCTATTTATATGGTTAGCAAGCGGGGTAAAGTTTGAGAGAAGCAGTTTTTTCCTGCTTGTAAATTACGTACCAACATCTCTTCATGGATACCTTTATGTATTGATTAGCATTTTCCTTTGGTATCTTATTGAATGTTTTGCATACCATGATGGTTGTAACTATTTTGAAGATTAGCATAAACCGTCCTTATCGGCAAAGATTGGATTGAAGAGTATATATTCACCTGTTGAAGTAATGAGCCTCGGAATGCTCCAATCCCTTCATTGGATCGTCAGCCATGATTGTGAATGTATTGTGCTTGGAAGTAGCACAAAAGATGATACAAGGGAGAGGAAGAAAAAAGTGTGAAGGTGATGGAAGGGTGGTAGAAAAAAGAGAAAAAGGATAAAATGTTTGTATTTATTCAAGAGATTTCAAGGTTGATAAAACAACCAAAATGTCTTAATATGCAGGGATTTTTTTCTCACCAAGCGGCCAAAATTCTACCACCGCCTTCCACTTTAGGTTTCTAGATTTCGGAGATTATTTATAGGTTGAACCACATTTTGATAGAAAGTTATTGGGGAAAATCCAAGAAATCCAGAATTCGACCTGGTATATATTTTTCATGGCACAAATTCGCAGGTCAATATCATGATACTGAAATTCCTTAGCTATCGAGGTGTATGTAGAGATGATGGTAGAGATGATAACAGAGACGACTTGGCCATCGTTACTTTGGATGAATTCAAGATTTTGATATCTTTCGTAGTTACTTGTTACACTTCATCTCACATGTCTAGTAGCTATCTAGTACACCTACGAAGTGATAGCTTGAAGACTACGAGCATCTGGGCAATCCTCGCTCGGGTTACACTAACTGAGAGGAGGAGGGAACGGAAAGTCGGAGCTTGACCTCATTCTCAATGCTGTCTTCTCTTCCTTTACTTCCTTCACTCCAACTTACCCTAGGTACCTAGGTAGTTGGATACACAAGATGTCGTAATTCACCAAGACTTCTTGTGAAATCGAATCTTAATCAAGAGATTACTCAAGATATAGACTCTTAATCCTTCAGAATTTTCTATATATTTTTATATCCAATACTTCAATAGTTATGAATGAAATTTACAATTGATGAGTGAATTGAGTGAATCTTCAAAGAAGAGGTTCCAAAATAATAATTTTTCTGTTCGCTAAATCAATGAAAGCGGTTTAGCTTGTTCCGTACCCCACCAACGAATGGTGAAAAAAAGGGCGAGTTCATTTAGCAAACCACTACGCCAAAACAACACAAATCCATTCTCTCTTTTTGGAAAACCTTCGCAACCTTCCACACAGCAACGCCCAACTCAACTCTTCCTTTCCACGTCGCCATCGAAACCAATATTTCAACCAATCCTCTTCATCAAGCGTATACTACTATCACGTGTAGTAATTGATGCTTGACCAGTTGCTTTGCGACGACGAGCATTAATCCAATTTCATTAGAAGGCAAGAGAAGAATATCGCGGGGCAGAGGGGTAAAATTATACTTGGTTGCCTGTATCAATTTTTAATTCATCAATTCATCAATTCATCAAAAAACATCATCAAAATGCCTCCACGACCAAAAGTACCGCTGGCGCGGCCCAATCCTTTGAGGAATATGAAACCAATTAATGCACCTACTGCACTTTCTCGAAAAGCTGCCATGGGTGCCGCAAGAGGCAAAGCAAGACCAGCTTGTCCAAATCCACAATGTACTAAACCTCAGATTGAAGATGGTGTATGTCATAACTGTGGTACTGTGGTTGATGATTCGAATATTGTTTCGGAAATTCAGTTTGGAGAAAGTAGCAGTGGTGCTGCAATTGTTCAAGGAAGTCATGTTGGTGCGGATCAGGGTGGTGCTCAAACCATGGGACCTGCCTTTAGGAGAGCTGGTGGAGGGGAAAGTAATAAGGAGAATACTCTTCGCGAAGGTCAGTGCTGACGGAAACCCCTATTTCTTTTGCTTGAAGCTAATACCACGTAGGAAAACGTGTCATGCAAGCTTTAGCAAATCAACTTGGGATCTCAGATCAAGTCGTCGGTGTTGGTCATCAAATCTTCAAACTTGCATCGATGAACAATTTTATTCAAGGTCGAAGAACGGATCTTGTGGCAGCTGTTTGCTTATATAGTGCCTGTAGAAAGGAACAGCCATGCAGAGTTATGCTAATTGATTTTGCCGACAAGTCCCAGGTATGTTCGCGTCCTTGGTATATCATTTGACATTTTATTAACAATCATAGGTTAATGTATTCACACTCGGCAAATATTTCAAAGCTCTCCACAAACAGATTTCATTAGCTACGGATGGCATTTTACCGGTTCTTCCCGAGGATTTGATTTGGAAATTTGCTTCCAAGCTCGAGTTCTACGAACAAACCGAAAAGGTCGCCGATGATGCAATTCGTATGGTTCGAAGAATGAGTCTGGATTGGATGGTCATGGGACGAAGACCCTCCGGCGTCTGTGGCGCTTGTCTAATCTTAGCGGCACGAATGAATAACTTTCGTCGAACAGTCACCGAAGTAGTTTATGTTGTCAAAGTCACAACAGCCACTATTCAAAAGCGTCTGGAGGAATTCAAGAGAACACCAAGTAGTGCTCTTACAGTTGAAGAGTTTCTCAACAACGAGTTCTTAGAATCTGCACACGACCCTCCTTCCTTCTACCAAAAGTCCGAAGCCTACCTCAAAGAAATGGAAGAGAAAAAGAAAAAGCGCAAGCGTAAGGGCAAAGGCAAAGCAACCGAGACCGAAGAAGACAATGCGGAGGATACTGAAGAGGAAAACGATGGAAGCAATAAGAGACAAAAGTCTACATCTGGAGCTCCAGTACTACCAGCAGAAGTACGACACGATGCCGATGGCTTTGCTATTCCTGCAATTCCTGCCTCCCGAGAGGAAAATATCGATCCACGACTTTTGGACGATGCCATTGAAGATGAATCAGGTACATCGTTCAACAAACTTGTTGCTGAGTTTGGCGACGTTGAGCCTGCTGATGCAGAAGCTGCCAGAGAACTCGAAGAACACGCCGGTGCACCCACTAGAGGCCCCGGTCGTCCACGAAATGATGAACCTCCTATCGAAATGCCAGAGGAATGGCTCGCAGTAGAAGACGAACTCGAACAACAAATTACAGAAATGGTTTCCGATCCTCATACGCAGGAGCATGCAATTAGTTTTGCTATAGCCCAAAAGAAAGCACATATCCACCTTCTCTACGCGGAAGCAAACCACCCTCAAAAGTATGTTAGCATGGATACTCACATTGGAGAGGATGAATTTGCCGACGATGAAGAAGTCATGAATTGCGTACTACCCGATGCTGAAGTTGCTAAGAAAGAACAAATCTGGCTCAATGCAAATAAAGATTGGCTTCGCAAACAACAACAAAAGGATTTCGAAAAGAGAAAGGCTGCTATGGGTCCACCAAAGGTTACTAGAGCGAGAAAGAAGAAGCCAAGAATTGGAGAAGGGCAAACCAGTGTAGCTAGTACACCAGCAGAAGCAGCTGTCAACGCAATGAAGGAAAGAAGTTGGAGTAAGAAGATCAACTATGAAGCCATTAGAGATATTTTCAAGACTGTGGGCACTAGATCTGGACCTGGTAGTGTCGCTACTGGAAGTAAAGTTACCAGTAGAGATGCATCCACGGCTCCTGGCTCAGTTGCAGGTAGTATTGTTGATGGTGAGGAAGAAATCGTCGAAGAAGTGGATGATGAGACAAATGAGCCGGCTGGTGACGATTGGAGAGGTGAAGTGAATGGTAATGGTTATGATGAAGATGAATACGATGAAGACGACGCAATGGGCATGGGTGATATTGATGAGGATGAGTTGTATGGTTGAGTGTTTACTGTAACACAGACTTTCGACCTCATTCGGGGAAGTGGGGTGGAGTTGATAATTCTTGTGGGATGGAAGGACAATTATAAAAGGGGTATCTTTTGCACATATTATGCATGGATGGAGTATCTGGGCGGTCACTGCATACAGTACAGGAGTTTCACAGGATATTTCGCAACTGAGCGATGGTGCATAATCTGGAATAGCGAGACAAATGTTTTCCGGACACTTTACATATAGGATTGTAATAGCTTTAAGACAAACAAAAGAAATAATTACACATATCAAATAGATCCAACTCTAATACAAAATGATGAGTGACGTTTCAAATAGGAAAATACATACATTACCTGCTAGATGTTCAATCATATCCTCTTGTGAGGTTTAGAATCGTACCTATCAGTCGCTCAAATAACCTGGGAACTTGCTTATTAATACGCACCACAGCATAATCTTCATAGTAGCTGAAGGTCACCACCACCTGGCACTTTGCGCCATTTTATGCGCAAATTATGCAGCTCCTAACAAAATCGGCGAATCTTTAAATAGAACATAAATTAAATACCTACCTGCCTACCTAATAATGTCAGCCCCTCAAATTTTATGTCCAACGCATAGAAACGCATAGACAAATCTCAACAAAGGTACGTTGAATACTTATAAGGTAATAAGAAAAGGACATCAGGAATAAAAAACACGCATTCTGGAGCACCTTAAACTGGATAATTATATTGGGGTCTTACAATCCTCTTATAATCTTCCTCTCTCCCCCAGTCTTTCTCTCTATTACAGGTCATTATTTTCGCTCATCAAGTCAGACAATATGGATTCCAAAATTCTCGAAGCTTCAAACAAGCACCCCAAACCTGCCGATCGGGTTTTTCAATATGGAACCGCGGGCTTTCGCATGAAGGCTAATCTTCTCGATTCCGTCGTCTTTCGCGTTGGTCTCGTCGCTGCTCTTCGATCGCGCAAATTGGGTGGTCAAACCATCGGAGTTATGATTACGGCGTCGCACAACCCACCTGAGGATAACGGTGTAAAATTAGTTGATCCGATGGGAGAAATGTTGGAGAATAGTTGGGAGGCATACAGTACACAGTTGGCCAATGCGAAGAATGAGGATGTGGTGAACGTTTATCGCAAGTTGGAGAAGGATTTGAAAATCAACCCGGAAACTCCTGCGAGAGTCATTTATGCCAGAGATACTAGACCTTCGGGACCAAAATTGGTAGCGGCTCTTATCGCTGCTCTTGAGGCGACGGGAACGGATTATACGGATTATAAGTTGCTTACCACACCTCAATTGCATTATTTGACTAGATGCACGAACACTGAGGGTACACCACAAGCTTATGGAGATGTTAGTGAGGTTGGATACTATGAGAAGTTGGCAAAGGCTTTCGAGAAAGCTATGAAGGGAAAGAAGGCTACTGGCTCAGTCACCGTCGATTGTGCCAACGGTGTTGGAGGTCCCAAATTGGCTGAGTTGATCAAGTATCTACCAAAGGGAATTCTCGACATCAAAGTACTCAACGATGATGTTTTGAAAGCAGAGAGCTTAAACCACGAGGTCAGTAAATTCCATGTTATTTGATTTCAATAACTAATGTTTGTCTTTCATAGTGCGGTGCCGATTATGTCAAGACCAAACAACGAGCTCCTCCTTCATCGAAAGCTGGAAACAATGATCGATGCTGCTCATTAGATGGAGATGCTGACAGAATCATTTACTATTTCAATGATTCTGACCATGGTTTCCGTCTATTGGATGGTGATAGAATTGCTACACTCGCAGCTTCATTCATTGGTGATCTTGCTAGAGAAGCTGGATTGGCGGATGAATTGAGAATCGGTGTTGTACAAACTGCTTACGCCAATGGTGCTAGTACAAAGTATGTTGAGAAGACCTTGAAGCTTCCTGTGGTTTGTACTCCCACTGGTGTCAAATGGTTACATCATGCAGCTACAAAATTCGATGTTGGTGTTTACTTCGAAGCAAATGGCCACGGCACTGTAGTCTTCTCCCAACAAGCTTTAAAAGTATTTGCTAGCACGACCCCAGAATCTCCTGCTCAGGCCAACGCATTGGAAACTCTCCGTGCTCTCACCGATTTGATCAATCAAACGGTTGGAGATGCACTCTCTGATATGTTACTGGTTGAGACAATCCTGGCCCACAAGTCTTGGACACCAAAGGAATGGGACTCTACCTATATTGACCTACCCAATCGTCTTGTCCGAGTTGAAGTTGCCGATAGAAACGTTTTCAAGACAACTGATGCTGAGAGAAAGCTCGTAGAGCCACAAGGTACGCAACAACAAATCGATGCACTTGTCGCCAAATTCAAGGATGGTAGAAGTTTCGCAAGAGCAAGTGGTACGGAAGATGCTTTGAGAGTATATGCCGAAGCTGCTACAAGAAGTGAAGCTGATGATCTTGCAAGTAAGGTAGCTT